>VXBA01003431.1:182869-284148 GCA_013399895.1 Serilophus lunatus | reverse complement strand
GGCCATCTGAGCTTAGTAGTTGGTATTGAACATATTACGTANTTGCTGATTCTTGGACTACATGGCTGGCACTGAAGAGAGTTTGGAAATGTTCAGACCATTGATTCAGGATGGAGATTTTTTTCTGTAAGAAGCATTTGGCCATCTGAGCTTAGTAGTTGGTATTGAACATATTACGTAGATCCATACACTGCTTTTAGAGCCTCATATAATCCTCTGTGGTCACCCAAATCTGTGCATAGCTGTCTTTTCTGTTAGGTTGATCCACCACTTGTTCTGGATGCCTTGAAGTTTCTGTTGAAGCTTGCTACATGCAATACGAAAGGCTACTTTTCTCACTTGGCAAGATGGCTGAGTGAGGTGCTTGGTGAGCAGTTCTCTCCTTTGTCAACAAATCCTGTATCTCTTGATTGTTTTCATCAAACCAGTCTTTGTTTTTCTTGGAGGAGGACCCTAAGGATACTTCCGAAGACTGGGGGATGCTATTTTTAATATATTGCCAAAGAGCTTCAGGAAAGGGATCTATGGCATGGTCTTCAAGTCTAGCCTGGTAGCTGTTTTTCACTGTAGCAATTTGAAGATTATTAACCTGGAGCCTCCTCCTTTGAATGTCGCCCCTCTTAGGTTTGGGCTTAAAGTGGAGGTTAAGTTTGCTTTGCGGAAAGCAGTGGTCTGTTTGACATTCTGCACTAGGCATCACTTGGGTATGCTGGACATTGCAAACGTTTCTCTGGAACACTAAGATGTAATCAATAAGATGCCAGTGCTTGGATTGAGGATGCATCCAGGTTGTCTTCAGGCTCTCTTTCTGCTGAAAGATAGTGTTAGTGATGGTGAGCTGCTGCTCTGCACAAAACTCTAGCCAGAGGCATCCATTGTCATTGCAGTTCCCAACACCATGCTTGTAAAGTTCTCCTTTCCAGGCTTCAGAGTTCTTTCCTACTCTAGTGTTGAAGTCATCAAGGATTATGATCTTATCATCTGCAGGAACCTTTTGAGTGGGGTGGCGCAGATCAGTGTAGAATTTGTCCTTTTCCGCAGGGTCAGCTTGGACAGTTGGAGCATACACGCTGAAGAGAACAACATGTTGCTGATTGTGTAGCGAGAGGTGTAGGGACATAAAGAAATCAGAATGACCTATGGGCAAGTTTTCAAGTTTGGAGGCGATGGAGTTTTTAATCATGAAACCAACTCCTGAAAGATGACTTTCAATTTTGGGTTTGCCTGACCAATAGGGTGTATAGCCAGCACCATGTTCTTTTAAGGCTGCCTTCTTCGTGGAGACAAACTTCATTGAGAGTAGCACTGTCGATGTTAAGTCATGATAGTTTGTGGGCAATTAGAGCAGAACAATGCTCAGGACATCCACTATGCACAGTATCAAGCATGGTTCTAATGTTCCAACATGCAAGTGTCAATCTGAACGCACCTTTGGAGGGAGGTGTATGCCTTTGTCTCTTTTTTTTTTGTTTGACCACATCAGAAGATGCCCGTTGACCGCAGCTAGCCAATTGGGTGGAGGGTGGAGATAAGCTTTGGTTAGGCCACCTTTTCAAGGCCCCTCTCCATGTGGAGCAAGCAGTGCTCTCCTTGAAAAAGGCTGCTTGGTCATTCAGAATGCTGCCGAACAAGACTGTCATCTCTGGGGTCAGTCTGTAGCAACCAGTGTCCTGAACCGCCTGCATGCAGAGTTGGATCTGTGGCTCCCTGTGCACCTTATCACCTGCCATTTTGACCCTCATCTGTCGCTACAGGACTTTACAAATGTGGGTGTACCCTTCTAGCCTGCGCAATGCATTTTTTAAGTGAGGCTCAGCATGCGTGGAACTGGCCCCACCCTTTACTCCTAAGATTCATCTGCCAGGGCCTAGCAAGCTTGGATGGTGTCAGCACAGTCCTCAGGACATGGGTTTAGTTAGAGTATCCTTCTCTGAGATGGATGGCCTTACAGGGCTAAACGAGATCCATCTGCCTGGGTGTGGGGTTAGAGTTGTCCTTCTCCTAGGATGGTTGCCAGGAGGTGAGCGAGCCCAACCTACCCATGGACACACTTAGTCCTTCCCCTCAGTTGAGATCTGTCTGGCACGGCAGACCCTGCTGGAGGCATATGCCAACACCAGTATAGCTCGCAAATTCATAAGGGTACACAAGCTTCTCCCCTGCGACAAGGGGGTGTCGTGGAGAATAGTTACATAATGACTACATGAAATAACAGCATAAAATATTATATGGCCTAATGGGAGTGAAGACAATGTTTGATTATCTCTGTCCACATTGAACAACAGACTCTTTCATTTGTGACCTTTTGTAAATGATTTATTGTACTTCTTAAAACAAAATGTTTTTCATTGCCAGATTTTTAAATTAAATGAAAGAATTACCACAGCTAAAAATGTTGGACTAGGTAATGTGATAGAGTCTGGAATAATTTTACTCTCCAAAAACATCAGAATAAAAAAGACAACAGTGTTCAGTCTTTGGGCCAAAGGTGTGGTGAAACATAACAGCATGATATGCCCCAAGGTAGTCTGCACTGTCATCTTGAACAGCTACAGAATATGGAGCTGTCTCATGACATCAAACTTCACCTGCCTAAATGCAATTTTGGATTTGCTTTCATCTGTCAGTTATTAAGAGACTAGCAATAGAAACAGCATGATTCAAAGATTAAAACCAAATAAGTAAAGCTCATGGGTGGGTTGTCACTTGCAGAATTTGGAAGGATATAATTTTTTAAATATTCAGGGCAAGTTTCACAAACATTTGTACAACTCCTTCCAAACTCTCCTGTAACAATGCTCTGGAAAGAAATTAAATAGAAAAAATATCATTTGGTTCTGATTAATCTGGTAGGGAAGGAAGACTAAAGTGGCTTATACCTTGTATAATTCCATACAGCCTTTTTGAGTATATTTTGATATTGTATGAAATTTATATGTTGGGCCAGAGCCTATGTTTATGTTTATGCCAACATTCACAATAGCTCTTTTTTTGGGGTCAGATATAACTGAGTTAAGGCTAGAACAGACAGAAGTTGTGTTTAATGGTGACTGTAGCATAAAGCATCCCTAAAGCAAAAAAGGAATTGACTTAGTAACTAATGGCTGCATTCTGCTGTCACTAGCAAGAGTCCAATCAATATTTAGCTACATGATGCAATTAGGTTCAGAAGAAACTTCATTCAACAAGGAGTTTGTGCACTAATATTTCACAATTAAAATTTAAACAAATGAAATTTATTCCATTAATAAATGTTGTCCATTTCTTCTGACACTCAAATTTTCTAAAGCAGTTACTTTTATAATAGACTATAGTTTGCATAAAAACATCAAATTAGGATTATCGTGCACACAATTAAGAAAACAACAAACAGGCTATGCAAAAGATTCATTAAGGTATTTTGCTATCAAAGTTATAATATTTACGGAAATAATATGAAACATTGAGTATGCTGCTTATAGAATATATATGTAACATTAGTTATAGACTACAATGTAAAATAATTTTTGTAAGACTGACAGATAAGGAGGACTCACAAATAAGATTTCTACTGGGAATGGAGGAAAAATATGGAAAACCCTCTAAGGACAATGCAAAGACTGTTAAATGAGATCTGAACAGAAATCCAGTTTAGGGAATTTTCAGGTACCTCAAGAAAGTACCTGAAAATATTTGATCCAGGACAGATTTAAAGAGGGAATCTTTAAAATTAAACATAAAGTGAACTACCTCTTTACAACAAGAACAACCCAAAATAAAACCCAACAATAACAATAATAATAACAATATAATTGGGGCTTTGGTTTATTTATTTTGTTTTCCAGCCATATCAAAGCTACTCTGTCCAAAATGAGGATCCAATAGGAAATTGACACAACAATACATGGACTTTTTTCATTAGGAATATACTTACTTTTTATTTTTTGAATTTGCTTTACGCTAAATGAATAATAATATTGTATATGTTAATAAGTGTATGATTGTTTGCCAGAGTAATCCTAGATTTTAAAAAGACCTTGAAAAACTTGAGAAAATATTTGAGATGTCAAAAATAGACTAAATCCAAAACATGCAAATAAAGAATATATTTTAAACAATAACTAAGGGCTATAAAAATGAGAAATCACTGCTTTTAATTATTTCATTGCATCTCAAACAAATCCAACTATGAAACTTATATTTTATGCAAAATACTGTTATTTGGCTAACAGTCTGACTAGTTTCATATTTATGTAGCTTGCTCAGATCTGTGACGGTTTTCAGTAAAAACATAGTTGAATTTATGCAGTAAAAAACTAATACTGTTGGAATCAAATTCTGCCTTTCCATCCCCCTCTACTGGTGATAAAAACTGATGGAATCCAGAAGAGCTGCTAAGATGTGTGCATGAGGCCTAGTCTCTCTATGGATGGCATAGTGAGAACTGAATATACACAGGTAACACCAACAGGACCGCAATCCACAGCTGAAGTGTGAAGAGTAGATGTATTCCATTATCTTGAGGACACAAATACACTGCTAAATTTATTCCTAATTTAGGAGGGGCAAAAAGCGTGTGTATGGTGGGGCTATTCACAGCCTTAAGATAACAACTGGCCTGACCCATGCTCATTAGTTCACCGGGCTGGATTTTAAAATCTTTGAGCTTCTTATCTCTCTTCCCCTCCTACACCAAGAGGCCTAGGCCTTTAAAAGAGTGATTTAAGTCTTTTCACTTTATTATCTTCTGCAGAAACTCCACTTCTCAAGTCAGACAGAAAACAGCACCATTGCCACAACAATATGTGGCATTTCTCACACTAAAATATTAGTATTTGCCAACTGCAAGGTTGGTCTTTGAGACAAAAATTTCTAAAATCTTATTCTCTTTCTCTGCACCAATCTTCTGCTTTCAACTCCTTTCTCCCCACAGTCATTATGTCTGGATTTGAGCGGTTGAACATTGAGATAAAGCTTTCCTTGGAAATAGTTAATTCAGCAAAGAATACTTCGTCATAAAATTGCTGTTTAAAAAACTAGAAAAGAGAAGTAAGAAGTATGGGATATTATAGAACAATGAAAAGGAACACATGCATAGATTTTTAATGCTATGGTGTGCTATTTATGTCAGATAATCTACCTTCCACATTTAGAAAGTTGAATGCACATACAAAAATTACTGCTTCTCTTATCTGTGCTGAACATCATACTCTAAACTGTAAGTTGTGGTGTTTTTATGGGCATTTAATATAAAATGGTCATTTTGTGCCCCTTATAATCACTAGCATCCAAGGCTCAGCCAGTATTATTAGAAGAGATAGATTAATAATCAACTTTTTAGTTCTCACTACCTGCCCTTCAAATTTCACAGAAACAGCTTTCTTATTCAAAAAGTATTCTGAATCATGTCATCTGTCCCATGGTAGCTCCAGACTCCCTTTCTATAATTCTTATTGCTATTATTAAAAATTAATTTATCTTCTGCCCTTGGGAACAGAAGATTAGAATTGCCCTTACAACCTCTAGCTCCTCTGTAAGCTAGGCAGGATTCAAAGGATTGCAGACAGAGGATGTTGGCAAAAAGCAGAAAAATCTGTTTAAAAAAGGACAATTTTACCACTTTAGTTGCTCCCATACAAAATTCAATGCATTAATGTAAATTGCCATTGATATCACACAATAAACTAGTCTGAATTGTAACAACCGATGGCTTTGATTCTTGATCACTGTCAACCTGAACAGCAGCAACCGAAGGGAATGACACTCCCCTTAGTAATAAGAGTTATTTATCTTCCACAGTAAAGCTCAAATGCAACCAGCTAAAAAAAAACTTTTCTAAAAATCTACATGCACATATGGTGCCAGGGGGGGAAGTCAAATATTTATTCACTGTTTGGGGTATGAAAGATATAATGCAAGAAGCCTGAGATCTGAGTTCTAGGCTACTACACAGTACAGAAACTTACCAGTCTTTTTATTGACCCATTTTTCCACCCAAAAATAGAAGAATAATAAGCACATAGCCATTGAGAAAAAGAATAAATTACTTCTGAATATTTTACCACTACATATATGAAGAATATATAATAAAATACTTCTGAAAACAGCTTGACTTTCTCCCCCTAAAAGTACCTGCATAATCCAGAACAGAGGAAGATGTCACATCTGTACTATCCTCTGATACAGAATCTATATCTATCTGCCTTTAATGAAGACCATTAGAGTTTTCAAATTTCTGTGAAAGCAGGNTTTTTTTTTTTTTTTAAATAGAGTGTGACACTTTTGTTTGAAATACATTCGCATCCTGAAAATACATTTGTCTTGATGACAGTGACACTTAGAAGGACTGGTTGAATCAGCCAGTCTCTTTTAGGTTTATCTCTACTCCTCCCAAGAACTGATACCTTTTTATTCAGGAGAGAATAGAAAATACTTAATCATTGTTAATTACCCTAAACTTTAACATCAGTGGTTAATCTAAACCTTATTCCACTGTTTTTCTTTCTTAAAATATATCATTATTATCTATTTCTGGTTGATTTTCAGATGAGCTGCCTTCTATGCTGGGCAAGTTCCAACAGAAAACCACCTTGAAATATGGCCAACGGAGTGATTTCTAGGTTAGGGACTGATCAAAATATTCAAGACTGAAAGCCAATATTTATTATATGAGAGCTAATATTCTTTAAACCTTCTTGCTTATACCCAGAAGGAAGAGATGAAGGACTCTGTTAGTGGAATGAGGCAGTTGTGGAGACAGTCTGCTGAAGAAAAACTCAAATAGAAAATAAGAGGCCAAAATATCTTGAAACTTTGCTTGCATCCCCATTGGAAAGGGCATTTATATCTTAGCTGGTTGGAAAGAAATAAATTGAGAAATTTACATGAAGATTGAATTTCTCAGCAAATCAAGAAAACTGATTGAACAATGAAGCAAATCTTTCCTAGCATATTACCTTGGAATTTTGCTGTACTTGTATACTGTGTGAATTAGATTCAGATGCTTAATGAGCTATTGAATATAGGAAGATACTTGAAAAAATGTATTTTAAAAGAGATAAGAATATTAAACATTCCTTAACACTGAAAAGTAACCTTCAAGTTCAGAATACAAAACTTCCTTGTTATCCTATGGTGCCTACATTAGTTCATGACTTCTGACATACAGATAATGAAGAACTATTTTTAAGGTGTCAATAATATTTATTGTTGAGAAAAGTGCTCAGGGGAAACTTCATTAGAGATTAATTTCAGGCTGCATCCTTTATATAATAACAAAAACTTCCTCTTAAAATTCAAGAACAATTGCATTAATATTGACAATACAGCTTTTGCATCACCAAAGGAAATACAAAGGAGAAAAAAAAATCAGCTAAGAGGGTAATTATACAAAATGTTTAAAATATTCTTTGAACCACCACACAGCATTTCATAGAATGGCTTCAAAAAAGAAGACATTTTAAATATCATGGCAAGATAAAGTTTCCAAGAGAGGCTTTAATGAAAAGCACTTACATTGATCAAAGTTAACTATACTTACTGCACTGTCCTTATCCACAGAACAAGTCATCTCATCTCAAAAGTTGGTAAGATTGGTCAAACACTATTTGCTCTCAGTAAATTCATGCTGACTCTTCCCAGCAAGAGTTATTTGGGAAAAGCTTTAGATTTTTTCTGCAGTTCTCTGTTATGTCCAGGTGATCCCATGTCATAGCATTGTTCAGTGTTGCCATATCATAGCACAGACCATCAAATCTGACTTGTCTTTAAAACTGCCTCAAACAAAAGTAGAAATCTTAAGAATCCAATAGACTTTCAATAGGAAAAAGAGATCATTAGTTTTAGACATGTAAAATAATAAAAAAACCCCAAAACCAAAAAAAACCAAGAATCAACAAAGGAAACTGCCTCACAACAAAGTTAAAAGGTACATTTATCTTAAAGGTGCTGCAAACAAATCAGGCAAGAGAGCAAACCTCTGCAATTTAGAACATTCTTATGCTTTCCTAATATCTTCATATATATCTCTACTGTCCATAGAAAAAAAAAAAAACGCCTGAAATTTTCATACTGATGGATTGTTACTGAATATGAAAACCAAAGTACCGAGTTCACCATTTACCAACTGTAGTATCTCAGATTCAAATGTTAGTAAATGAAATATATTTGCTTTTAGGAAGAATTTACTTACATATCAGTACTAATTATGTGTTTTTCAATTCAACTCTCTTTTGGAAAATTATAGTAAATCACTTAAATGAAACAAATACATTTAATGAACTGGACCCATTTTCTAGTACAACATCTGTTTAAGTAACTTTTTTATTTCAGTGTCTTTAGTGACTGTAACACAGAGCTAATTAAAAGAAAAAAAACACAAAAAGAATAGAAAACAGCAGGCTTACAAGCTTGCTGTAAACCAATCAAATAAACAACCCCCCCTACACTGGTTAGTACCTATTTCTTAATGATTCAGCTGCCTCATATTTATTCTCAGCTCTCAAGGGTATTCCAGATTACTCTGACTTGGTTATCCCCATAATAATCCTTTGAATTTCCTTTTACTCAGAAGAGGATAATGCCTGGCAGGGTATTGCAAGCTTTCAAGAAAAAAAAATATTATGAAACTTTAATTTATGGCTTTAAAAATCATTGTCTTAAATGTAGTAGCCTACAATTCCATATCTAATATTCTAACATTGCCTTCTTGTGGGGGTGAAAAAAAGAGGTACCTAATATCTAAATCCAGCACTTCTGTCACCTTTCTGAACAATATCTCTATTTGTCCTTACTTACATATATATAATTTTTCAATAATTGAACAGTCATTTAATGTTTTTATTAATGCATGGCTTTTAAGTTAGTCAATTAGCCCAAAAGTCATTATATTCTAGAGTTATTTACTTTCATTTTTATTGCGTTGTTCTCATCATCGAGAAATTCTCATGTTAGTGTAAGTATGAAGTACTATAATAAGTATGTGAAACTGAAGAATTCCTCTATATTTTTATATCCTGTTTTTAAGTTACAAAACCACTCACCAAGCAATGAAATTTTATCAAAAGGATAACATTTTCATCATATAATATAGAATAAAACTTGTGCATGGTTTGATTGACAAAAATTAAGCTTTAGCACATGACCTTTCAGGTAAATTCTAGTTTAGCAGTCCTAGGAATAGTCACAGATGGATCATTCTATTCACTGACAAGCAGGAGGAAATGAGTTTCTTACAGCCTGAAGAACTCAGTTTAAAAGTTGTCTTTCACATAAAAGCTAAGAAAATGTCTGTATCTACCTGCAACTGCATCTCCAAAGGACTGCTGGAGTTCTTTCACCCATTTACTTCATGGTCACTGATGCTCGTTTATCTAGTTCCTTTCAACATTTGTCTTTCCAGAGAAGTTCCTTTTCAAGTACTCATTAGCTCAAAAGAGGCACTCTGGACATGGGAAAGCATAAATCCTTTTTGGCAAAGATATGACTGCAGATTAGACAAGCAGCAGAAGAAAGAGCCTTTGTGATATCATTCAAATTGCCTTTGTCAAAGAGATTTCCTTCCACTATCTGTTATAAGATTCCCCACAAGACAGGAGGAGAATGCTGAAGGAAGGGAACATGCTTTGGAACTGGCACAGGTGAGTTCAGGTTCTTACTAGCATCAATGTGACATCTGCTGGTGTAGTTATCTGCTAGCAAAGTATCCATTTTTTTTTTCTCTAAGGCATTCCAAACAGCATTTCCTCACAGCAGATTTCAGAACAAAACCTGGAATTTCCATGTAAAAATGCAACATACAATATTAATCAAAGTGCATTTACTACAGCAAAGTGAAGTGAAAATTTGTTCTGTGTTTTTAAGACAAGAACCAAGACCATGGCAAGCAAAAAGTCCTTGGATTTCTTTTGCCAACTTGAGTATTTTAAAGAGTCTTGATTATTTTTTAGTAGATAATTTGTTAAATATTGAATGTGCTTCATAAAAGGCAGAAAAAGAAGGAAAAAACCCAGCTCAATCAAAGCTAAAAAGCATATTGATTTCAAACTGAAAGCTTTTATCACACACCTGTGCTTTTATAAACAGCATCAGCAAAACAAACTTTGCCAACAATATGAATTTCTTATAAATACGTATTACTATTTCCTGAATTTTTATTTTATATTTGATTATATTTTAACCCGACCCACACATGCATCAAGCAGTAGAGAGTGTATAATTGTTGTCATCTTAATGGTGGAAAAGTAATTCAAACATCTGTTGACCTTTTGGAAACAGCTGGCTGCAGTTCTCTCATGTCAAGATTTCAGACAGGGCCAAGGAATGGGCAAAAGTGCCTTAAGTATTATGTGAAATTACATGTATAGCATGATCACCACGAATAAAAATAAAGATAAGATATAAAAAGATAGAAAGCTATTAATAACACCACTTTCCCTCTGCAGGTATCCAACACATCCTAATTAACTTTGATGATGTATTAACCTATTTTTAAAGATGCTGTAATTGAATGAACAAGCAAAGGCTGAGCTCAAGGACATCTGGGACCCTGTAGTAGGCCACAGTCAAATATTCATCCCCTTACTCTCCATTTCATTCTTTAAGCATATTATCATTTGAATATGCAGCATTAAGTTAAGTCTTCTACTTTTCTTCCACTTCACATGCTTGTGAGTGTTTTGATACATGAGAAATATGAGATAAAATGTGGCTAAGCTCTTCCTATGTTTCAAAATTAAGGAATTGCCCTGAGTCAGCGATGTCCCCTTCATATGAGCACTTCTAGCACAGATGCTTCTCCCTCTGTGATCCCATTTGCAAGACTGAGATTAAAAGGATATTTGCTGCAAGACAAATAGGGAGTGGAAAAGTGTATTGTGTATTATAGGTTACACTGTAATTCTCGTTGTATGACTATATCTATATAACAGATAAATTCTGTATACTTATAAGTAGGTGTATTTTCCTCATCAACAAGCGTATCAGTCCCTTCAAACTTCCAACACAGCAGCAAAGCGTCTGTTAAAAATTAGTCTGCAAAACCACTGTAAATGAATTCAAGCTAGAAGGGTCATCTCACGTGCATCAAAAATATGACTTTTTACTCAGTTGCATCATGGGATAATTCAGGGTTGTAGGGCAATAAGTGACAAAAGATTTCAATTAATTAATTGTGGGGTTTTAAAAGGTTCATAAGGGAAAGGGCAAGAGAGAGATTAATTGATTTATTGTACAACAACACTTCTTCTGTTAATTAAATCTTTCATTAATGTCTTATGAAAACAGGAGATAACCATCTCTTTTTCATTTTCTCTCTTGCCTTCCTTGATGAAAGTAGTAGTATAAATTTGTGTTTATGTTCTCCTGTTTCTAAGATTTATCAGTCTGTGACTGTTCTTCAGTATCAGTCCAATTATCCCCTATTTAATTTTCACTATTAGGTAAGTTACCGTTTTATAAAGCCAGAAAAATGCCCATGGCCAAAGGTCTGGAACTAGATGATCTTTAAGATCCCTTCCAATCCAAACTATTCTATGGTTCTATGGAACATAAGAAAAGTAAACTGTAAAAAGAATTTGGAAACATAACCAAAAAAAGCATATTTCGAGTGGTAAATAGCCCGATCTATCTGGGAAAACCCTATAAAAATTACATTCTTTTTCCTACTTGTGGAGACTAACATGAAAAGCCCAAAAAATAGAAGTAATAGAAAGCTGTCAAAATAATGGCTTAGGTCAGTGCAATTACAGGGGGGAAAAAGCTTTAAACTGCTAGAAATAACAGTACAAATTACCATTTCAAAATGGAATGGGCCAAGTTATCAGTCTGTAAGAATAATCTTTGACGTAGCATCCCAAGAAAGGCTCAAGCAATCTTTACTTCAATAATAAAATAAAATTCCACTCTTCATTTTAAAATAATCATCTTCAGCTAGTAGGATAATTTTATGAACAAGTAAGATTTCTCAAATAAATGCAAAGATCCTTTGAAATAATTGTTATTTATATATACAAATAAAAAGGCTGAACAAATACAAGTCTCTTCTTAGAAAGCACCATAGCATAAAAAAGAATGGGTAAGCTAAAGCAGTAATAGTATTTTTCTTTTATGGAAGAAGTTCACTGTAGTTGTAGATGCAACTATTAAGTGATTTCATTCCTAATAAACTTGCCTTTATTAGGCTGTGTAAATAAATGGGATTGTTAGGACATCAGGCTTTTATGTTACATAGCTGATGCAGTTTAATATTATTAAAAATAGAGACTAAAGTGAATACACTAAAAGTATTGCAATACATTGGCCACCTACCTTGTTGCCTTGGACACTGTAAATTTTCTTATCTGTCCAAAGTAAGTAAATATACATCTCTATAATATGTCCATTATTTGTTTGTCATCTCTTTAAGAAAATTTAGTTGATACTGTTTGTACGTAACTTCTGACACGTAATAAATGATTAGATAATGATTTCATTCACACTTCATCTTTTTTTTAATTATATGTAGTAATAACTCTGTTTCTGTTTTTTAAACAAAATTACTCTTTTCCTTGTGTTCCTCCATATCTTAAGCATCCTATGTTAATGCGCCATAAAAGAGAACTAATATATACAAGAATGGGTACTTTATTGGTTTACTATTTTCTAGAATGACGACAGCATTCCTCAGACAAACATCAGTTTTACCATGCTGTACAAGACACATATAACATTATAAATCACATCATTTTACAGTGGTCTTATGATCATTTACACCTGTGACATCCTTTTTGTTGAGTTACATGTCTGTTCTTTAACTGTGTAGGTCTTTGCATAGAATCATTTAGGGTGGAACTGACCCTGAAGATCCAAGAGTCCAACTATTTTTCAGTGCAAACTCTCTTAATGAACCAATTAGAAGTAGCTGGGATGCATTTATTCATGGATAGATAGGAAGTTTTTGAAAGGTTTTGAGATTCTGAAATATAAATGTAAACAAGTTACCAATTGCACCTTTGTTTTCCTTTTTCTTAGTTTGGGGATTAATTTAAATAGAAATATCTTTCACTAGCATTATTTTGATGTCCAGCTATTGATTATTTCAAGGAGATAATTTTAAACTACCAAATGGCTAATATTTGTGGTAATACACTCATATAATTCTCTTCCACCAGAATCAGTTAGTGTATGGTAAAGAGCAGGGGAAAGAAATGTTACTTGAGTTTGAAAAGGAAACATTTAGAGAAATGTTGTTATTATTAAGAATCCTACAGCCAAAAGATATCCTTGATCTGTAGTGGTGTCCAGTGATGTCAATGGACAGCTAAGGAAGTTGTTTCAAGCTACTTGTGAAGATGAAACTCAGTTTATAACTTTCATCTTTTCAATTTTGCGGATATCTTGAAAAGTATCATTCCATGAAAGACAACAGCAGCAGGAATATGTGTGACAGACATTGTATGCCTGGTGTTACCAGATCACTTGGTGAATACATCTTTTTTCCTTCTTGTGAAACGTTATTTTTTAGTAATGCTGAAGAAGTATGGATTACAGAAGTAGTATGTGGGGAAAAGGATGTCATTTAACACTAACCAACATCAATCAATATGAATCAGTCAGATGGCCTTTGTCTCACTTGCAGGTTTACAAACCACTATTCTTTGTAACAAACAATTTTAAAGGTATTGAATTAGTTATGTCTCTTCTTCCCATAGAAATAAAGATTTTTTAAAAGGACATACTATAGAAACCTAAAGATGATACCTTCAAAAAACCAATAATGTATTAATTTCATTAATCATTGATAAGTTCTGAGGAAGAAAAATGGACGTTTCTTAATGGATTTAGAGAGTGCATTTTGTCAAGTTTTTAATTAGATCTTAGGAGACAGGAAACTCATTAAAACTTTGCATGTTCTAAATATTACTTTTTATTAAAGGCTATTTACATATATTGCTTTCACAATTAAATTTTAATAGAAGTATGATTCTAAATGGAAAACTTTATTCCAAATTTTAGTTCTGACAAATATCAGTGCTGCTGTGGCACTACTAAGATTCAGAGGAACTCTGTATTGTTTTCTTTCTCTCAAGTTTTAGAGCCTTTATCCTTGAAGATTGTCTTTGAGCAGTTAATTAGTTTTGTCAGTCAACTGTCCCAAATTGAATTACTAACTTTTTTTAATTTTAATTTTAAATCTCAGATCCTTCTGACTAAAATGGTGAGGAAAGGACACAGTAAAAGGTTAGAGTTAGCTGTGGGTATATAAATACAATAAAATTAGAGCACAGAAAAGATTTCCAGAGTTTCTTCTAATGTGCATATCTGAACAATATTAAAGGATCAAAGCTCTATCACTCCACTCCATATTTTTTTATCCATTTAACATTCCATCATTCTGATTGCACTAGACAGCCATATTGAAATTTCTCATTGTATATTAGTAAACAGTTTCTAAAGAACTTGTTGAGATACGTGACAAAACATAGTAAATCTGTATTTTCTGTACTTAAAATATTCACATCCTGTGGTAAAGGCAGCAACTAAATTAAAAGAATTCATTTTAACTTGTTTATGCCTTCAAATGAGATTGAAATAAAACAACAGAATTACCAAAACTCTCACAAAGCAAACAAATGGGAAGAGTCCAAAGTTTCTTTCTTAAGAAAAACAGCATCCATGGCTCCATTTAAGCTTTCTATAGTTCCCTCTTCAAGACCTCATGAATATTTAACTCATTTCAATGGGAATAGCCTGTCTGAATGCTCTTGTAGGGACCAAATGGCAAGTCATTTAGAAATACTTAACTGGTAAATGACACAAGCATTAAAACTTGTAGCAATCTGGAAAACCTATGAGTTATACCAGAGCAAAAATTTATCGTAATTGTTTTCTATTAATAATCAAGTCTCAAAGATAACTACTGGAAAACTGTCTTTTCCTTTTATGTTAGTGACAGTTTTATCACTTCCACTTAATCTGTCATTGAGTAATAACATAAAAGAACTTAAAAGAAAATGTTTTCTCTGGTGAAGAATTTTATTATGCTATTAATCATAAGAAATTAAGAAGTATGCAAATCAATGAGTTTCACCACATAAAAATGCTCCTACCTGTGCCCTTATTAAATGTTTGCACAGTTTAGCAGAATATGCCATCTTTTGGGAAAATGTATGCATTATACCTTCTGAAAGTCAAATGCAAAGATCACTCTTTTGGTACTTCCTTTTGCTGGTTTTCTAGACACATTATTAATATTCAGCCTGAGGAAATGCAGGAATAGCAGGTAGAATTTATCCACTAACATTCCTTTTCTCTCATGTCGCACAACATGGGTTCATTTTTCCTTATGAAAAAATTCATTAAAGCATGTAAAATCTCATTGTATAATTTATGTAAAATTCATTTTATCACACCATGTCTTTCTTTAAATATTGATATTGTACCATAAAAGGCTTTCTAGGGAATATTTATCCATAACTGTTCCACTCCTTGGCCTGTAATATATCTAGTAACATACAAAAATTTTTTAAGCATCACTGCAAAATGGATTTAGAAATGTGTGGATAAAAATCATGGAGCTCACATGCTGTCAAAGGACAGTATAATGTAATCTGCTTCCTCTCGCCCCTTTTCTCTATGCAGCAGTTTTAAACAAAGAGAAAGCAAGCAATGAAGGGGAGTAAAGAAAGTACTGAGAAACAATGTCAAGAAACCAAGGCAGCAGGAACTGCAAAGAGGTTATTATCTCAACATCTGGGGACAATTTATAAAAGCCTCTTGCACAGCACTTCTCACTTTTCTGGATATCAAAAATAAGAATATTTAAATAAACATTAGAAAACATAATTCATAAAATATAATTTTATGTATTCTGTGTGTATCTTCGATTTAACTTCATATCAGAGACCTGGGCAAGTAAGGCGATCTGAGCCCCAAATGTGTCAAGGATCAATATAAATTTAAGTTTCTTGTGGGATGATCTTTAGTGGATTTAAACACTCCAAAAATATTGACAAAACATGATACTTGATCCCAGTTGCACAATAATCACCAGATATAAGACAGAAACAGAAAAACTTGGTAGTTAAAGAAATAAAGCATTTCCGTTTAAAGGTACAACCTAGAGAAAAATTTCTGTTTCTATGTTTAAGAATGCAAATGTTCTATGTTTAATTAAACTTAATTATATTTAAAAATTGTGTTATATTTACAAAGATAAAGTCATAAAAGTAATTTCTGCAACCTTATGGACACAAAGTAAGGGATAAAATCCTTGATTCCTATTGTAAATTAGAAACTGGAAATAAAAATGCACTGGTTGCTCACTATATTTTCTAAATGTATTGAAGCAATCTATGTTAATCCCCAGATTTTGCATACAAATACTTTGTTAAGATCTCAGGAGTCCCCACAGATTAAAGGCTATGCAAACATTGAAAAGAAGTACGAACGACTATCAAATTGCCAATTTTGTATCTTTTTTCTCTTCAGCTAAACTAACACCATTGGTTTTAAGGCAGAAGTGTTTTGACTGCAGCAACAGGATAGTTTTTTGTCTGTTATTAAAATGCACGAAGTTTAAATCTGAAAACATGCCTATAAACTGAAAGTCAATACAGAGGGTAAACAGACCAATGTGTAAAGACTTTGAGGATTATCCAAGAGACCATGTGTTGAGTATTCCACCCTTCATCTACTGAAGGTATCGGGTTTTTTCCTCATCTTAACCAGGAATACTCCTTGTCAATGTTCTCCATCATTTATAAAAGTCTCTCAATGCTCATGGGCCACAGGGCTCTGCAGAGTATCACTCCTCAATTTTAACTTGAGTCTGGTTTTCCAACTCTTTCTCTATATGTTATATATCTTTACTATTCTTCTAAAGGCTAGTTCTGCAAGCATTTTATTTGCTTTCTTCTTTAACTATCCTGTCACTCTTTTAATACTTTTCTTTCTCCAAAATTTTCTCTCTTGTGTACCAGAGAGATTTTTTCTTTCCTTTCTTTACTCACACCTTATGTACATGTGCCATACTGATAAATATTGGAGAGCTCTCTTCCTGCGATATCACATCACTGAACACAAGTTATCAGCTTTGTTTCATAGCACAGATTACTAGCTCACATTTAGCACTACTATTGTGGTCCCATGGCTTGTGCTTATTTTGAACAGTGAGTGGGTCAAGATAATGGTAAATGACAGCCTGTAAGGAATAAAGGATTTAGTAGATTAACACTCTATATATGACACTGTGACATCAGGACCAGTGTCTTGCATAAACTAAATGGCTCATCCCCATGCTAGAAGTAAGAAATTAAGTAGCAAAGAAACACCCTATTTCCATGTAATTAATATTTTCTGCCTTGCTATTCATATGTGATTTCCCAGAAATAATACTCAGAAATAATTGCTAGTCTCTGCTTTCAATTTACTGCTAAATCACTATGAACCCCAGAAGTTCAAATGAACTAGTACAGGAAGGTCTGCCAATGAAAACCCTTACATCTTCTTGTCCAGTGCCACCAGTGGCACTCCAGGACTGCAGTTTCACAATTCAGGTTACTCTTGCAAGTGAGATCAGGGTCTCTGAGTTGTGCTCAGTCTTCCTTGTATGCTTCTTTGGTGGTGTTGCAGGTAAATCAGCCAACATATGCACAATGTTTTAGTGATTTTCAGTCAGCTTTCTGGTTTGGGTAGTTCAGAATACCTGAAAGCCTTCCCTCTAAAACAGGCTGGCTGTGAGTTTACTTAATTTCTTCAACTTTTCTATCATACCTAATAAAAATCTCCATCTTCACTAGTTGTAATCTATCAGCTGACAGATATCCGAGGCATGTGTCTTGCATTGGAATCTCATGCCCTGCAAAAATAAATCTGGGAAGATATGTCAAAGACAGTTTATTCCAGATAACACAATGAAAGAAATTGGAGCTGTTTCAGTTACAGAGTGGAAACAGGTATTTCCACACAGAAATCTTTATCAATTCTTTATAATTCATATAAAGAAGAAAAAGCAAGACACCAGAAATAAAGTTAGAAGAATGGATACATAAGGAAACCATCCCAAAGAAATGTTCACATGAGAAAGGGAACAGAAACACACATTGTCCAAAAGTACCACCAACTAAGGAATCAGGTTAAGAAAAGTTAATCCTCTGTTCCTTGTCACAATATTCAATAATGGTCCCATGGAGTTTTACAGTTTTCCCATATATCTGCATGAGAAATATTGTATCATTTAACACAACCGAAAAAAAAATAATTTCAACACATTTTCCCTCATTTTTTCTTTAAAATTTATCATTTGTTTTTAAATTTTACAGTAAGATGGAGTTAGATTTTGAGCACTGAGATGGTCCCTCTTTACAATTAAATTTTTACAGATGCATGTTTTTGACATGCAACTCATTTTTCAGGAATGTTAGTAAAATTAAGTTCTCCTACATCTTTTCATTGCCCAGTAGCCTGAACACTGAAAATTCTTGTGCCTTTAAGAGGTAGAATATATCATATTCTGCAGTTAAAGGAAGGGCTAGTAAATTCCAGATCAATTTTTACAGCTCTAATTTTCATATAAAAACAATATCTACATGCAACACAAACACTCTATATAGTATAAATTAATTGTTATTTTTCACATGCTTTAGTATAAACTTTCTGTAACATTTGGAAATGATGAAAAATTATTTTAAAGTATCTGAACACTTAACCACAAAGCTTCTGAAAATGTACCTTTAGGTCATTTTGTAAACCTCACATAGGCTTACAATCTTGTAGAACAATAAAATACATGAATAAATATGATACTTTTCAGACTCCACTACTGAATTCATCAGAAAAAGAGTATTTTGTTAAGGTACTTGTGAAACTGCATCAGCACTGCCTTCCTGTCTAGAATGGTAACTGGTGTTACATTTCCATGAACATTTCTGGTTTCTCCTCACTTTTCTTTCTTAAATGTTGCCATCCAAGTATTTAGAAAATAATGAGAAGATAAGTAGCATGGGGCATCTTAATCTGCTCTTCAGACTGATGATTACTTCATATTCAATGTTTTCTGAGCTACGTGTGGGTATTCTGGGGAAGTTCCATGGCTAACTGTACTGAGTGTCAGGATAATGATTCTGAGACTATGAGATACTACACAAACATGGAAGAATTGAATTGAAAAGGTCACTTACTTTTTCAAGCTATGCAGTATATATATATATATATTAAAATTTGATAAATGAAAAAGAGTGTAAAGTTCCTTGCTTTATGGTAAAGTATGTCTGCTTATTTTTTAAGTTGTACACTACATTACTTGTACCACTGAGCTATCATTGAGAGATGTTTCCCTATTTTCCTCCATCCCAGTCAGATAAGTAATCAAGAAATTTAATACACTAAAATTAGATGGAGACTAAAACTAGGGATCCAAGCCAAGGTGATTTCATAGCTTCTCTCAGCAAATTAAAGCAGCACAAAAATAAGCCAGAAATTTGCAATGTAAAATACTGCTCTAGGGAAAGTGAAAAAAATCCTTTAATTTTGTGCTTTCACTCTGGGTTACTTATGTGATCTTTAATGACATCATATACAACACAGTGTAATGTGATATGGCAGAAGATGACCCTCAGTTATCCAAAGAAGGAAATAAATCTGAATTTTGCCCTGAAGACAGGACCTAGGCTGTTCATTTTAGGATATTCACACAAGATTACAGAATAGTTGAGTTTGGAAGGGACCTTTGAAGGTCATCTGGTCCAACCCCCCTGTTCACAAAGGATCATCCTGGAACATGTTTGTGCAGGACCACATCCAGAGGGCTTTTGAATCTCTCCAAGGAAAGAGCTTTCACAGCCTCTCTGGGCAAGATATGCCAGTGCTTATTCACCCTCACACTGATGTTTGGAAGGACTCTGTTACAGCATCTCACTTTGTGCCCATTCCCTCTTTCATTGTCACTGGTCATCACTAGAAAGAGCCTAGCTCTGTCTTCTTTGTATCCTTCAGATATTTGTACATACCGGTAAGATTCCATGAGCATTTTCTGCTCTGGGTCAACCAATCTCATCTCTCCTGGTCTTTCTTTGACCTCTCCCTAGTAGTCTTTTGCTGGGCTTTCTTCAATATGTCCAACACCTCTCTTGTATTTGAGTGTTATTGGGATGACCTTTACATTTATACTGGTGGCTTTAGACCACAAACACAGATCAGAAGGGTTATTTCCCTGTGTCACATTCCATATATTCATGTAATCTTCAATAAACAAAAGTGAGCGAGACCTCTGCTAAAAGGTGCTTCTCGGTTTTGCAAGAAATTTTTGTCTATAGACTGCCCATATTACTTTGTAAATCAGGGATGTTTTATTGCAATAATGACCCCTGAATCTCACATTAAAATGTTGGAAGGCTTTGTTTAATATTCACAATACTTCACACACACACACAGACATACTGTGAAGATAGATAATGTAGAGGTTCCCCAAAATGCCAAGCTGTAGAAGGATTGTAGGAAAATTTACTTCCAAAGTTGAGAACACTAGAATTAAAAAACATTAAACTTAACATTGTTAAAAAACACAGGGCCTAGGGAAAGACATGCCCCCTGTTCTTCTAAGGGCTTTTATCATCCCCAACTCCCCCACTGTGGAGGCCTTCAAATATGGCTGCAAGAACTTCTCATAGCAGAGGCAGCTTCTCTGGAATGCAGTAGGAGAAAACATCTAAAAATTGTCTCTGGGAAAGATTCCGTTTCCAGGTAGAAAAGTCCTCCTAAGTGAAATAACCCCTAAACCCTTCGTAATAAATCTTGTGTCTTCTACACTTACAGACATATATATACATATATATATATATATATATATATAAAATAAACTTCGAAAATATTTGAAATATCAATGCAGGCACTAAGTAAAAGAATATGTGCCCTACCACTTTCTGTAAATAATTTTGAAAAGATAGAGACAGTTTAAAAAACTAGGAGAAGAGGTATAAGGCTACAAAGTGTCTGGCTGGTAATAGGACATAATTTAATTTGAGTGACCAAAACCAGTGCAACCTCATTTGCACAACATGCAAATGAATTCCCTGAATTGTAGATTCCGAAGGGGTCACATAGCCCAGAGCTTACAGTTATTTCACTCATACAATGAGTCACTGAGCTTAAGACTACAAAAGAAAATCTTCCTGGCTTTTAAGGTCAAGAAAACTTTTATAACAAAGTATACCACTTCACCTCACGGTGACAAAAGTGTTCTTTCTTAATAAGAATGTTGTTAGATAATTACATTTATTGGATCAACTATAAAGTAGAAATTCTCCTGGCACTATATAAGCCTAGTATGTGAAGATCTTTATACTTTGCCATATTATGAAATATAATGAAATAGTGAAGTACCAATTCACTGACAGAACAAACAAGAAACTGCTAATTCTTATTTAGGCATGTCCACAATAGATAATCTTCTCTCTTCCTCTCCTACCCATAATTGCAATGAGATAGGCATCTATGAAAATAATGTACAGATATGATGCTGTTGGCAATAATTTCACACAAAATACTGATTGCCCAAAATTTGTCACTGAGGTCAACAACAACAAAAACACATTAAACTAGAGATCTAATCTTCTTAAATTACAAGGACTTATGACAGGAAAATGGAGAACAGTGAAGGTAACTCTCCAATCCCCAGGATACCAGATGAAAGTATAAAGAAGCACCAGATAAAAGCAGGCAACATTAAAATTAACCTAGGAAAAACACCTCTTATCTAGAAGATTAGGCAAGGCAGGGCAGATAGTAGACTTTTTTAATCTTTCTTTCTTTTGGGTATGCTCTTCCAAAATGTATTTCATCCAAAAGTGACTTTTTATTTTCACATAGCTACAGATGCCTGAACTTTAATAAATGCAGATGATATACATTGCCTCTAGCTGAACACTACAAAACCACTGTTATCTTAATTTGCATTATGAACTACTCACTTGCTCCATATGTCCACATGATACCTCTGAAAGCTCTGAGGTCTTCATTTTTCTGTCAGAGGCTGTAAAAATTACTTAATGTGTTTTTTCTTTCAGCATAAAAAGGAAAAATCCATATGCAAATTCATGTTTTATTGAAATTCATAAATCCAAATACAGAGATTTACTGGTAGTAGTAGAGCAAGAGGCAAGTGTCCTGCACTGATTTTTTTTTAGTTTTACTGCCTGGTCTCAAAATTGATGCTTCTTATACCTCAACATTTACTTTTCTGCTAAAATTTTAGTTAAAAGTT
This sequence comes from Serilophus lunatus, assembly GCA_013399895.1. Lineage (NCBI taxonomy): Eukaryota > Metazoa > Chordata > Aves > Passeriformes > Eurylaimidae > Serilophus > Serilophus lunatus. Next base: position 261,932 of record VXBA01003431.1, on the reverse strand, counting down.
CTTAAAAAGAAACCAAAAACACTTGGAAAAAATAGGGTACAATCAAAAGGGAAAAAGTACCCCAAATAAAAAGCAAACATCTATCAGCAGCCAACGAAATATCTTACCCTCATCTACCATCTTAGTATTGTGATCCGAATAAAGGATGGTACCTGATCTTCAGGAATATGATGAGAAAAACAGTTTTCTGAAACTCGAAGTTTTATACACAGGGCAAGGACAGGGATTTCTAAGTGGGAAAGGATGATCTGTGACCAGGGAAAAGACAAGGAATACACCATGCTTCAGAGAAAATGAGAAGAAGCAGATGAAATGTCATCCAAAGTTGGATCAGTGGGAGTTCCCATGGATTAGGGAACCTAGTCTGGCTTTCCAAATTGTATTGCTTTTAACAGCAACTTTGAACACCGTTCTGCAGACACTGGTCTTGGCCAGGGAGACTATTTGGGCACATAGTGGACAGATTCAAAATGTTTATGAAGTTGGGGAACTAAAGTGGGCAATTGTCTTATTTCTTGTATCAACTGAATTTTAAACTAAGCTATGGTTTCACAGCCCATCACTGCATTCATTTATGTCTCTCCAGCCATTGTATCAAGGCACTGTAGAACTTACCAGTCATGCTTTAATGTTTACCAGGAGGGTTTTTTGTTTTTTTTTAATTTAAAAAAATCCCTACAAAATTCACATAAACCAAACTGACACTCGAGTTTTATCTTAGAACAAAACCATCTTGGCACTCCAAACTTTGATGAATTTTCAATGAAAAAAATCACTCTAAAACAATAATAAAGCTAAAGAATAAATGCAAAGTAAAAAATTAGAATGCTTCTCTCTTTTCTCAGAACTATTATTTAACGTCTCATTTTTGTAAATATTCTATTCCTTATTTTTTAATCTTTAAAGACCTTTAAAATGTTATATTCTGTCATAAGGAAATTTTTTAAAATCTGACTGCTATGAAACGTTTCTAAACACCTACTTAATATGAATAAGGGTGGTAATATGAATATGAAACTCTGTGTATTTCAAGTAACACAAAACTGTACTTTTATATTTTTATGTATGTGCATACTTGCATATAAGATTATCATTATAAAATCACTTCATTTTCTGATATCCAATGAAACTCTAGTCTTTCCAGGCCTATTTGAAACTCTTTTATACTAGACAAGGCCAAAATGCATATAAATGTACTGTGAAACACAAAGGCATCTCATTGTGTGAAAAAAGATATCTGATGAGGACAGACTAGAAACAGAAAAAAAAAAGTTCCCTTTTTTCTGCAGCCCATGGTTTCAAAACATCTTCAGATTCTGCTTCTCTGACACCATAAGCTGAAATCCACATTACAAAATAAACTCAAGTGTGACAGCATCTATTTAGGAACAAATATTCATCAGATAAAGAAAATGCTCTTAAGTTCTGAAAACTCACTTCACTGAACCAGCAAAGAAAAATATTAAATTACATTTACCATCTTGTACCTAATCTATTAAAAGCCACTTCTGATAATTAGTGAAAGACTTCAGTATCGGATACGATTCATATACAGGAAAATATACGGGGTATTAAAGTGTTATTAATTTTTTATTATCAAACTTCTGTTTAAATTAAATATTAAATTTTGTCAGGAGAAGTGATTAGAGAAAACTCATTTTCTATATTAACCTGTTAATAAAGTGACACGTGCCGCATAGAGTTACAAGAAATGAAAAATACAAAGAGGAGAGATAATTCTGACTTCTGAAATGCCTGTCTAACAACTTTTTTATATTGTCATAGCCAACAGGTGCATTGGCCATCTCTCCTAAATCACAGTACAAAAATCTTCATATATTAACATTAATTAAAAACTACCTACCTTTCCTTTGTATAAGTCTCAGGAAAAGAACCTTACTCCATCACTACTTATGGAGTTATTGAATTGTTGGCTTTCCTGGTCTACCTCACCACCCTGGCTATAAATGAAAACTAAGAACATGTTAAGATGCACCTGGAAAAAAACCAATAAATTGTACTCACTGATAACTCAACAGAATTGAATTAACAATTTCTTTTTATACTTATAAAGGTTTAAGGTATAGATAAACTCTGACAGTGGGGTTACTCTATGTTATACAGAAAAATCTACCTTGAATTTTACCCTTATCAGCTTCTTCCATCCTCTTCTTTCAAAAATAGAGCAAAATTTTTGTGTTTCAAATATGACAGTATAGTGCAATTTCATAGCACATTGATTCAAGTTAAAATGATCCAGCAAAAAAAGAAATCAGGAAAGTTATGAAAGAAACATATTAAAATAGTCTAGTTGTTAAGAGGATAGAGGAATGAATCATCTTGGAATATACAAGTACTTCTTTGTTAATATTTCCAGAATGCTTTTATTTTTTTTAATTTTTTTGCTTGTTTTGGCCAGTATGATTTATCAACTTCTATTGAAACTTATTAACTGTTCTGTGTTCTCAGAAGTGGAAACTTTAGTAAACAAAGAAAAATAGGCTATGTGTTTCTCACAGGCCAAGACAGGAATTTGCTAGCTGCTATTCCACTTTGGACTCTTAATTAATACTCTTCAATATAAGATCCTAAAATGTATGTCTTTAAGAAAATGGTATAAATTTAAAAGGCTTCTCTAAAGAACTAGGAAGGGAAAGGTAAGTAACTAGAGATGTGGGAATATATTAAAAGAGTGCATTTCTAGCATAATATTGAAATACTGGCAAGGACAGAGAGAAAGAGGTTTAAAGAACAAAAATATAAAGAGAAAGTAAAACAAGTCAGACAAAATATGGCTTTTTCTGCAAAGAGCAAGAAATTTCATTTTCAGGCTCCACTTGAAGTTGCAAAACCAATCTTTCACTACGTGAGCTTTTTTGTTTCTTTTTGAGAAAAGAGAAATCCTAGATTTAAACAGTTAAATAGTATCTCAATGAGTATAAAAACATACCAGCAGTTTAATTCATTTCACATTCAGAAGCTCCTGATGTCTGAGAGCACATTTGGTCACATCTATATTTAAATTTGTTAAACTTAGTCATAATTTCTAAACATTCTCTCTATAAGTCTTTTTCCTGAAAGAAACATTTGCTGTAGAAAAATGAATATGAATTATGCAAAGAAAGTCTTTAAAGAAATACTTCTTGCATATTTTAAGCCTGTTAAAAAGTTGATTTTGAATGGCATTGACATCCAGAAAGATTAATTTCTTTTTATAATAAGAAAAATCATCACAAAATTGTAGTTCAGAACATGTCAGTTAAGTTACTGGCAGGGAAATGTGTGGTACAGCTATTCTTTAAGATTTTTGTGTGGCTAGAAACCATATTGTAGAAAGTAAAAATATTTTTAATTCATTACTTTATCTCAACCCAAAGACAAAAAAAAAAATAAAAAAGGCATCTTAACATTGCCTATCTAAAAATTACTTTCCTCATTCACGATGGAAGTTAACTTAGAAAAATGATTCAGCCCTGGAAGATGAAAGTCTGGTGCCAGACTCAGAATTCAGCATCACTAAATTCAGTAGCAGCTCCTACAAGAACTGATGGCAACTCCAAGCTGAGCTCTTCCTCAAGAATTTAGTTAGAAAAAAGTTAGACACAGAAATGGGCAAAGCTATGCCAATTCCTTACACCTTCTAATCTCAATGCAAAAGAATTCTTGCCATGACTACACCTGCATTTTTCTTTCTTTGCCCTGCTCCTGGGTGAGGTTATGAACACTGACGCAGAAGCTAGCTGTACATTGGTGACTTATTTCTTTCCTTTGGAGGCTAAAAGTAGCATCAAGTCTCAAAATATGCCTAAAACTCCCCTTCTAAAACTACCTATAAAAGAATCCTTGTTTGGATAAGTTTTCACCTTCTTACTAAGCCTGGTAACCCTTAGCAGACATACAGACAAACTAACTAATTTCCAGCAGCATCTCCAAATCAAGAACTAGAACCTGACTTAATTTTTTTACCTCTTTATATGAGCATCTAGTCTTGCCTTCTGACAAAACCTCTGCAAAGGTAGGCCAGTAAACACAATGACAGGCACTTAGATGAAGGCCAGATAAGCTCAGCCAAAACCTCCTTGGTGGGGAGTAGTTGACAGGACAAATAAACCCTAACAAACTGACCTCCCAGGAGAGCAGGAGGACTTAAGGACCAAAACTTAAGTCCTGAACTCACTTTTGTATTTACACCAAAAAGGCATTTCAAAAATATTCACTATCTACCCAAAAGAAGTCTCTCTGCACAAGATCTCCCAGACAGACCTCTGGCTGTCTCCATCATGCACGATGTGGATAATCTATAAGTGAGGCTTTCTCATCATTGAGAAGACCAGCTCCAGGGAGGGGTTTAGTGCTCAAGGGCCAATAAAGCTGAAACTCTTGTGAGCAACAAAAAACATGTAACAATGGGAACTGAAGGCCGTTCCGTGGGATTTTTTGCTACTCTTTTCTAAACCTACAATTTGTGACTCAGTCTGCCTCAATATCCTAAATACTTGGCACTTTAAGAAAGAATGAGCTATTCACTTGTTATCTGGATTTTTTCAATTTTTCTAATAGCTGTAACAAAAAATCTCCACAAGACAGTTCTGCTTTTGTTTTATTCTTCCTATCTACAAGGCTGTGTTAGCTGAAAGAGTGTTTTTATAGATGCCATTTTAGCACATAGAAAAGTGACACTTGTCTCCCAAAAGTACTGTAAGTCAAAGGTTTTATCCACTTTTTTTCATATTATCTTTTAGAGACACTTTCATCCCATCAACTCTACTCTTTTTGTACATGTTGAGATCCTTCAGACTACAAATTAATTTAAGTAGTGGAAAATACATGAATACAGAAGTATATTAGAAATTCATTTTCAGTTTTATGAAATTTTTGGACTACAGTCATAATCAGGAACTTTGAAAATTGATTGGAGTTTGTTTTTTAATTTCATAGATAAAAATTACTATCCTGACCTTTTTATTCTTAGGTATCTTTAGGCATCAATATGCATTTTGGTACTGACCTGAGTCTTATGACTTTGAACACTTAAGATGTAATAAAATTCCAGTAAGATTAAATGCTAACAAAAATCTTTAAACCAAAGTTCGACTACGGTTTATTAAGGAAGGATACCACCTATTTGCCATAAACTGACACATTTGCAGTCAGTCACTCAAAATTAGGTTTTTCTCAATGAACCAAAGTTTGGACACCAGAAACATAATTCCTGATAAACATATATAAAATTGGATAAACAAATAAAATATTGCTCTAGCAATTTACAAGCTCTTCCTGCACAGGAGACAAAAAATATATCTCTATCCTTTATCTTTTAAAACTTTACCTTTTAAAATGTTTCTCAGTTATGCTTTTTTTCATGCAGACCTGTGCAGAATGGAGCTTTTTCATTAGCATCTCTTGCTGCTCTAATATTACCATTTTCACTTTTTCCCCCTCTAATAAATTATTTTTAAGATTAAACCCTTAAGGAGACAATTTTTCTTTAGAAAAGTATATCTTACAGGTCAAATCTTAGTTATATTGTAAGCATAGAAGCTTTGGTCTTAAAAGGTTATTTACTTAGAAGACAAAAGGGCTAGGACTAGTGGGAAATAAGGCCAAAAAGAAAAGAAAAAAACAAAATAATTATAGTGTCCTGCTGATTCTGTTGACAGTTTTTCCAAGGGTACCAGTCATCATAAAAACCATTCATAAAGTTTTCCTAAGCATTGACAAATGGTTGTCATTAATCACTAGCCATACATAGTATTTTCTTTTATCATAACCTATAATTATTAGTAGTAAACAGTTAAGAACTGTTCAGATTGAAGCATTGCTCACATCTGTTGTGAACAAGGGCATTTCATTTCCTCTGCACACATACATGTGACTATCAAAGTATCTGTAGGATGCCCTGGAATAATAAGATCTTGATCCTGCAAACATACATGCTGATCCTTAATTTAGGAATTCGCGAACCTTGTTAAAGCTCATCACAAACATACAGTGGGCATGAACCTATCTGAACAATTGAGAACATTTGGCTTGAAAAAAAGGGATTTTTTTTATTATAGACAAGTTAAAGAAATTATGTTTCCTAGTAACATTTAGAAAATACAGTAAGAGATGAAAAACAGACAAATACCTTTTGGAAAATCAACACTAGTATATCAAGTAGTAGTTCTATTTTGACAGTAGCAGATGACCTACAATGCATGTACTTCTGTTAATAAAAAGAGAAAAATTATTTAAAATTTAAATGCTTAATAAACTGTGTTTTAAACTTGAAATCTCTATAATAGTGCATAAACAAGGATAACCCGAATGCCAGTCATTCCACGTTGATATCCTTTACATCAAAGAAAACTGTATATTTAAATCAAATGCTTAAAAATCATGGCATCTAATTTCAGAAAAATGGGAAAGCTTAAATAAGCACTTGTCTATCTCTTCAGAGCTAGTTGCAAAAGAACAATATTGGGAATAACCAACCTGTAAATATTAGTTGTAGCTATTTCAAAGCGCTTGGGATCAAGTTCTTGCTCCACTATTTTCTGGTTGATCACAGCTAATTCAAATACTTGCCCTCACAATAAAATGAAAGTAATAATGTTAAAACTCAGATTTTTTTTTTTTCAAATAAACTGTATTCTTTCCAGACAGTAGAAACAAATTTTAGCCAAGAATGTAAAGTTAACAAAGTATATGGCACACAAGTCTTAAAAGTACTAACCTCTGAGAGCATAGGACTGTCAGGCTGATTACAGGGCAATACCATTTTATGCAAGTTAAACACACATAATCATCTTCCCGCTACTGTTTAGTTCTGATATGAAACCAGTGTACTTGATATATAAGAAATGGTTGAAAGAACAAATTAGAGGCTTATTCAAAAAATGAAGAACATTGCCATTCCACTAGAAATAGGCATAGATTTAAAAAAAAGAGTCAAAAATTAAATAAATTATTTACAAAATATAGCTGAGGTACAGTAACAAGGTATTCCAGAGTGATTAAAAAGAAAACTTGTTTTCCATTCTGTTCTTTGTGTGATCCTTCTGGAGGCTTACTTATCAAAGGGATTTTCAAAGAACTGTTACTTACTTGGAAGAATGGAACAGCTCTCTTTGAAATATTTATAAAAGGAATATTTTTTAAATAAAGTAAAATAAAAAGATAATAAAACTTATATAGCAGCCATTTCATCCTGAGAGAGTCAGGTGAAGACATTGTAGCCTTTATATTTATTAAGGCCCAGAGTTACTACAAAATATTAACAAAAAATTCACGCAGACTTTAACAAAAGGCAATGGGTTAGAGGCCAGGTTTAGATTAGATGTTAGGAAAAAATTCTTCACTGTGATGGTGTTGCAGTCTCTGGAATACAAAGCGGTGGATGTCCCATCCCTGGAGGTGGGGCTTGGTGAGGCTGGGTGGGGCTTTGAGTAACCTTATCTAGTGGAAGCTGTCACTGCTCATAGTAGGGGAGGTCGGAACTAAAACATATTTAAGGTCTCTGCTAATCCCAACCATTCTACGATTCTACGAAGGCCCCAAAAAATCTCATGAGAGACCAGCTATCACCAATGTGCTCTCACTCTCATCGAGACTATATAGGGAAGAACAACTGTGTCCTGTTTTAGAAGAGAAAAACAACAAACCACTACCCAAGAGCCACTTGTACTCAGGAAAGACTTTTATTATTAGCCCATACATAAATTGACTCTGCAATTTTCTCCCTCCACTAATTCTATTTCTACTACATCAGCTGACGAGATCATCCTGTTTCTGTAAAGTGATTTGGTGTTCACAGCAAATAAGCTTACTATGGTGTGTTTTTATGTTTTAGTATGATACATGAAAGTGACTAACATGAAATATACTAGCCTCTGAAGAAGAAAGGCATTGACTTCTTAGATGTACCCAAACAGTGTTCATCTCTTTCAAATTAAATTGACTTCAAGAAGTTCAGATTGGTGCAGATGGAAAGCCACCAGAAAACTATCATTCTAGCATTATCTCGTGCCTTGCTGTAAAGTCCTCTTTTTTTTTTTTTTTTTTCCTTGCTGAGCCAGTGTCTTTTAAAAGCTATGTCTTTAAAATTTGGGCATAGTAAGAAAGCTAGTGAAAAGGGAATCTTAGATTTCTTTATATAGTGACACTTACATCTTGCAAATTAAAAGCTCTTAAAAAGCAGAGTTGCAAATTTCTAGCTTTAATAAGGTCTCAAGCCAGATTTTACTGTGCTCAACATAGAAAGAATACAATTAATATTTGGTCTCATTTCATAGAAATATAATGCATAGGGAAAAGACTGAAGACATAGTAATAGAACAATCCAAAGATGATCTTTTCACAACTTTTCTATTCCTTGGACAGATAATCAAGTAAATAACCATAACTTTTCCATAATAGTATAACATGAGAAGAAAGTGCATAATATATTAACAGAGGAAATATTTTTTTGTTGGGTGTCTAATGAATTAATCTATTATAAATTACAAGTATATAACTTGTTGTCCAAGATGATATGCAGAGATCACCATAATAAACCTCTCTGAAGGCACTACAATAACTAGAATGATTGCAAAACAGTCTGTTCCTCTTTTATTTTTCTAGATAAACTTCCTACACATGCTACAACAATCTGTATCCACCTTCCTTTCTTTTACATATTGAAGGCTGCATGGGCCAGACTCTAAACTTATCTGCTTCAGTACCTGAAGGCGTTTCTTTCTCTTTCACACAATCAGATCCCAGTAGGACAAAACCACTTCTAGGAAAATACTGTACAATTTCTCCAGTGCTTATTACAGTGTTACAGGGGAAGAGTTTGCCTTTAAATATATTTAAACTAAATTTAAACTATTTAAACTAATACATTAGAACACGGTACTAATAACACCAAGGTCACAGGTTTGATCCATGTACAAACCATTATCTCCAGAGTTGGACTCAATGATCCTTGTGAGTCCCTTCCAAATCAGAATATTTTGTGATTTAAATAAAACTATATGTATGTGGCAGCAGAATGTCACTTGAAACTTGGAAACAATGTTCAATATTTAATATAAATTAGAAGGGTTTTGAAATCAAGCAAAATAACAGAGATATGAAGATACTAAATTGAACAACAGAATAAAGTTATTTTTATTAAATATTTTTACTTATTTACCATGCTTCCTACAGAAAATAACCTGTTTTTCCCTGCTAAGCCCATATTGCAAGCAAACACATTTAAGAAAAGTATATAAAAAATGTAAATTTATGAAAGACTTTGATATTTCTGGTATTTCCTGTTTTATGACATGTTTATTTTTATTAGAAAGAAGGACATTCAGAGACAAGCTCCAATATTTTCAGTAATTAGCATTCATGAGTGCAGTTTTAGATGTATTGTTGGCACTAAGATAGGCAGCTAACATTAAATGTCAGATTAACATGAAATGTAAGGATAGCAATATGTTGAAATTTGTATACTATACACTGGAATTAAAAGACTGTTCAAAGTTAATCCTCCAGTGCTAATAATATATTGTACTTTACTCAGCATGAAATTTTATTTCTTTCATGTAAAATATTTTACAAATATTAACTAAAGATCTGATACTGAGTAAAATTGCACATGACAAGTAAATATGAACAGAAGGATTTGCTATGCAGCAGGTATCACTGAATGTATCAGGAACTGAATATCCTGAAAATGTAAGGAAAATCGCACAACACATCTGGCTATTTCCCATCCTCAAGCTGTTTGTTAAATTACCAGTGTTGTTGTGGTACCAATTACCAATTACCAATGTTTGTTGCATTTGCCAGTGTAGAGCAATCAGTGCTAGTAAATTAGTCTCATGATCTACCAATACTCTCTTTGTTGCATTAAAACACAAAATACTTCCCTTAGAGCTTATCTAGAATGAATAGATACTGGGACAAAAGTCTTCTGAAGGAATGTGAGGAAAGAACCACTGGAAGATGCTATTTGCATTTTTGGATTTTTTATTATTTTCAGATCAGAGAGGCTTCTGTTTGTGCTAAATCATGAATTCCTATAGATGGAAAAGGTTTTCAACGAAATAGTTTTGTCGGGAAGAAAAATTCTAGATAAATGTTTTGAAAAGAATAAAAGCTCTGAAGAAGCTACTCAGTGAGTTCAAGTCCAAACAGATTAATAGCCCTAACTCCCACACTCTACATATAAGATCAAATTTAACATATGGAAACAAATAACATCCCATGCTGGAGGCAAATATCACTATCATGAGGCTACTTAAATTGCTTGGGATAGTGTAGGACTTATTCTCTAACTCAGTTACTATCTCTCCCAGTTAACTCCTATTCCACCAACAATTAAAATCATATTTCTAAGATGCAAAGAAAAAAGAACACAATAAAAATTGAAATCTAAAAAAATTATTTTTAAGGAAAAAGATATTTTCTCTTGGTAAAAAATATAACATTTCTTGTGGATACAAAAGCAGATGAAAGATGCATGTGAAACTTAATTGCTTAAATATTGATGGCAACAAACCCCTGGAATTTTTTAAGCATCCTGTTCACTTACTGTGAAATTCCTTTCTGCCTGAGCTGGACATACATGTAGCTACATATGCCACAGTGTGACTAAAATAAATGGTATTTCTTTTCCCCAATTAAAAATCAATTATTGCTTTTGTCATATATTTTTAACCTGGGGGAAAAAAATACAATGTGCTGCAGAAAGTATTTCTGGACATTGCAAAATAAACATAATTGACAAGAATTCCAGGAGGAAGCATTTTCATAGTTTTTTTTTTTTTTTTGGCTGATTTTAAGTATTTATATATTAAAATAATTTTTAAAAAAATGAAATTATATTGCAAGATTAATACCAAATTACTATTTCATTCCATGTTCTCTTTCTTATAATTTGCCCTGTCTATTTCTCATGTAAGTTAGATTGAAGGCTATTTGTAGAAGTAATTAAGCCTGTTTTCACTAGCATCAGTCATGGGCCTGTCATTGTCAATAAGGTCTTTACCTTCTATGAGAATCACCACTGGTAATACTGACATTTGTAAATTGTTTTTTAAGCAGGTGACTTGTGTTCTCATTGTCTATTTTCTCTCTAGGGCTTTGTGTTTTGTTTTATTTTATTTTGAAGTGTTTGGAAATGTGGCAAAATACAGTAATAATATCCTGCATCACCTCTTAAGATATCATGGTTCTCAGAGGTCTGATCTACTGTGAAAATATAGAACATATATGGTAAATGATCTCTCGGGAAAACACTTTGTGTCTGGAAATGGCATCAACAATAAGAAGCATTACAATTACAATAGTTTAAACAGCTCACAGGTAGAAGATGGTAAAAACATATTCTACAGTACAATAAGCAAGATGTCAAGAATCACAAAAAGAATTTGAGATATACAAATACAGTACAATGTAGAAAGACACTAAGTAGTGAGAGATGATATTACTTGCCTAATAGATGGTATTACCTTGCTGGAAATATGACAGATTATAGAAATAGCAGATGAGATTTTTTAAATTCAATAAAGCAGTTGCAGATTAAAACTAGACTATGTTGACTGTGTAATCACTAGAGAAGGCCTAGTGCCAAATGCATCAAAAATGGAAGCTATTACAAAATTCTACAGCAAAAGACATAAAGCAACTGGAATAACTCCTGGGATTTGTCAAATAGCCAAATTCTTTCCAAGCCTTGTTCAAGCTACAAAAATAAAGTGCTATTTCTACCTCTGAAAACAGGAATTCCAGAAGAACTGTTACAGGAACAATTTGGGGGTTTTGTCTGGTAAAAGCGCTCTCATATCATTTAGGAGCTTCCATATAAAATTAAGGATTTTTTGATACCTGATAGAAATATATGGTAGTTTCAAGATTTGCATCAGGGCAAGAAGACCATAGCAAATCAGGAAAAGAGAAGAGAATATATTCCTGGAACTTTATGGCAATTGGTGTCTCATATTCAGTATTTCAGTGTAAGAGAACAAAACATGAAAAAGATTAAAAAGAAAATTGTTCCATTAAAACATATATGGGCACATAAACTGAGGTTGGGAATAAAAATTGCAGAATGTTGATAAACTAGGAAAGGTACATCTAGGAAATAACAATTACAGATGCATTGACAAATTACATTTAGTCTCAGGATTTCATGGAATACAGCACTGACAAGTATCATACATTCTCTATCGACTCAACAGTGATCTATTTCAAGCAACTATAAAAATAAATGCAGATGCCAATTGCAATTACTCTTAGAGTATAACCAATATATTAACTACCAAGTGGTTTGACAAAGAAAAGCATTGCAGGCAACGACTTTTAACTACTGCAGCAACCGAAGGATGTATGATCTGAAGTAAGTGTTATTACACTGGAAAGAAGGAAAACTGTAAAAGAACCTTAAAACACTTGACAAATACATTTTTGAATGCTATCATGAAGCCATGGAAGAAAGAAAATTTCAAAGGGAGTTTGGTTCTGTGCCTTTAGCAACACATCTAAAAAGACAACAGCTAGGCATATATCCCACCAAGGTATCACTTGTTCTCAGAAAATCTGAAGTGAAAAAAAAAAGAATCAAATAAGGCTCGCAGAACAGATAAAGTGTAGATCACAGCAGTTACTATTTGAAATGCAGAAGGCTGATCAAGCTTATGTTCCTTTTCCCTATCCCTCAAAGGGAGCTGCAGAATAAACTTACCTACTCATTACTTAAATAGGACATTCAGAATTTATGATAGAACTGAATATGCAAAGGAAAAAAAAAAACTAAATTGATAAATTTCTAATGAAAATGTAAGAAAAACACCAATCCAGCCACTTGATTCTCTCTTGATTTTCCAAACAAAAAGCATGAAATTCTAAGAACTTTGAGAAAGAATTAAAGAATTTTTAAAAAATTTTGAAATGGTTATTTTCCAACATATATATATATATATATATATATAACTGAGCACATATAAGGCTTGCACAGCTGTTAATGAACAGAAGGCAAAAATGAACAGAAGGCAAAAATCCAGCTCCAACTCAGGGAGAGACAATGAGAAATTCTGCCAGATGTGTTGGCACAAGATTGGTACTTATATTTATTGCTAAAAGCTCTAAGAGTTTCCTTAAGACATTCCTTCGTAATGTGGTATAAACACAAAGGAATAAAGACAAATAATATAACCTTCACATCATGCAGACAGTATAAAAGAAGAGAAAAAAATATTTCTCAAAGCTCCTAGGGAGATTCTACTCCAGGATTAAATCCATATTTAAGGAGTGGAAATAGTATACCCAGCAAATCTGAACAGTAATGATCCAGATGAAAGAGCTCAAGCATATCAAATCAAATCAAATCAAATCAGCAGTTTAACTGTTCATCACATCAGGACTGCATCAGACATGATCCTCTGCAGAACAGCTAAAGGGAACAAACAAAGAGATTTAGTAATTCCAATATGTGAGTATACCTGAAACCTTGCTGACAGCCTGCATTTCTGGCAATTTTACTAGATTTAAATGAAGCCAACACATTTTCATATCAAGTCTCAGTCGCATGGTTTTTCAAGATAAACATCCAGATAGGCTTTTTCTTATTCATAACTTTGTCAAAGAATTGGCATGGGTTGGATAAATTTTCATTTATATATTTCTTTGCAACTTGGGCATTTTTCAATCCCATTATACGCCTCTCATTTCCTGAGGATACATTTATATCACAAATGCATTATTTAATATCAGATGAAGAGTACATACCTTTAATAACATTATTATTCATCATGCATCATACCAGCCTTGGCACTGCCCTAATTTCTTCATCTGCAGATTAAAACAGTAATCTCAGCATGGAAACGCACACACACTAATGCAATTTGTCAGATGCTATTATGTCTCTGTGTGAATCTTATAAAAGTTTCGTCTTCTTTTCACAACCCACATTTTCTTTCACTGCAATGTATATAGTCAATAAAACTCAGCCTCAGAAAGCTGCAGTTTCACTTGCTGAGCCCTGGTAGCTAGACTACATGGATTTACTCCTTTGACAAACAAAACAAAATATTCCTTTCAAAAAATATTTCCTATGAATCCTAACTCAAACTGCACCTCATACGGTCTATTCTGGTGGCATGTAATGTATATACATATAAATACACACATATGCACATATGTTTACAGGCACACTTCAGAAGTCTCTTGGATAAATAAGATATAGGATGAATATGATGAAAATCATAACTGATTTTATATATATATATATATAAATCTTTCTTTTAATTCACTCTCCTTTTAAGGACTTCTTTATTTTATTTCTAAACAATTATACTGGAATTGGATTTACTTGGTATGAGAAAGGAAAACACACAAAAAATATTTCTACTTCTACTACTATGAAAAGCAAGTAAATATTCAAGGAAATAAGTGGCTTTAAGAATCTCAGTACCTATTTGTGGTTTAGGTTGCCATTATGACCTGGGAAGGCCAAATCTTCCGAGCAAGATAGCTTCAGGAGTCCTAACTGTTTACTGAGGTATATTGTTCAAGGTACAACAACATCTGAAAGCACTAGACAATAACAGGACACATTTGCTGAAAAATTTAAAAGGTTTTTTCCTTAAAATCTTCAAAACCACAGGTTACAAGCCCAGCAACTTTCACCCTGAGTGAGCAGATATAAATGCAATAGATATGACAGAAAGGATGTTAACATTTACAGAAAGTCAGGATGGTGAACTTTTTTATTTTTTATTCACTTCCTCAGTTCAGCAAAGGGACAACTCATTTTACATTGCTCTATGAAAAAATATCTAAATAAAAATTAATTTAGACAGATCATGGGCTTCTTGTAGACTCCATAATCATACCTCACATGTTGCCTCTGCTGGTAATTAATGTAGCTATTTTATCATGCAGATTTTATAAATTGTTTAAACACTACCAGTTTTCTTATTTTAATTGCACTCAACTTATCTGGAATGTTATACTGGAATTAGTTGTTCTCCATTTATTCCAAATAATGCAAGCTCTGAACTGGACTGAGAACTTAAATTGTAGTTCAGCATCAAATCCTAGACTATTTTTCAAACATTTTCAGAATGATTATGTGCACACATATGAACATACGTAGGTCTATTATATAGAGGCTGGTTTTATAAAATGGCACACCAGTTTTCATCATATATCATGATGAACACCAAAACAGACTCTTGCTGACATTAGAAAGCATATTTGCACAGACAAACCACTACACACTTTTTCCCATATATATATATATAGTGACTTAATTTGAAAAATTAAAAAAAAAGACAGTATATAATTCCTTTACTTCTTATTTATATTCCTTTGCTTGCCAGATTCAACGAGTAAACTAGGAAAATTTTAGACCAAGACTGTTGTATGAGGTTAGACACAGCCTCAGGCACTGCTACTCATTATGTTGATTTAAGTCACAGTGTGCCATAATGATGGGTAGGAAAATCCATCCCGTTTGAAGTGCACAACCTGAGGTTGTATTTAATGGGATTCATTCTAATGTACTCTGCCTCCACTTGGTATTGGTTTTCTTAGAAGGTGGAGATTTTCACAGGGGAAAGAATAACACTAAAAAGGAACAAGAGATTCAAACAACCTAGTCCATACGAAGAAAAGGCATGCTCTCACTTTTAAACATGTTAGGTGCTTAGGAGAGCTGGTTTAATGTCTTAACAAAATAGGATGTGTTGCATATATCAGTGTTTCCCAGGTTTCCTTGGACCTGATACGAGACCCAGTCTAGACTGATTAAGCAGGATTCTTTTAGGCAGTTTTCTTAGATATTCTGAGCTACATTAGTTTTCTACAAATGCACAAAATACTTCTACATACATGTGAGACAGGAAGAAAAAAAACAGTGTTCTGCTTAAAGATACAATGATTTAAAGTAAAACACTGAATATACCCATCATACTTTTTTTTAAAAAAAAATTATATTGTTTTTTGCTTTCATTCACACTCCTACTATGTTTCTTCTCCTGCCTAATCTTTAATTCTCATAACATCCCTTCTTCTTTAAATATCTTTAAGGCCAATCATTTAAAAGGAATGTTTCATTTCAGATGCATCATCCATTTTTAGAAACATTTTCATGATCCATGACTACTCTATCCATTAATATTTATTCTGAGAAGAGTTAAACTTGAGGCAATAAAATCCATAAATATTCCTAATTTTAAGGATTGTGACAAAAAGTACATGGAAACTTTCTAAAGCAAGTCGCTTCAATGAAACAATCTATTATCATAAAGAAGTGTCTTAAAATGTGCTTAGACACTCTGAACACTAGTCTCACACTTTGTCATCCCCCATCCCTGATATGACTTTCTCCTCCTTTTTTTCTTTTTCATTATTTTAGTATTCCACTTTCCTAAATCTTTCCCAATCTAATTTTGGTGTTTCAGATCAGTGAAAAACCAATGCCCAAAGAGTTTTTGGGGTTTTTTTCTTACATGCATGAAAACAATGCTTATTCGAGTAAAGAACAAAAGTCCTGCAGCAGCAATTTTAGCAAAATTCTGTACGTCCAAAGTGACTACTAGTGTCTCCAAATTGGAGAGATATGGATTTGATGAATGGATAAAGTCAGTGGATAAAGAACTGGCTGTATGGCTGCACACAATGTGTTACGGTCAATGGCTCAATGTCCACATGGACACCAGTGATGAATTGAGTCCCTCAGGGGTTGGTGATGGGGCTAATACTGTTCAACATCCATGTCAGTGACATGGACAGTGGAATTGGTGCACCCTCAGCAAATTTGCTGATGACATCAAGCTCTGTAGGGCAGTCAAGGGAAGGGATGCCATCAGAGGGGCCTTGGCATACTTGAGGGATGTGCTGATGCAAACCTCATGAAGTTCAACAAAATGATGTGTGAGGTCCTGTACCTGGGTCATGTTAATCTCAGGCACATCTACAGGTTGGGCGAAGAAGTGATTGAGAGCAGCCCTATGGAGAAAGACTTGAAGGTGCTGGTTGATGAAAAACTCAACATGAACCAGCAGTGTGTTCTCATAGCCCAGAAAGCCAACTGTGTCCTGGGCTGCACCAAAAGCAGCGTGGGGCAGCAGGTTGAGGGAGGGGATTCTCTGCTCTTGTGAGACCCCACCTGAAGTGCTGTGTACAGTTCTGGTGTCCCCAGCATAAGGAGGACATGGACCTGTTGGAGCAAGTCCAGTTGAGGGCCTTGCCCATGATGTTGATAAGAGGACTGTGGCACCTCCCCTGTGAAGACAGGCTGAGAAAATTGAGGCTATTCAGCTTGGAGAAGAGAAGGTTGTGTAGGGACCTTATAGCAACCTTCCAACACCTGAAAGGGACATACAGGGAAGTCAGAGGGGGACTCTTCATCAGAAACTCTGTAGTGATAGGACAAGGAGTAACGGGTACAAATTGAAGGACAGGAAATTTAGGCTGAATATTAGGAAGAAATTCTTTACTGCGAGTGTGATGAGATACTGGTACTGGCTGTCCAGGGGGGTTTGATATCTCAACCCTGGCAGTGTTCAATGCCAGGATGGATAAGACCTTGAGCAACCTGGTCTAGTGGTAGGTGTCTCTGCCCATGACAGGGGGGTTGAGATTAGATAACCTTTAAACCCCTTTCCAACCCTTAACATTCTATGATTCTACAACTATTTAAATTGCTACTCTGTACTTTTAGTTCCATCATTACTGTGGGGAATTCTATCAAATGATTTTTTAAATTGTGGTTCAGGCTGATCTGCCTTGAAATTTAACATAAGAAAGAAAACAAAATGAACACACTAAGAGAGGTTACACAAATGCTATTAAAGAAATCGACCTTAGAATTCTTAATATACTTTTCATAGCAGAATACAAACATTAGGATAAAAATTTGTCTTCCAATGAACCAGAATAATGTTTTAATTCTGACATAGGAGGAAACAAACCTACTGTAGTGCTACTAGAGTTTTAATTTGTTGTGTTGCATCATCTTAGACTGCACTACAAGAACACTTTAAAACAAAACAAAATAAACAAAAAAAACACCCCTCCTAAACTGTTGTTAACAAGGCCATTAACATAAAGAGAAAGCACCTCCATGAGAAGAATATTGCATAGATTTGTTACCTCCTCTCTGTTAAAACATGACACTTGTCATCTTCTCACATTTCCCTTTCCTTTCTTACATTTCTATTTGCTTTAAAGGTGAATGGGAGGTAAGAATGAAAAAGGCACTAGAGTGGAAAAAAGAAAATTGAAAATAGACAGGAGAATTTTTTTCTATGCTTGATAAAATGAGGGAGAGCAGCATACACAGAGACAAAAGTTCTTTTCATTGCTTCACTATATCACTCTTATAAAGTACAGTTCATGACTGTGTTCTGCTCTTTCCGCCTCCCCTAGGAAGTGGAGACTCACTTTCTTCTGTACTCAGGGCAGAACAAAAGTTTTCAGATGATTTTGAGACATTTAAAATAACAGAAATAAAAAACATTCCATGGTTTTCAACAACATTCCAAAAAACTATTAAACCAGTAGACTACGACCAGCCCTCAGCCTGTAACTGAAGCACTGCATTGCTGTCTGCCTTTAATTAAGACAGTACACATAGGAAAGAATGTGAGAGTACAGTAGTGACGTAGCTCTTCAACATGAAAATCAAATATACGTAGTTCTAGTACCTTATCTTTTGTTTAATCTTATCATATCAAAATGAACACATAAGTGTTTACATATTAGAAAACAAAAGCAAGTAGACTCATGACACAGGATTCCCAGAAACAGAGAAAAAAATGTGTTTGATAGGCTTTTGCAGGCAGCCTTTAATGTCCAATAACAAGGCACTCAGAAATCCATTTAACAACAGTTAACAGAGTTAGAGAGACTAAAAATTCTTAAGTTCTTGATTTGTGGACAAATTTGAGGTAAGCTAGAGTGTAAGTAACATTTTGTCTTGTGACTTTGTTTGTTGTGTTCCCCTCCCCCCCCCCCCCCCCCCCCAATCAACATAAACTACATGTTAATTAAGCCAAAAAAATAAATAGTTTGTCAGGGTTAGGCCGTTTTATGGAAATCCCTGAGTCTGTGGAAATTTATGAAGTAAGACATACCAGACGTATGTCTGACTTGTCATCAGGGGACTGCCAGAAACTTGGAGCTGAAAAATGTGCCCTGAAAGTAACAGTAAGCAGGAGGGGCACAGCATTTCCTCTTCCTGGCTACCCCATGTAAGCTTCCTTCAGTTTTCTGGCATTTCATCAAATGAAAAACTGCTGAAGCTATACACATTTAGTTATCTCCAAAAGTTTTCTGAAATATATCTTCAACTCTTCCAGTAGAGGTAGTTTTCTTGTTCATAGTGTTGTCTCTCTCCTTAAAACAGCCCAACCCCAGCAGATTGACAGCAGTCTTTTATATCCCCTCTCCTAACCTGACAACACTTATTCTATGTCTCCTTCTGTATCACTATTTCTGAAACAAATCTGCATTCTTTAAGCCATATGTTGTCAAATTGCATTTCACAGCTTTGTTCACACATTATTTTCCAACTTCAACAATATGAACTGAATAGTTTTCATCCTCTTTCTCTTTTCCTCTCTTTTTCTTCCTTGTTTGCTGAGTTGCCAGCACCCTGTTCAGCAGGGTTTAATTTTTGATTCCTGCAATAGCAGTTTTATGTTTTTCATTTTTTGATGTCTACAGGCCATTTTACAGATTAACTTTACTACTGAATCTTAGACAACTTTCAGTGTTGTACCAGTAATGCTAATGCTTGAAACAGATTTCTGTTCTACTGCTCTTAGAAACAGAAATATCTGAGCAGGAACACAGGAAGACAGTGAGCAGACTAATATGGATGTAATAATTTCAACAAGCTGCAGCCACTGCAGGTAACTTTATTATTAGATGTTTTGTCTTATAAAGGATTCCTATATTTTTCCTTAAAAATACAAGAAAATTTCTGTTTATCTCCAATATTTTGCCAATTCATATGAAATTATCCTTAAGACAAGGCTTACAAGTCAAGATGCCTTTCATTCAGTGGAAGTTAATATTAATTTCAGGAAACTCAAGAGCTTCCACAGTAATTCTACAAAGCATAGAACTGCGCCTCCATGACCAGACAAAGCCTCTCATCAGCCAGACATACCTGGCTACACTCAGAAATGTCTGTTCTAAAAAGAAGCAACAGAAAATAAGGATTTAATCTAGATATCTTTGGAAATGGTATTTCCACTGATTTGAAAGATTTCTGTACAAAGTATAAGAAAGAAACTTGGGAACTTGTCATAAAAATGATCATTCATGTGCATATTTATATGAGTACTCAAACACAACTGAAATACAATTACAGCAGAAAGACTGTAGGAATAGGATATTTAAAAAAGGTAGTAAAAAACCAATATTTTTGCTACAGCATTTTGTTTCTTGTATTGCATCACACATTTAACAGGTCTTGGAAAACTCAGGATAAATAACATTAGCCATGTTACTAACAGCACTTTTGTAGCCTATAAAATTTAACTGAGGAATTCTTATGTAATTTTTTCCTGTTTTATTTTAAAGCAGACCAAACTGGTCTCTATAGCACCGTAGAAGCTAACTTTATCCCATCATAGAGGCTTTTTATTACTCCAAATGTGAGCAACAAGCAGGAAAAGACCACTTAGGAATTAATTTACAAAGTTCTGAAATGTTTTTAATGATACAAGAAAATCAGTGACACTTCTGTGTGGAAGTTTCACAGAAGGCCTACCCCTCCAGGTATGCACTTAAATTGATATATTCCTTAGAAAAGGTGCTGATATATAACTTCCTGTCTTCGTATTCTGGAAAGGGTATTTCAGACTAGAACTGTCCAGGTTTTTTGAGTTTGTCCAAATTCCCAAGAGATAAATATTTTATACCTTTTTGTACTATCTGATTGATCGGAAATTCCCTCTGCGTTACAAACAAAGGATATGAAGATTTTAGTGGCAGAAAAACAGCAGTAATGAAACAAATTTGCTTGTTTGCAAGTGTTCTTTCTATAGAGCATATGTTACATAAAAATAAGTTTATTTTTTCCATTCATTCTGACTTATACAGTAAGAATTTATGTACATGTACAAATAAAAAACAAATCCCAAACGTTATCATAATGATATATTTCTCTTAACTGTACAGATGCTAAAGAAAGCTATTAAAAAAGTCCTTTGAAATAAAAAATAATTTTCACTACACTCTTCATTTATTTCTTTTACTAAAAGGGCCTAATTTCCCCCTTATATCTATAGAACTACAGAAGTTAAGCTTTTTTAAAAAGACATAGTTAGATCTGTAACTTCATTATTTTTTCCATTTGTTCTTCGTATGTAATATCTTCAAATACACATCAGTCACAGTCTAATCATTTCTGTGTCAATTTCTCAAATTTTAAATTCTAATAGATTACATTTACTAAATAATTTTTTTTTTTTTTCTTAATCTAAATCAGAGTTTTCTTCTAACAGGCCAGAGGAGCAATAGTTTTTCAGCCAGTCCATTGTGTTTCACTCATCCTTGAACAGGTCACTAATATCTTTTTCCAACACAATTCTCTGTCCTTTACTGTCACTGAAATACATGGAGCAATGCTAAGAAATATTAAAATATATTGCATCATCAGGATTAACTCTATATAAATTCCAGAGGCTCAGTGCTTCAAAACAATGGAAGGAAATATATGCTTAATTCACTGCATCTGATAAGACAAGAGGCTTGTGATTGTTTGAAAAATAATCTTAAGGGCAATGTGCATCTAAACAAAGTAATCTAAATAATCTTTGTAACAAAGATGAGCACTGTGTCTACCTGCTTCCCTACTCATTTTCCGAGGGGAAAAAAAAAAGAAAGAAAACAGTTGACTGTCTCTTCAGGCAGTGTTTTGACTTCAGCAGCTGAGCTAGACTTTCATTAGTTATTTTCCTTAAAGCGATTCTCGTAATTTCTCCTTAAAGAAAAAAATATTGGCTTATTTTATACTTAACCTCTACTTATTGCACCGGTCATTTCCATAATCATAAACCAGCTTGATCACTGGCTGTCTTTTGTGACATAGCAATAATGTGAAAGAGTCTTAAGGCTGCCTTAGGCAACAATCTAGGGATATTAGCATACATCAGGTACCTTGGGCTCACCACTTTAGAAGTATGCAGCAATATCAGGTGAAGAAAAGCAATAGGCACTTATGAGATAACTTCTCCCCAGGGAAAGTTTTATTCCAGCTTTCAATAGGTACTGGATTGTGCCCTGAAAGAAAAGAATTATATTCCTTCCAAAATTCCATATATATTGGTTTTGTTATAATTTTTGTTTATTAAAAGAACTCTTAAGATCTTGTTATTCAAATAAATAGATGGATCTGTTCTGAAAAGCCACTGTGCCAGTAATAGCAAGCTGGTTTAAGGGCTTCTAGAGTTATACTATAATGTGTATACTATAAAATCACTACATTGTGATGGTTGCAGGAGTTTCCACAGCTCTCTTTTCGAACTTATTACTTTCCATAAGATGATAAAAGATGAGACTACAGGATAGTCCTATCGACCTCATTAAAATGGTTAAAATTCAAATCAACCCAATACTGAAGCCCACCATTATAATCAGTAATGAAATATAAGCATCTCAGAATTACCATAGGTAGTACTACAACACCTGGAGGAAGTGTCTTTCTAAAAGATGATTAGATGGATCCCTGAAATAGGTAAGATATGGAAATAATATGTACTGTTAATATAGCATTAAGGGTCAGGGAAGGTAAAAATCATTAATGTTTGATTTAATTGATTTCATAAATCATCATGTAAAAAGTTAATCCTTGAGCTTTCTGAGACTGTTAAGATATAGAAATTCAGAGTGCAACCTACAAAAGTTACACAGTTTTGTCTTATATTAATACTACTGGGAAGGAAATAACACCATTAAGGACAGCTTAAACATTGGAACACTTTTCAAGCAACTCAGACTTTATTCTTTCTTTTGAAACTCCCACTGTGTTTTACTTCATTACCTCACTGTGGATTTTCCTCTTCTGTCCACTGACATGTCTGTACATTTTAACTATAAGGGTACATATATATCAGGAGCATAAGAATATCTCATTTATGAGTACTAAAAACAAAGTCAAGAAATGGGCTAAGTAATAAATCACAGATAGATATACAAATCCCGAAAATATGAGATAGAGAATGAAGACTTAGTTGGGCCAAACCTGCTCCTGACCACCTCAGTCTACACCAGCAGTTAAGATTTAATCCTAGCCAAATTCTATATCAATTACCCGGGTTCTGTGCATGCAAGTGCGTGTGATTCAGCAATGCAAGTTGTAACTGGACTAGCCAGAAGGAGACTAGCCCTTGGAAAGATCCAGAGATTGAGTTGGAATCTGAATAAGTAGGGCCAGCATCTGCCTGTGGATTCTAGCGACCTTGAGTGTCAAAGAGGTTGCAGAGAACAGCAGAGTGATTGTCAGTGGGGTCTATGTGCATCCAGAGGTACTTCCACCACCACTGATCATCAGACACAGGGAAAGCTTCTTGCAGCTTCTCACAGAAGCCACCCCTACAGCCCCCTTGTTGCTTCCTAAACCTTGCCATGCAAACCCAATACAGTAAGCTTGAGTTTTCCCAGGATAATACTCTTTGAGAACAATGTCTATTGATTTATTTTTAACTACTGAGACAGGAACTGTCAAGGTTCTTTTTTTCTCCCTGTGTATCACTTCTACTTTTCCTTACCCACTATAGAAATACTAGAAAAGGAAAAAACCTTAAAAAAAAAAGAGCCGACAGCAAGCATAGTCATCTCTGATTCACTTAACATTTCCTGACACTACCATGCAAAACAATTATTCTTTGGATTGTAAAGTACGCACAGCCCTTGACTGTTCTGCAAGTTTCTTACACAAGTATAATTACTTCAGGGGGATTGAGTACTTGGAACTAATTGATGTTTAACATTTAAGATATGTAACACAATTTTATGCCTATTTAAAGTGTCAAAAGTAATTCATAATATTTGAAGAAATTTCACTGTTGGCAGAATCAATAGATACACATGGGAAATTATCCCAAATAAGAGTGTCACATTTAATATAAAACTCACATATAATATAAAAGGTAAACAAATTTCCTGTTTCTGCCATGTGCAACCACTAAAAACCCCAATAATATAATATCAATAGAATCAACTTTACATGATAAAAAACCTTTTTAAAGGTACTTCAAGCATTATGTTAGAGGTCATACTGAGATTCTATTGTATGAGAAATTCTATAATTTGTTAAGACAAAATGGAATTTTTTCATAATTATAAAATGGTGTCTTTTCAGATAAGTTTGTCTATTTTTCATGGAAACATTAAAATAATTTTCATTAAGCCTAGTTTTTGGGTTTTTTAACAGAGCTGAAACTTACAAAGTTTCCTTAGGTCCAAAGTCAATCCTATAGAATGACTATTCATCAGCATTTGTAATGGGAGTGTTTCATCTGATTTTTGGTAGGCTAAGTTTCGCTCTAAAAGTGTGAGTTTCTCAAGTTTTTAATAGTCAGGTCTTGTGAGCGGCCTTGTGAAGAAAAGGAGCAGAGATTTAGCATCATGGTTATGCCAACACTCAGAATTACCTTGTGAGCTTGGTTTCAGAGATCTCAGCAGCTTGCAAAATTAAACTCAACAGGACACAGAGAATAATAGAATATGGCTAAAGAAGTAATGCAGGATATTTTGATCTCTTTTGACTCTGGGCCAAATTGTGTTTACACTAATGAAGACCTTTGATTTATTATTTGTAAACATAAGAAATCTACATTTACATAAGTGCAGCACTTTAATTTCAGCTTCAATAGACATGAGAGCATAGGTAGTGAATGAGACAGGGAATCAGTTTCCCATGCCTACTCACCATGATCTTTGAGACTTCGGCAAATAAATGAGGGAGGAATTCACTCACTCATTAAACAGTGAAAATAAAAATAAATATTGAACAGCTGCATCATTAACTGTGTGCCTTTCAATCTGCATGCTAAATGAGGCAAAGATCCCATGGAAAGAACACTGTGTCACATAATTAATAACCATATTGTAGTGTTTAAGCACATGTACTAGAAATAGTAGGGCACAGGTGAATTTATCCACCTTTTCTTTTAAATTCTTCATTCATTTTCAATAGTGGTATTACTTTTCCTCCAGAGCTCAGGTGGTTTTGACTTTTTACTACACATGAATAATACCCTGGAAAAGTACAAAATTATTTTCAATGCTTGAACTGCTATACAAAACATGCACTGAATTTCATATTTATATGATTGGGGAAATGGAAAATTTGTGAGATACTCAACAATTCAACCTACTCTTCAGACGTATATGTTTCAAAAATTTAAGCTATAATTAAATTTACGGCTCTTACTATGGACACAGTACGCCATCAAACCTCAAAATTTTTTCTCCTTTTCCATTAATTTTCACCACTCCAAAAAAGGACAAGAAATCTAAAAACTTATTCAACATTGTTCTGTCCAGCCTTTTCTTCTGCCCTTTGTCCAGTGATACTTTTATAAGCATATATGAGGCTCAACACTGGTTGTGAAAATTACTGTATTAGCATCTCTGATATCTCCAAAGACTTTTTAATTACTCTGTCCACTGCAAGAGGCCAAGGAATAGGGGTTACAAGTATTATTGCAGACATCTATTAATGATGTGAGCTGGTTTTATACAACAAATTTCAGTAGAAATGCAAAAACTTGCAGAAAAAAACCCCAAACCAAACATTTCAGATTCGTGGAAATTGAGTACAGCATATGTTATATTGAAGAAATACTTTTAATAAGGTTTAGAAGTATTGTTAGTACTATTTTCAAGTGAGGAGAACGTTTATCTGACTGCTGGCATCTTGCTTAAATTAGTACCTCTCATACAGAATTTTTTGGTGGGCTTTTTTAGTTTTTTGGGGGTTTTGATAGGTAGGTGAGGGGTTTTTGTTGTTTAGTTGTTGGGCTTTTTTCCTAAATTTGCTATACTCTGGAGTGAAAACTGAAATAAGCCAACTCTTTTCAGTTTTTATATAAAATCAAATGATCCAAAGAGTGGGTTAGCAGAAATATGTCTTCAGCCAATATAAATAATTGAAGTCTTATTGGACTGACTTCAGATCTCACTATCAGCAGACCATTTCTGAATATATTTTAGATAAGAGTGAAAAACCCACCACTGAAAATACATGGACTGCTCTGACGTTTATTTTTAGTCATTTAAATGGTCTCAAGTGATTCATTGTCTAATATCAAATTAGCTCTGCTAATGATTTCTGAAAGAGATATTCAAACATGTTCAGAAATATATCTGGATCTACCAGTGTGAAGAGAAATCTTAAAGCAAAAGCAGCAGCTTTTCGTATTAGCACCTAGCAGAAAGTAAAAATGTATCTATGTCAAAACTTGAATCTGTAAAATCTAACCTTCAGCTAATAAAGCTGGGTGCAACTGGGAATTTGGCTAGCTAGAATTGCTTAGGAGTTCTTTATGTTGCCATGACATATTGAAACATTATTTCAGAAGCAAAGAGAGGCCGACCTATCTCTAGCTTTTCCTCTGCACCCTTATAACTTGTCAGGCCTTTAGTATTGCTTTTAATCTGCCTTTCTAAATGATGAGTTTCTGTTTGAGAGTCTGAAATTTGTAAAAGGACTGCCAGCCTTCTCCTAACTTCCAGTTTTTAAAATTCCAGTTCATGAGGATAAGGAAATAACCCCTATCTTACCAAAGAGAAATGAATTTCAAAGATTCATACATTGGGAAAAAGTAGTCCTATCTTAAAAAGAGTGTCATCACAACTAGCAGTCAAGCTCAGCAGACTAGTTAAGGCTTAATGTGGCACAACATCCTTCAAATCCTTGCAGTGGTCTCTCAATATATACCAGGTTTAAGGACTTTCATAAACGTCACTAAGGGAGTTTGTGCTTTGGGTGAAAAAACCACTACTTATTCCTGCCTGAACAAAGGAGCTGGTTCTTTGAGGGTCTAATTCTGAATTTTTTAGAAAAACAGCTTTTTTGCAACATGTTTTGGGACAAGTGAAAAATGAATTCTCTTCCATATCTGTCTTTGGTATGAAATGGTAAGAGAGAAGTTGGCATCAAAGAAAGGCCAGAAGGCAAAATAATGCAGACTTGCAACATTATGAGCAAAATTCATTAGCCATTTAATATAACAGTTCTTCTAAAGAATAAAAGTAAAAGACTTTACATACAGAAAAGATGGTAAAACAGAAAATGAGAGAAGAAATTAAAAAAAGTAAAATCACTATCATGGACATTTTTATATTCCAAGGTAAAACTGATTTCAATATTTGGCATAAAAATGCTATACTGGCATTTAAATTGACATAACATTAAGAATTGCTCATTTTTACATTTTCAGAGCATCTTTTGTTTTCATAAAAAGGACTCTGGTATCATAATCTCACTTTCTAAGAAGGAAACAGCACAACATTATGTACCCACTTTCCAAAGTGCAGGTAACAATTCCAACAATTTAACTGTAGAAAACAAAATGGAAAGGAACTCATAATCTGTTAAACCAGTTTAAGACTAAAAGTCTGCCATTAAAGGCAATGACCTAGCTTTCTTCCCTAGTGCATAAATATAGGTTGCAGTTTGGGAGGGCTGAGTGAGGAGCTGTTTGATCTGCTTTTAAGAACAATTTTTTGACTACATATTAAATAACAGCCTCATCAGTGCTGCCAAGGATAAAAGCCATTTTTTGTGTAAGATCTGGAACTGCTTATCAATGACTCCTTAAATTAAATATTTTTAAATGTTTATTATCTAGACTTAGAATATTAATAACAGTAAGCAAAACAGTTCTGAAACATCACTTACACCAGTAAACTTCCTTAAAAAGTGATCTATCTGTAATAGTAGAACCCTAAAGTATGATTAAAACAAAGATTTCCTCAGAAGCTGATACCACTGCTCCTTTTCCAGTAAGTTTCCAATATATCACAAAAAGCAATAGTAAAAAAATGGAATCTAAAATGGCACCACTTAGTCTGTCATTTTCTTGCCAAATCTGTAACCTGTAATTTTAAGTTTTCAGCATTATTTATTGACTCAATGAAACACTCAAAATCTTCTGAAATGTCTCCTAAGCATCAAGAAAGTTTTTGCTTTTGGGTTTTGTTTTGTTTTTTTGTTTTTTTTTTTTTCAAACAGTCTGAAGCATCAAGTGTAAATGTATCTTGTCTTGAGGACCCAATTATATTGCCAGATAACATGCAGTGGTGAAACGTTGCAGCTTCAGCAGTTCAGGTGAAATTAAAAAAAGAAAAAAAAAATCACAAAAACTACAAACGGCCAAGTTAATAAACTTGTTGTATTTACAACAGTAAGGTTTTTACAGTAACTTTCACAAATTTGCAACCAAAATATTTCTGCTAGTGATTTTGTTCTTCTGTGGCTGAAATTAATGTTATTTTATGCTATTAATCAATGGTTTATGTAAGCGAAATATAAAATGTTTAATGCAATTTGTAAACAGATATAAAGGAGTTGAGAATTTAAGATATTCAGCCCTGACTCTCTATATAGAACCTGCATTTAAAAATGTCATATTTTCATGTAAAATCTTGAAGGAAAACTACTTAGAGAAATTGCTGTAGAGAACTAAGACATCAGCCATCTCTAAAAATCCTTTCTCATCATTCTCATAATTTCTCATTGTGACAAGAAAATTAAAGCAAACAATGTTCTATTATGTGGGAGACCACCAAAAGTTTCAGCTATTTTAAGATACAATTATGTTTTACAAATAAGCATGTAGGATTATTTCAGAGAAAACATACTTATGCTATATTTTCCACTTGATTTTACACAATTCTCTGAAGCTAATTAGAAAGCTGCTGGAAAGGAAGACACAATTTTTCTTGAAATGTAAAAAAGACATAAAAAGCACATAGCATGTTACATTGTTTCATTTGGGTTGGCTTGTCTGTTCAGAGGGGCTTTAGGTGTTGGGCTGTTGGGTTATTTTTAGTGCATCAATTCTGCATTTTTTTGTGCAAGGTGACATTTTCTAGATTATAAAAAAAACTTGCAAGTCCCTTGGTAATAAAAGAATTATTATTTACTTAATTCCTGGTCCTTCTAAAGCATTCTGCAATAACATTAAAAATCAAAGCAGAAAAACTTGTGGACATTATTACAGGCAATGGTCTAGTGTCTGCACTCCAATTAACAAAAAAAACCCAACAAAACAAAACAAAAAAACCCAGGAATAATGTTTAGCAATCGTAATTAGTGGCTTTGACTTCTTTAAATCTTCTCAACATGGTGGAAATCAGATCTTATGTTGTTTTCTCATGAACCTTAACATGTGACTACATTTTTACACTTGAATTTTCGTTAGAGGCATGATAGTGGAAAATAGGTCATTTATGTGGACTGCAACTACCACCACTTCAGATCTTTCACTATCCCAGTCAAGTGCTCTGTATTGCTTGCTAAGCCTAAATTCTTCACCACTTTCCTTTCTTTAGATTTGTAAGGACTTAAAGAGCACAATTGACTGTCTGAAAACAAGGTCAAAGCCACAGAAGGCACTTGCCTTAAGATAAGCCACAAAAGGAACTTGAAGTTAGCACAGACAGCAGAAATTTACATCTGGAAGGCACTAAATCCAGGCCTAGCTGAGAAGAGTTTTGATTAGCGCACCCACATTAATGTGTCTGGACAAAAATTCCCACTGTGTCAGACTGTGGGAAAGGAAGCAACTGCTTATACACATGCCATCCCATATTATAGGAATGGCATCTACGCCCTGTGGATACCTGCACCTTGGAATGTATAAAGGTGATACTTCAGAAGAGTAACTCTGTGACCCTCACCACCAAGAAGGCCAGAAGAAAGACCATTTACACTTTAATTTGGTCACAGGTATCTCTAAATAATCAGATCTTAACAACATTTACTTATTTCTATTGTTAATCTAAGAAGGTTGCATGGTGTTAACATTTTTCCCCTGTATAAGAATGACCATAAACTGATTTCAATGGAAATGCGTGTTTCAACTGAAAATGATCTACAGTGACAGTAGCTGACTGAATGTTGTGAATCTCTAGTATGTCCATAGCACATCTCCTGTGCCCAACTTTAACTTCTGTCTGTAGAAGACATTCCAATAAAACTTTTTAAAAAATCATTTAATAGGTCAATTGAAACACTAATGTGATGTCTCTATATCCAACACAATGTAAAACTTGAATTGAGGATGATACGTTTTCCTGGAATTTGTCATCTATACCACTGCGGCACAAGCAATCACTTTATCATTCGTTTGTGTTTTGAAAAAAGTAATTTGTGAATACATATGAGCACATCAGAAGGCAATGATTGAAAAGTTACTTCAGTTTATTCAACAATATATTAAAAAGGGGTTTTTGTTTTTTGAAGATGTTCAGGAAGGCTAATTTTTTCTCTCTGTCACACCTTGTTTGTGTGCAGGATGAGAATGTCTACTTTTAAACAGTTTTAAAAATTTTTAGAAAGTGTTCATCCAAAATTAATTGAACTGCCATAAACAATTAAGTTATGAACTTTTAAAGTGTGTTTCCTACTCTAAACTTTTAACTAGACTCTAAAGTGCTTTTGACTAGAAAAACAGAGGTATATTTGTCATTTCTACAACTAAAATTAAAAAAATAAAAGTAGAAGAAAACAATCAGCTTTCAATCAATGACAACTACTGCACCATCCTACATTTTAGCTGATAAATTGCAAGTAACAGTTCCTGTGGAACTTTGATGTTACTGATATCAAGTTCATTTAATCTGAAGAGAAATTTCTCACTAATAATAAGCCATTCTCTGAAGGTGTCTAAAATTCTGTAACACACCCATAACACTTTCTTTTGGCAAAAGCATTGTCTTTTGAGTATATTTTAAAATCCATGCTTGACCACCATTTGACCTTGAAAATCTATAGTTGGAGTTCTTGTCTTGGGTAACTCAAAACATTGCCTTAAAGCTGTATAATACCCTGATTAAATCTTTTATCTATTTTTTTCTCTTTGCATGCCAGCGTATCAGAACACAGTCTTGCAGTAGAATGGAAACTGAAGTTTGGAAAGAAAAGCAAATAGCAAGAAGGGAAAATAATTGAAGTGGTTCAGATTTTGTGGTAGTTTGAACCACTATATCACTAGGAGACACACAACAGTGATGAAAAACTAAATATAGATGCAACAGCAAACACAGGTTTATTTTTCTAGGGCTCTAAAGACCTTACAGAATCCCCAGACGCTAAACAAAATGCACACACAATTTAAAACCCAAAATTGTCACACAATAAAACAAAAAACCCAAACTGCTCCTCAAAGCCGACTGGTCAGTTGAGGAGCAGGGGGAAGGAAGGGAAAGCCACCTCTATGACAGTAATCTCCCGGCCTTCGGAGCCTCCTGCAAGACAAAAACAGTGAAAAGAACCCCCTCCCATGAACACCCAAGGGACAGATACCACCTGCGTTTTGGCTGGTGGTCTCTGGGTGCAGCCGTTGGAGCTCTGATGGCGTCTTGCTGCTGCCTGTGCCGATGGAGGTGAGGGGAAGCAAGCCAGGCAGTCCAGGAGCTGGGAGAGGGGGAGTCGTGCCTCTCTCTGTTCAGGAGAAAGCCAAAAGAGAGAGGGACACTTCTGTGTTCAGGATTTTTATGCTCTGAAAGTCCCGTGGGAATTCAGTGTCTTCTTCCTGGCCAGGCTGTCCCCCTATCGGCCAGTGCCGTTGGGCTCCACCCTCCTGCAAGACCTTGGCACTCTGAGCAAGATGGCGGTTCTTGCCCAAATGCCAGGTGCTTGTGGCCCTGAGCCTAGCAGCCGCTGCCAGCCGCAGGGCCACCAGTGCACTCGCCACCTGCAGGGACCCCCAGGAGGGACCTCCGAGGCAGCGGCGCCACTCCTGGCTATCTGCGGCGGCTGCCGTCACTTTGCATTCGCCGCCAGCACAGCGCCAGCACAAGGCACCTGCTGCCACCCCAGGGACCCCGCGGGAGGGACCCCCAGACCAGCAGGACCGCAGGAGACGCCCACAGGCCAGGGAGGGCGGTGGGTGCAGTCCACTCAGCGCGGTGACCAGCGGGGAGGCACCGCCACCATCCCCAGAAAGCCAGGGAGAGGCAGCGCCAATCGCAGCCCGCTGCATGGGGCCAGGGGGGCGGTGGGAGCCCGCGCTGCCCAGTGCAGGCATGTGGGGGCCCAGCACCACCAGTGCCAGTGCCCACAGTGCATCTCCACCACTGCGGGAGAAGCGGAGCGCCGCGCCACCGAACCCCCTCGCCCAGTGTTGCGGGCACACCACGGGACAAGCCCAGCTTCACTAGCATTCCCACCCAAGACGACAGCAAACTTGGCTCAGCGCTGGACAACACAGGGCTACCAACACCGTGTTCTCAGTCCCCCGCCACAGCTATGGTGAGTGAGGAGGGGGGATGGCTCTGTGTCACTCCACCGCCACTCCCCAGCCCCTGCCTGAGACACGGAGAGCGAAGATGGGGGAGAAGCTCCACAGATCCGCCCACACTGTGATCTCAGCTTTTCCTTCATGTTCCTAAAATCTAGTTTTAAGAAAAAGCAAACAAGTAAACAATCCAAATTTTTCCCTTTCCCCCAGCCCCCCGAAAACCTCATTTCAAACCCATAAGATACTTCTATAGAAATTTTTTAAAATGAGCTTTCTACTTGTCTACTCAATCATTTCTTAGCTTCTAAATGCCTGGTGGTTCAATCTCATTTGTGCTTAAGTTTTGCCTTTTCTTCTTTTGATTCATCTTGTGCTTGGCTATTAAAACTGATAAAACAATATAGCTACTCCTATTTATCCTCCATAGATTTGAAGGTGGATTTTATTCATACAGAACATTTGTTTCTTTAATAAAATTTTATACTTCTGTTAATTACCAAATTTAGATGTCTTTAAAAGTTCCCCAAAAGTATTGATGCCTCCAGAGTTGTGATTTTTTTCTCACAATTAACATTTACTACATACTTGTAGTGATTCCAACTGCTAGACACAAAACTGTTAATAAAAAAATGAAATAATATAATGGCTATATATTTAGATGCAGAAATAAGAAGTAATTTGTAACTGATTGTTAAAAAAAATTGTACTGAGGCATGAGAAAGGGAGTGCTCACTCTTATGTGAAAAGTAAATAAAGGGTAATGGATCAAAATATAGAAGATTTTCCTAGTGACTGAACACACATCGTAGTGACATGACAATGTAAATGTACTTAATGATGATATCATTCTGTAAATATTTGTTAACTGCAACTGGTGAAATGAAGAAGAAAAAAGCAGCATTTTCAACACTTGTAGGATTATGTTGCAGCAAAAGTGCTGACTATTTCTGGAGGGGATATTTTAAGAAAAACCCTGACAAAAACAGGAGTTTGTATGACTAGGAAAAGTATTAGATCCTTGCTCAAAAAAATTGTTGATGCGTGTCCTAGTTACGTGGAAGAGAGGTGGGTGGAGTACCTCAGAAGTGGGTTGGTGGAGAAAAAACAAAATGAAGAATGACTTATTTGGAATTCTAGGTCTCTAGTGGCTGTCCAAACCACCACGATATGCAAATATACTTCTAATAATTCAGTTTGTTTTTCCTTAATATGCATAACCTTCATATCTTAAAGAAAAATGAGGGATTGATTTCATGCAAAGATGAAATGTAGATCATGAATCATTATTATAATAGCATGTTCATAGTTTCTGTCATTATGGGTTTTTTAAAGTAAAATACAAAATACTTTTGCTAGTTAACACCTAAGTAATAACATTTAAAAATCAAATTAAAAAGAAACAGTTTCCCTATGGGTATAAAAATAAGTTGAATTGAACCATATTAATTTCTTGTTAATTTATAGAATTTTTCATACAATTTAGACACAATTTAGTTTATGTAAACTAAAAGGATACGCCAATTTGCATAGTAAAGTAAGTTCTTAATTATATCTAAATCTATTTGCAAACCTTTAAGGATGAATACTGCAAGAGACAAAACTGTTTCACTCACATACAGACCTTGTTCCAGATTTGCTGAGCATCAGTGAACAGAATCATAATGTATTAATCTTGTGAAGAGAAGCGAGCCAGAGCCAGCTCCAGAATTGCCACCCAGTATCACAGGCAAACCAGGTTCTCACTATACCAAGTTGCTTTGAAAGTGGCCAAGCATCAACCACACACATCCACACACAAACTAACGCGTGTTAACTAGCAGTGAGATTATAGAGAACTTTTAGTCTTGTTTCAAAAATTAAGTGTTTGGAAAACAAGTATCTCAGTCTTCTGGCTAATCTTACATGTTAAAAGAACCCAAGGCACTCAAGGTTGTCTCCATTTCCTGTGATTTTCTGAACCCACCAGCCCCCTTGGCCCCACTGGATGACTCCGGAGTGCTGACAGGTACTCTTGCAGATGAATAGCAGAGCAAAGAAGGAGGCATATACTACTCACTAATACTATAAGTGTTCTCCATAGGATCCCTAATATCCCACTTTAGGAATGCATAGGCACAGCTTCAAAGCTACTCATTCCAGTGTACTACATATGCTCCATTCCTGACAGTGTTCAAGGACAGGTTGGACTCTGGCGTGACCTTACTGTTGTCTATAAATACCTGAAGGGAGGTTGTAGTCAGGCGGGGGTTGGCCTCTTCTCTCAGGTAACTGGCGACAGAACAAGAGGACACAGTCTCAAGCTCCATCAGAGGAGGTTTAGACTTGATATTAGGAAGAAATTCACTGTAAGGGTGATCCGCCATTGGGATGGGCTGCCCGGGGAGGTGGTGAAGTCACCAATCCTGGAGGTGCTCAAGAGTAGGCTGGATGGGGCACTTGGTGCCATAATTCAGATGATGGGTTGCTGTTAGATTGTGAGTTGGACTTGATGATCTCTAAGGTCTCTTCCAACCTTGTTGATACTGTGATACTGTGGTACTGTGGATATGACTTTGGGCAACTCGTCTAGTGGAAGGTGTTTCTGTCCATTGCAACAGGGCTGGAACTAGGTGGAATTTAAGGTCACTTTCAACCCATACAATTCTATAATTCATAAATCTTTTCGAATATCATACATCAAAACACAGACCAAAAAATTCTCTGATTTAAGATGTACATATATTCACGTACATATATATTCATGCATATATACATGTTCATTAAAAAAAATAAAAAAATAAAAAATCACTGCACTAAAACTTTAGGTTTAAGATTCTAAATAGGTTACAAGAATGTTGCATAAGATTTATACAGGGGTTTTTAATGATAGTAAAATTATTTTTAATTAGGACAAAATGTAGGAGGAAACAAACAAGCCCAAATCCCTGCATAAATTATTTTCTGCAGTTGTGCTCTGTTTGGTATCAGAATTTCTTTTCAAGTAAACTCAAGGGTAATCTGAAATGCTATCCAATTTTAGATTACTGCAATGACCTACTGAAAAAAAATTATGCACACTTCATGATCTCATTCAGAACTTCATTTTCTCTTCATTTCTGTGAATTGGTATCTGGGAACCTCTGACCCTCCTCAGTCATTCATTGGAAGAAACACAACTGACAGCTAAACTTTGCGTTCACATCAAGATTTAAAGTACAAAGTTAAGCTTAAGCATGAAAGGCAACTAAAATGACCAAATCAATGGATAATTATGCTTCCATAGTGAAAGAGATACATTATACTTCTTGAGAAATTCGACTTCATTATAAAGCCAAATAGGATTGTTTATCTAACAGGGGATTTATCCCTAAAGCAGGGCAACAGGTATAGTTTTAAAACAGAAGAGTGCCCTATGTTTATCAAATATTCTTATTTTGCATACAACCTTTCTAACAAATCCCCATACTTATAAACTGACATATTTTTGTCAAGGGATTGTGGCTAATAAAAGCTGCAGTTCAAAATAAATTATTTTTCTCTCTGAAGAATTATAGCCAGGGTTGTTTTTTTTTTTTTTTCCTTCTTTCTCGTGAGAAAAAGCTGTGACTCATCACTAGATGTTCACTAGGAAACTACCCTTAAGAATTTGAGGCATCTCATTTGAATCTTAAGGCACCAGATAATTTTTTGCATTATTAATTTCTTCGTAATCTTTTAAGAAGAAATGAAAAGGGAAGAAAATAAGGAGGGGTTTGAGTGGGATTGGTTGGTTCTTTTGCTCTTTGGGGGTGTTTAGTTTTTTTTGGATAGAGATTTCTGGAATTGTTTGTTTTTTAAGGAAAGAATCCTCCTTTTCTCCTGCATTTTTCATATTTCAGCTAGTCTTTTTCCTCAGGTTCTTCTCCCTATCTCCTTTTTCTTTTTATTTAAATTGACTGAAAAAAAGTACAGCAAGAGACTACAATTTTTTAACAACTAATTGCCTTTTAGTGGCTCCCCTGTATGTACTCAGACAAATGTTTTCAATAACTCTGAAGTTTTTCTAAGTTGCATAGAACAATCTTTTAAAATAAAGGACATCTTAAAATTTAATAATAATTATTTAAAGAATAATTGACAGAGTTAAGAGCACAGGAAGAAATAAATGGCTTTTAAGGATTGTTAAGTAAAGGGAAACTCAAACGTTTCATAACTCCAAAACCATTCCTCCATAAATGTACTCAAGAATATTATTTTATATGCATCAAGGATATTATTTTGAGAACAATGAGACAATCTTTTGTTTGTCCCCTTGTAATTTTTGTATTAATATCTATGAAAAAATGTTGGTCTAAGAAAAGCCTATATTTATTTTTTATGGATATTTCAACAAAGGTTGAAATACTCATGTGTATAATTGTAGCATATAATTAGAAAATTATATTTATCATGCTATGGTAAGGCTTTTAAATAATCTAAAAATCTCTGTAACAACTGAATTAGAACAAAAAATAAAAATAAAGATTTCATGTTAGTATTAATTTTTTTTTTAAATTCCAATGTATTTACCCGTATGGTTTCTACAATTTGCATGTCTGTGGCTTCCTAATTTTGAAGTAATTTTTGCCATTTCAAGGCCTTCTGACAATTTAAATGGTTTTGAGTGCTATTCTACACTCAGTTTACAGAAGACTACATAAAATCCAATGTAGGGAAAAAAAATATTTCCCAAAGGAACATGGACTATCAAAGATGGAAGAAAATCTATTTTATTGATGTAAACTGCATATCATCATAAGATCATAATTTAAAGTCACAACGTGAAACAGACAAGGCACAAACATTTTTGAATCAATAGTATGAGAAACTGTCAAATAGGAACCTTTTTTTTCAATGCTTGAAAGTCCATTAAAAAGTGCTTAGCTGGTACTTTGTTTCCAAATATGTCTGTATCCACAAGGATACTTTGTCATTGACTTTAAACCAAAACCACCTTCCAACATTTAGAAATTACAATTAAATATAAAACACGTAGATCTATCATTTCTGGATTCTGTTGTAAAAACATAAAAATTATTCCCTCCAGAAATACATCTAGATTACTCTTGAGCTATATGCTTGGCAGCCACTGACTTCTGAAAAAACACATTGGAAAACTTTTGCCACTAAAAATAAATACTTCAGGATGAAAATTTTCTTTTTTTCCAGAGAGAGAAATCAAAATAAAGCTATTATTTTCTGCTTTCAAGAGAAACTTGGACGCACGTGATTGAAATTCCTTATAGGCAAACAGTAACATGGATGCAAATTATACAGTTTTTTTCGTTCCACAAACAGTGAATTAAACCCCTCATTTTCTAAGACATTACAGACTGAGTCTACAACTCAAGCTTAGTAATTCTTAATTTTGATACCAATCTATTTTTATAGTATTTTACAACAACAACACATGTAAGCTTCACAGAGATACTGTAGGGCTTGAACAAAATCTCCAAGTAAGTTACTTTGGATTCTGCAGCTTCTTTTTATACAGTTTTGGCACATGGGCACTAAAACTTCCAGAAAACAAGTCAAAACTAAACAAAAACACTTTTAGTCTCCTGAAATCTAAATTTCTGAATTCTACTATTGCCTGCTGGGTGAGATAAGAAAATTAAGACAAACATGCAGTTTGCAGAGATGAAGGGAGAGCAGCTTTACCCGCAGTGACTGATGATCCAGAGAAAAAAATCATAATAACCCCTTCATTTTTATAACCTTCTCAGTGCCTACCCATCATATTATCCAACTAAAGTCTATCTTACTATTATGTCCTTTAAGCATCCAACAGAATTGTCCCTTGTTGCCTGCCTCCTCCTAGGCCTGCCTGGAAGCTTAACTCTATGTTTTGACTTGCTACCCTTCTTATCTATACAGAAGAATACAAACATTCTGGAACAGAGGCTCTCCTGGGCCCTTAACATTCCAAGCTACCCAGCTACTTAGCTAGAGTGAATTCCCCAAAATATTAAGCACATCCCTTAAGGCATCGTTACTTTCCTAAAATCTTTAGTAAGATAACAGTTTAGCAGATAACATTGATGGCCTGAATTACTAGGTCTTTTCTTTCTAAAGAAAGTGTTGATTCTCAAAGAACCTATAGTGAGACAAAGTTTACTCTGCTGCAATTAGGATCATCATAGAGACTGTCTTTATAAAAAAAAAAAAAAAAGTATTATTAAGAGACATTCACCATCCTTTGTAGTCATGATGAATGCATCCTATATTTCACTATAACAAAAAGTCAACTTAAACACCTGTTATAGTCCATGTTCTTTTTGACTCGTTCCAGTCACACTCGCTTGCTGTAGGAGCTTTTAACTCAGGGAATATTCTCATTTAAACTACAGGCTTTGACACACACACGCAGAAATTGGAAGTGAATAATGATTTCTCTGAGGATAAAATAGAAAACAAAACCAAATAACAAAACCAGGAAGAGTCCATTAAGGAATCCTTGACAATACTCCTTTGATCACGTGTTTAACATGGAGGTCACTTGAAAGCACTTGCTAACACCACTAGAACAGAGCAAAGCAAAGGAAACAACTCCCCAAAACAACAAAAAAGGGAATGTCATCAAGTCCAGGCATGCAAACTTGCTTAACTTGCTTGTTTCAATTATTTTCACCCTGCTGTTTCAGTACAGATACATGTCTAGTTTTCCTTCAGGGGGAAACTAGCTAAGTCTATGTTCATATTTCAAGAATCTGACAAGATCCTTTTATAATCTGTTTTAGCATCAGAATAAAGATGCATTGTCTCTGAAGGGACAAATTTTGAGATAAACAATGCACCTCAGATGCTTGAGAATGGCAAATGCAAAATTAGGTTAGATTGCTGATTAAATGTTAAAGAAAATCTTTGACATTAATCTGGCAACAATGGCTTTAAGAAAGCTGAAAGTCACATATTTGGTCAAAACAAAACTGTTTATTGCAGAGACAATATTTTACAGAGAAAGGTAGTGTCTGCCAAGCATATAAATTAGTTCAAGAGTAATCTAGATATATTTCTGGAGGGAATGATTGAAGGAATAGCAAGAAAGCTGAAAAATGGATTGAGATCAGAAACAACAACAACAAAAAGAAGCATGCTGTGTAGATAACATTTTCATGTTCTTAAAATTTCTGATATTCTTATCTTGGCACAGCAGGAGTATTTTGTACTTAATTGAATTCTGAAGACTTACAAAGAAAGTATGTACAAAAAATGTGCACTGAATTTCTGTTAAACTAGTGAAACACAATAGAACAGCTCAGATGCAAGGGACCAAGGGACCTACAGGGATCATCTAGCCCAACTGCAACAGCAACACCTTTCCTCTTTGCACAACAGTGTATTTAAAACTGTTGTTCTCCGAGGTCTTGATCCAGCAGCAATATTTTTCCCTCTTAGCGTGCACTCATTATTTGTAAATGTTTAAATTCCTCGGGCATGCTTCATCTCCTTAACGGTTATCTGCACTGGCATTGTGCCAATGTCATTTTTCTGGTGTCAAAATTTGTGTCACACATACAGGGGGTATCTAGGACAGATACTGAAGAGAGTTCTTGAACTGGTGGACCAAGCTAGGGTTTAAGTCTGATGGGTCACTCTTGTACCTCTCCTGTTGCACTTCATTTTTTATGTGAATTAAAGGCAATAGTTTAAGAGCCTGTGCTGTTTTTATGTTTGTGGTTTTTGGTTTTGGTGAGTTGTCTTTGTTTTGTTTTTGTTTATTTGGTTGGTTGGTTTGCTTGTTTTTCCTGGAAAATGGAGAAAAAATGAATACTTGGATTCAGAAGTCAAAGGTAATCAAATCTCTCTAGAAGTATGGGAAAAACAAGAAGATGGTTCAAGCAGGCAACTAATCCATGCATTGTTTAAATATTAAAAAAATAAAATCATTCAGTGTCTAGTAAAAGCCTAATACAATCCATGCCCGGAGTTAGAAATGTTTCTGTATTTGTTCCTCAAGGCTTAAGAATGTAGCACCATGTAAGTTTAAACATGAGGTCTCATTACAGAGGACTGATATTCTTCCCAGACTACTCTCAAACTATTCATAAAAGACAAGGATATCAGTTTTGTAGCAGCAGAGAGAATACACACAACATGCTTCTGGTTTTGTACTCGAGTTTGAGTTAGTCTGAATTGCATCATTAACAATAAAGCCATTTCAAGCACACCTATA
Source organism: Serilophus lunatus (assembly GCA_013399895.1). Lineage (NCBI taxonomy): Eukaryota > Metazoa > Chordata > Aves > Passeriformes > Eurylaimidae > Serilophus > Serilophus lunatus. The sequence continues at coordinate 221,309 of VXBA01003431.1, read as the reverse complement.
TTTTCTTAAAAACAAACAAAAAACCCCACCTACTGTATGCTATGGTTTTCTCAAAAAGCTTGCTCTGTAGCACATCTTCTTCTCCTTTGTTTCTATGCAACGGTGACAGTAGTGCACAACTGATTAAGTGCTGATGTCACTTGAAAAAGTGTGCTGAGAAGGAGATCTAACCATAGATACATGTTACAAGCTTACAATCTTTTTCATTTGTCCAGTAGGTATGAGAATGTCTAAAAAACTCTGTGTAAGTAGAAATTACTTTTATTTGTGCTGCCCTGATATTTTTTTTCTGAAACTTCAGAGTTTTTTATACAAATTCACTTAGTTTGCACAGCAGTCCATGTTTACTTCTTCTGATTGTTTACTTTCCAATGTCTTGCCTCTAACCATGTTTTAAAAAGTCAGGTTGAGTGTCCCTTCTGTGATTGCAAGGGCTAATTAGGAAGAAACACCTTTCAAATCCTGAGCCATTACGCAGTTTGAGAAAAATGATACTACCTGAACTTGTAAAGCTTAATTGATCATATATCTTTCTGCTCACATCTTAAGAGCAGCATTGATCAGACTGTGCAGCTCCACCATGAAGCCCTCAGTCAGGAGGAGGAACGAAATCCAGAGTTAAAATATAGCAGTACAGAATTTTGTAAGAAAGTTTAAGGCCCCAGTTTTGCCTGGTGAGTTTCTTAAAAGGTCTTTCATCTTTTTCATGCCCTGAGAGGGCTCAAAGGAAAAAACGCGACAATGTTTTTCAGGAGGTTAAGCAAAAAACAATAGAACACAACTGCCACTTCAGTAGGAAATCCTGCATTGTCTAGGAAATGAGTAAGTGTAAAAATGTCTATGGAAAATGTATAAAACTCTTGCTTTGCAGTATTTTACCACCTGAAGATCTATGATACCTATCTTGTTAAAAACTGAAGAAGGAAGAAGAGAAGATGGGTGTCCCTATATCTTAGCTACAATATGATTGACAGAAACATCAAAAACATCGTGTTTAAACCTTTTAGGTAAAGACTGCTAGACAATTTGCCTTGGGAAAAGATATGTCTAAAGACAAAGCATTAAAATCTCATCTTTAGCTGTATACCAACAGAAAAAGAATCTCAGAAAGTAGTAATAAAAGTACAGAGATGTTTTATTTAGAGTGAGAATACACTCGAGGTTCAAAAACTGCTCTTTGTACCAGAAAGGCAACTTTACCTATCACCATTAATAACAGTCACACATGAGAAAAGTCATACTAAAATGAGATGGTCAGATTTTGGTTTCCACGGTACAAAGCAAAAAGAGAAATAGCATATTCCTGAGATTCCAAATCACAGATTCCTTTGGGTCCAGCGTCCTCCAGGTGAGTATTGAACAAGATCTGTCACGGCTATTATAATACATGCTAGATGAAGTTTTTTTTAATCTTTCCAGTAAAAAGCCAGGATATAAATGCACTGTTGTATATACAGCTCTGCCTCAGTTCTTGTGTTCTCATCTGGGATCAAACTTCTATAAGTAAACGGAATTAAATATTAACCATTTTTGCTGAGAAAAATTGGCTTTGTTCAGAATAAAGAGACAGCATTGTGAGTTTATTCATGCTCCATCTGTTGTACTTTTTTCTCCAGTGGCAACTTCAAAGCACTTTAGTGTTATCAAGTGTTTGTGAAGAAATGGCAGCACAATATTTTCCCTCAGAGAGGAAAAAAAATTAAGAAGAGTTCAAAAGTGAAAGAAATTCTTAATCACTCAGTTGGCTGCTTAATCCACTATTTAATTATATGTGTATTTATTTCTATTGATTTTTTTTTTCTCTTTTGAAGACTGATGGAGAGAAAATAACTTGTAACCTTCTTAATACAGGAACAATTACAGCAGGAGGCTGTATCCTTTACCAAATGAACAATGCTATTCATAAATGATGAAAATTACAAAGGTTGTTTCCTGCTGCTAATTTTGCTAGTGAGCTGAATTAGTGGGGCACTGCTGGGAACAGCAGGAGATCTTTATGATACTTTTGCAGAAAGGAAAAGATCTGAAAACTAGTGTTAATCATTAGAAAGCAGTTATTGGAGGTGTCAAAAAAAGATCTGAAATACGATTCTTTTTTTCCCTTCAAGCCTTCCCTCCTTATCCTCTTAGCAACTCAGCCGTAGGGAACTTAAAAAAGAAAAAAAGTAGGTGATTTAAAACACAGTCTTGCATACTGATGACAAGTTCCCTTTAAAAATTGCGTTGCACAGGACATGAACAAAGCAGATTTTTGACTCACACTCTCCATCTTCACCCTAGATCTTAAGCCATGTCAGTTCTCTTTTTTGCTCGATTCTGTCTGATTATAGGCATTAATAAATAAGTCTGCAGATTTCATTCTACTGTAAGAAAATGTATAATCTTGCTTGACACTCTATACAAGTGCTCAGAGGAGCTGTTAAGGAGCTTAGTTCAGAACTATATTTCACAGCTCTTCTGGAACGTTTTGAAGTGACCTCATTTCCAACCTTGCAGCATCACCATCTGCCTTCCCGTTCAGATTTTAATTCAGATTTGTACTACTAACATTTTTTTAATTTATTTTAACAAAGTACTTCAGAACTGTATAATACTCCTAAGATTGTTATATGGTTGCTGAGCAGTGAGGATAACTAAACACTTTCCTGTTTTAGTCATATACATGTGCCCCTATAGTTGTGTTGATACAACTATATGTAGAAACCTGTTGTAAACCAAGCCACCAGAAATAACTGCAGTGGAGGAAAGACTTTCAAAAACATTGTCATTGAATGTTATCGATGCATATTGAAAAAGTGGCGTTTCAAAAGTGGTAAAGTCAGCATAAGTGAAGTAAAAGTGAAAACTAGCCATGAACAAACTTTTAATGAAGGTTATGCCTTAAAATCCACAAACATGTCAAACAGTACATCTGTGTTACTGGGAAATATATTTACTCATATTCACATGCCTACAGCAGTAATTAAAAAGATATGGTTTTATAAGGAAAATATACCACATCCATATAATAAAATTATCATTTGTGGCATATGCAGGTTAGGATTTTATGGAGAATGCAGAGTTTTATTTGGGCTGTTTATCTGGTTTTGCTATTGTTCATTGGATTTTTTTGAACATAAAAGTATGCAACAGAAACACAACCAAAAAACCCACTACCAAACACCCTAAGGAGAAAGTGTTAAAACTAAAGTGGTTTCAGTCACACCTTATGGCAAATTAAGGTTCTGTACCACTAGAGAGATTCCTGCCAAGGGTAGCTGAGATGTCACAGTTAAGATCAAGGACCAGTGCTGTGACCTCTCCTGCCCAGCCCTGGGTTAATGACAAACTCAGAGAACTGAACAGGAGAGAGTTTGGCTATTAAACCCTGCTAAAACTTTCCCAAATGATACCATCTCATACTTTACCTGAGTGTTTCATTTCAATCCTAAATGGAGAATTACAGTACATCTTTCAGTGTCTGGGGCAAGAAAGAGATGAAAGAAAAATCAGTATTTCTTTTAATTGTGAGCTGCATTGTGGCATGTGTCATGTACAGTTTTCTTCATGCCAGTCGAGTATCCTGGAATTAGGACCTACACGGTTCATAGTGTGTGGTTAGACTAGTTGAGTAACTATGGTTTTAGATCTGCAGCTGTGAAGATTCTATCTATAATTCTCCCTCAATCCAAGTTACAACAAGTGATGTCTGTACCCCTTAGGCTATTTTCAGTGAGTTAGAAATAACAAGCAAATCTGACTGCTGGCCCACTACTACATTCAATTTCGTTCTGACAGAAAACATCATGATGCAATCAAACAAGTCCATAACTTTTCTAAAAGGCTTTAAACTCTGAGATCTATGCAATACATCACCACAAACAACTGCTGCTTCCTGAATGCCAGTAGCAGACTGTGGCATTTTCTCATACTATGATAAGAGAAGTCAGAATCCTTCATGACACCAACATGAACACACCAAAAGGTCTTACCAGCCAGCCCTTTTCAGGAGGTAGTCAGTAAAGTCAAAACACATTAATTTTGAAATCTCACTTTTTTCAGGATGTGTTTCCACTTTGCTGATTTTTTTAACCAATAAGGTGTGCTAAAGTAGCAAGTACTTAGTCAGCATCTGAAGACTAATTTTTAGTGTCACAAATACATTACTGCAACAGGGAAGAACACCTTTGTCAGATGACACACAGATTCTGGTCAGTAAATATATTTCACCCTCATTTTGTACATATACTCCCTCAAAAGCCAAGGTGTCTTGACTGAGATCAAAAAAAATACTAAGCACATGTAATTAGCATTACTCATGCATGTATATTAGTGTTTTTGCTGTGGCCCATATTTTAACTAAAGCGAAAACATACATGAAAAAAACCCTTTCATCCAGTAATATGATTCATATACAAGGGTAATACTGTTTCTGTTTAGCTGTTTCATGCTAAGACATCTCTTGCATTCTTCTGCACTGCAGAGGCACCACTCTATCCAATTTGTTGGTTGCTAATGCATAATTCAGTTGTCAAATTACTACAGATGCATAACAACACTGAAAGGCAGAACTGGATGTAACTTCAGGCGCTTAGCACTTCTCTAATATTCTCTCTCTCTCACTCTCTCTCTCTCTCTCTGCACTTGCTCTCTGTAGGGCAAGGTGAGTAACCCACTGATAAGAGAAGGAGAGCTGCCATGGGGTACTGTCAGATTGATGTTCAGCAGTCTCTGCTGAACAAAACAGCATCTCTGGGACAAGGTCCTCCAGGATCATTGAGATAATCAACAGATCTCTGCCACAGGACATCTCACTCCTGCTCTCTTCATTTTCACAGTTTTGCTTTCTCCCTTGACAGCAGTGTTACACTTCCTGCACAAATGACTAAGATCACCTCTGAGGGTGGTACACCTCATTTTTGCCTTTCCTCATGCTTCCTAGTTAGTCTGCTGAATCAGCTCAGAAAGCTTCAGTGAATGACAGACCTGATGCTGGGTGAACAGTGAGAGCACCCAGACAAAGCAGAAATCAAGCCAGCATATCAACAGGAGCCTAATTCATCCTCAGGGATTACGGTCTGAAAGAGCACAGCTGTGGACATAGATTAATTTGTTTTCAAAACAGGAAAAAGTAAGTGGGGGCTTTGCATCTACAGGAGATCATCACAGACTTATAAGTATTTTCTCTCTGGCTCTCATAATACTGGGCAAGTGAAAACAAAAATTTCCTCAAAATACTTCAATAGCTACCTTTATACCATTGAGAGTTTTTTTGCAGATCTTCCTCCTTTATAAAACAAATAGGACACAAGTGCTCTTAAAATCCAGGGAAGTGTGACTGATTTATTGAAGATATGATTACAAAACTGGTCTGCTGAGAGTACAGCCTCAACAGCAAAAGAATTGTACCTCTGACGTCCCTAAACTGAGGTCGGCCTGTCATAAGCTATTGTAGTTATTCCTGACCACTGACAAAGCTTTATTTCTGTATAAAGAGGAGTAGGGTAAGAAATGGCCATATCCATATTATCCAGCGTGCACCGTATTCCTTCACCTTTATGTCAGGCAGCAAGTTTGTGCAACGTTAGAAGTCATAGTCACATTCAAGATTTTTGTCTGGTTTACAAGGTTTTCACATTCATATGTAATTAATCCTGGATTCTGAAAACCTACCCTACAACTGGTTCAGTTATTGATAGGCATTTGCTCAAAATGTGTTATTTTTAGACACTGGTGACTTCTCAGGCACTGCCATTCTGTCAGAACAAATAATTAAGAAAAAGGGACATTATGCTCTCTGTGTACTGACTTCAGATATACTTAAGTAGATTATCTGGATCTTCTACTGACTGCTGCGCATTGCTCAGAGGACCTACCAGCAAACCACTCATCACAGTATCGATTTACACTCAGTTAGCACTTAATTGACATTTGTTTCTGTCTTTGAAAGAGTGTAGACTGGAAACATATTCTAAAGGATTCAGGAATTCTTTGATAAGTTATTCAAGGAAAAGCCTTGAAAACCAAACAGGCAGCATAAATGTGAATTCATCCAAATGAAGAAAGAATTGCATAATCTTTGCTACTGCTCTTTTCCTTATACTACCTCGTTCATGTGTAGGTCTTGAATACAGGGAGGTGGCTCCTTAGAGTGCTCCTAACACTCACAAGGTCCAAAGTTTGGATCTTTAGCTTAGAAGGTTATATTTCCCCTCACCTAGTTCTAACTTCCTATTCATAAATTCTGTCTCATTTTCAAGCACTTAAAAAGTTGCTTCTTTATTTTAAACATTTCATCATTTCTCTCTTTCTTCTCACAAGAATATTTTTATAAAGCGTAAGATATAAGGCATATCACCTCACTAGGTCAGTACGATTCCAGCTATTCCCCTATCGGTAGTATAATGGCAGTTACGTTATTTTGATATGCAACTCTAAGTGTTTCCATTTCTTATTTTTATAGTATTGCTTCTCATTTGTCATCTACTGTAATGAGTACTGCTGTGCCATGTAAGTCATAGTAGATGACGAATCTAGCTTCTAATCTCTATTCTGAAACAGGTCACATGGTAAATCCAAGTTATCTGGGGTTTGGACAACACTGTTACATTTTAACAACTTCAATATATGTATAATAAAGAAGCAGATACTGATGGTTTTGTTTTTTTTTTTTTTTTTTGTAAAAAGAACAAACAACAATTTTGTCATTAGCACATCCGTGAGATTTAAAAATACTGTGGTATCTCAGGCAAGAAGGGAGTTTCCATTCACGATATTGAATGACACTTTGACAACCAAAAAATAAAAAGTGAAAACATTTATTTGTTGTACAAGAACCAAGAAAGTATCCCAATGATGCTATAATAAAAAGATACTGCCCACGTAAAAAAGGAATTCAAAAAGTGCCAGTTTGAAACATATCTCCAAATCCTTGTCAGGGACCTTAAAAAGCACAACCCTTTTTGTTAGAAAGACATTTTTTTCATTACAGTTTTTAATTTCATGCACTGTGGTCATACCTTTTCCTCTCCTCACTTCTCAATTCTGTTTCCTTTATCTAAATTTTATTGCATTATTAGTGAAATAATTGTTTCTTCTATCATATACTTCTGGGCTGGTAGTACAGAGAGTTTCATTTCCAAAGCAGTAGTTGTTCTGTGAATAAATTGAAAGTAAATTAAGAATTATATGGTACTGGATATCTGAAAGTATTCTTATCATGCACTCCCCACTTCCCAAAGCTTTTTAGATTTTGAGAAATTGTTAATTCCAAGGGAAAACTTAATTCTAAACACAGTTCAATTGTTTGTTTGTTTGTTTGTTACTGACTGTTAAAAAAATACTGATTATTTCTTCCTGAATCTTGTGTTTACTACTATTTGTCAAGATTCTGGTACATGCCAGAGTCACTTTTACCTTGCAAAACCATGAAGCCACAAAAGACCTTCAGTTCCAATAAATATGACTAACACTCGATTATAGGTCTGAGTAAAAAGACTTCACTCTTCACATGCAGAAAGCACTTGGAAATACAGCAGACATATGAGTCTTGACTGTTCATGCAAAATGTGCACATAAAATTCTAGAGTCTAATCTCCCATTGAGCATGTGAGATTCAGGGCACTGAAGGGTGCAGGTTAGCCAAATTAATAAAAAAAAGAAAAAGGAAAGAAATAGAAAAGAAAGAAAATTACTAGATCCATCTTTAATCAAAAGACTCAGGCAAACATAATGAGAAACAAAAGCAAAACTAAAAGTTAATCCATGGCAGCAAATTTTGTAAACAAAGACTGATACTGGCCTACTGTAAGGTAGTCAAGACAAAAGAGGCAGAAGAGATATCTTAAAACATATTCTACTTATTTCTCTGTGCCTTCACTCATGGAGACTTGTGAAACATTATCTTTAGATCTCCACACTAAGTTGATCTTTTTTTTTTTTTTTGTCATTAGATACAGTTTAACCCATACCATTTACAGCTTTAAAACATATCATGTATCTTCTAGCAGATAATCCATATGAGGCAAAGATTTTATTGCTTTTGATGCATTTGTCAGCTTCGCTTTAAAAAGCGGGCATTGGCTAGGAAAATCTATCATAAAATTACCCTTTCTTGACAATAAACTGCTAAGAAAAAGCTGGTTTACAAGCTAAGAAGATCACAATGCAAGCACACAATTTAAAGCTAATGGTTTTATAGGCCAAAGCCACTAGCAGGGCATCCTTATCCTGCAGTGTGAATGGGATTATCCCTGCAAACATTCCCCTAACATAGAATTAAGCTGTCAAGTTTACTTTGCTGCTGCATGGAGGTATGCACAAAATGAACACAAGTTCAGGTCAAGTGTAATACTGCTCAACTATCACACACTGCTCATGGGGCAAGAAAAATAGGAAGAGAAACAAGTCAAGAGCTGAATTGCTGCTGCTAAGAATATTTTAAGACATTAACATTATCAGTCTTTAACGGAATTACTGTATCATGTTGAAAAGATGGTGACAACCATTTAAAGAAAACTTTAAGATACATGTATTTTACAATTTAAGCTCCTCAAGTATCCTTAGTTTAAAATCCTTTTAATTTTTTCTCAAGAATTACCATCACACAAACATGTTTGCTTCTTTACTTAATTGTAGAAAACTATTAATGTTAGTCTAAAAATACACAAAATTGCTACTGGAAGCAGTTGAATATTCATTCATTCTCTTTTACACTTCCACAAAAACAGGCATAAAGTAGGTTATGTATATTTTTTCAACACACAGTTTCCACACATCAGCACTCTAAAGAGATTTCCATACCCCATACACATCTGCAAGCACCTCTAATTTTGTCTATCTCTACCTGTTACACTGGAAAAAAAGAAGAAAAGCTATTATTGCTTTGTTAATCATAGAGTACTATGTTGAAATCAAAACAGAGTTAGAATCAACTGTGTATAATAATGTCTAAAATCACAAGCAACATACAGACTCACTAAACATGAGTAATATACATAAGGCACCAAATCAAACCAACAGGAAACGGTACCAGAAACATCAGAAATGTTCATGTGATGCATAAAAAGAACAAGGAGAATTTTGTCTTGCCCATGCCAAAACACCAGACTCAAACCTTATGTAGTCCTATTTATGGGAAAAAAATTAAAAATGAAACTGAAATTATTGAACACAGAAATCTGTCAAAGCTAACGTGAGCAGTGAGTGGCTGGTGAGTGGAAGGATACTGGGGAGAAAGCTTTTGCCTTTTTCCTGTATTCTCTTGCACAGAGAGTGTTGATTTTCCTGATCTCTAGGCAATTGGAAGAGGGTTGAACTAACCTAAATTAATTTTGTGTTCTCTTTGATGTCACAATCCAAAGAAAACTGCATAATGTATCAAAGAAAGTGTTCACTTTGTTAATTTTTAGGATTTCTTGGGGGGGAGCCGTTATTTTCAACAGCTATTCTTGTTAATATTCTCTGAATATTTACAAAATTCTAATAAAAATAGGAAGAGTTTAAACAAAAAAATCCATCCTAAGTGATTATGAAAGAAAAACAAACTTACAATATTTTCTTTTGGAAAATGAATCTAGATTTAATTAGAACCAAAGTTATCATAAAACTATAAAAGATTAGAGCATAGGATTTTATACATTAGTATAAACATTATGTGAATAATTGTATGCTAGATCAGATTTTGCTTGTATAGATAAAGTTTTACAACTATCTATCAGAGCAAAGGATAGAATACCTTCAAACAATCTTACTTAATTAGCAGATACCTCTTAATGCTTCCATATCACCCATCAGATGACAAAAAATTGTGACATCAAAAAATTACTGCTTTAAAATACATATTTTCCTTACAAAACTGTATTACCAAATGTGCTTTCTCATCTATTCCCTGCTTTCAAATATTTTGCATAATCTATTTATTAAAAATAATTTTGATTTTGAAGAATTTTATTAGTATTTTATAAAGAACTGATTAAGTTCTAGAACACTTTATCTTTCAAAAGAAAATTAGACCCACTGATTTTACATATTCATATTGCCTTTAAGAATTACTAACTGTTGCTAAAATAAAAATTTTGAAGTTATATTGCAGTTTGTATTTTACAGGTACCTTGACATCAAAGCATGTGACTAACAGCTAAGTACAAAGTTATTAAATACAGCAAAACTGCATCAGGAAATAAAAGATGAAATGGACCCACAATGAAGAAAACACCTACCAATGTATCAAGTTATGATTATCTGTATATATTAGACTAGGCAAACTTCAGTCAAAGTTGGTGCACAGGGGAAGAAAAGGAGAGATAAATTTTGTAGATATTCATAGCAACATAATGTTTCAGTTTCAGTTTTAATACCGTGGTCTAGCAACTTCCACTTTGAATCTATTACAAGCTTAAGTGAGCAAGACTAAAGAAAAGCAATAGACTTGTGGACAACTTCATAGTGGAAGTTGTCTGTGCAGGCACATGAGTAAAATCACTACCTCACAATTTTCCATCAAGCAGGTGTACAATATTAATTTGATCAGTTACACTGAGGGACCAACAACTTTTTTACCCCCTTCACTGTCTCCCTGTTGTTTAATAAAGACTATCCTTTGGGTATTTATTTTTCACAATTTTCAGATCAATTCCAGAAATGAAATATGAGAGATAAAAAGATGTTGATATGTGTTGCTCGATATATATCCAGCATTTATAAGCATGTTTGAATAGAAAGCAGTGCATCATATCTGAGATCTGGTCAGCATGTCAGATCTCAGAGACTGTGCTAAAAATTTTATTGTGGATGTAAATAAAGATTGAGAACTAACTTTCTATTTCAGCTGATTAAAGTTGCCTTGAAGATCACTTGGATTTTTCAGAAGGTAAGTGGTTTCAATTATACAGATGCACAGAAAATAAACAGGTATTGTACAAGTGCATTGGTAAAGTTTTCAAGAGAGACTCTGGACTGCTTCTTGAATTTCATGGCTCATCTATCACAACTGTTCTTACAGAACCAGGCTGTACCAGACACCGTGCTTTGGCAGAAGCTGCTGTCAAAAGCTTGTTTAAGTGTTTCCCAAGTGCAGACATGAGAGCACACAAGATACCACCTAGTGTTTGGGTACAATTATTATGATGCAGTTAGGGAAGCAGTTTTGTCATGCCAACAAATACATCAGACCTGGAAGCCTATTCACCTGGTAGATGCTATAAGTATGTTAGAGGTGTATATAAGACATAGAAGCTATTCTGGACATTCTGAGTTTTTCATAAGCCTGCAACCACACAAATATCTCCAGCTCATGCCACTCTAGCAGCTTCTCATAGTAAGAATTTCTCCTAATATGAGAAAAAAAGGTATAAGGTATTCATCAAATTGCCACTAGTTCTAAAATTGCTCCAGAGCCTTTCAACAAGGCAAATCTGATCATCATCATAAGGCTTTAATAATCAATTTTTTCATTGTTGTCCTTATTTCCTGGAATAACCCCACGCACTGCAGTTATCTGGAAGTAGATATATGAAACAAGTAAAAGACAATCCCATAGAATCCATATGATGTACCTCAATATTACTGTGCTTGGTGATGACATGTCTACCCCTAATGTGTATCACCATTAAAGCAGTAGAATAACTAAGAAGGACATCTAATCTCCTGTCAGTTGTTTCAGTATTTTATATCTTAACACCACAGATATTCTTGCTAAACCACTGTCCTCACTAAATTGTGATTTTTATTTGTAATCTTCGTTTGTACTCTGAGTATGCTGACAATGGCTATGCACTTCGTCTCAAAGGAAATTTAACAAACAAGTTATATTCATTTTTTTTGCCTCTAGCCTTCCTTAAAATATTACTGATGTCATGAGAAAGGAGTGGGTTTTGCCCAAATCTTCAAGAGGGAAGATTCTCTCAACACTTAGTCATTTATTTGTCTGTCAAGGCCCCCAGGAAATCAAAACTCTTTAATGTCTGATCAGTCTGTCAGCATCCAGTAAGGGAGATTCACAAATCTGAGGATGAGTTCAATTGCTCTTTCTGGGCAGGCTTGAGCCAACAGGGAAGGGCGACCCCTCAGCAAGTCTTTTCAATTTGCTAATCACTGTCAGTCACTGTGAGCAACTTAAAAGGACTAACTTTAACAGTATGAATGATACTCGTTATTAATACAAATTGTGACGGGTTAATCAGGTTTGTAAATCATCAGGAATAGTGTCTCTCTATCAATATCACAAAGCAAACACAAATACAAGCCGATTCTAAGCAACATGCTAATGAACTTATATAACGAGCCTAAACTCTTGTCCTAAAGCAGCATTTAATGTGCACAGGATAAAGTACTTACCCAACAAACATCCCTAGGGGGGAAGAAGGAAAGTTAGTGGAAATCTTCCTCCTGAGTCCCCATACTTCCAACTTATTTTTACACAATTTCTTTACATTTTAGGTGGGGTTGGAGTGACTCTAGTCACAAGTGCTTAATGGGGTAGCCATCTCTCTCTCCCGTAATGGACAGATGCAGGAAGGTCTTTGAAATTCAAAGCATCACCACATTTCCCTCCCTGCAGGAAGGGTGCTGCAGTGGAATCACACTACCCTCCTTTCCCTTGCATCCTCCATAGTAGGTGTTTATCAGTGTTTGGGGAACTTTTGGGTCAAGTTGACCATTTCCATCCAGGGAGCAGCACCCTAGGAGCAGCTCCAGAGTTGTTTTTTTACCCTCTAATTCTTTTCTTCTAATTTTTAACCCTATCCATCGTCCCACTCAAGAGGATTTCTGGAAATATCTGAACTACTGATTCTGACTCGTCTCTTAAATCAAACTGGTTGAGGGTGCAAGAATGTTTAATTATGTCAGCAAGAAAGTCATATCTGGATGAGATATTTAAATATTAATCATTCCATAGCTTATATACATCTTAATTTAGTCTCTTAAATATTTTATTTATTATGATTTATAGAAACATAGGAGTAGAATGGATGAGAAAAATGGCTCAAAAAAGCAAATTACTGTCTTAATACATGCATCATCGGTCATTTTGCAACTTGAATTACATTTAAAGGCAGCTCTCAGTTTGGCATCTTAAACATCTTGTGAGGTACCTACTAATAAAAAATCCATAAACGATAAATTTGCTGGTTCTTTTAGAAAAAAAAGGCTGATTTCTCTTTAGTTCCAACACGATTATTTAATCACACATTCATTACAATGAAGTACATATTTTCACTTTAATAATTTCAACCAAAGGCCATCACTTAGAACTCACTGTGATATGTACACGTGTTGTTCACCCTGCCCCAAACTTCTGACAAACTATGAATGTTTGGTCAATACAGATACTTACATCCACAAACAGTTCTCCACTGCCAAACCAATATCACATCCAAATATTTTCCATTATATTTGTACGAAATTATATAACAATATTAGTTAAACAACATTTTAAACAAAAACACTTTCAATAGTTTCTTTATGAAAATCTACTTGCTTTTCTGTTTAAATGCAATATTGTGCACAGCTGAGTATTTAATATTAAAGTGTTAACACAAATTAAAGGATATGGTGTTCTAGGAATACTAAAATTCAGCCCTGATATAACTGGTATTCCAATAAATTTTTATCATGTATGACTTTTTCATGTTAGTTTTAGTTGAACATACGTTTGGTAACACACTTATTTAAGACAAAGTTGTATTATGTTCACAGAACGTAATTTACAAAAGACAGGACTTCATTTTGATTCACTCTGCCAAAGGCTTATCTTTGTGAAAGGAAAAAACAATGTTCCTGGCACTTAAAACAATGTTTGTTTAGAGATCTGCCATATAAGATTTCAGTTTAAATCCAATTTGCCACCATGAAAGGGATTCAAAATAGCATTACAAAAAAAATCTATTTTTTCAACTGTCACTGATTCGGAAAAGTCAATAACATGGTGTTAGATAGGAGATGCATTATTTTATTTAAATGGAATATAGACCCAAAATTGAGGGATTCATAAAACAAAAGCCTCCTAAAAAGATATCTTCGAGGCATTTCATTAGAGCTGTTCAAGAGCAACAAGTTTAAGTGGATAAGATCAATAATAAGCTTGAAATATTACCTGAGTTCTTTGAAGAAATAAGCTCATACTCTCTAAAAAGCTCAGTGTTAGACATATATAAACACACAATTTTAAAAACAGTTGACAATCAAAACAGAGATGTAGAAAATTGAGATATAAAAAAAGTCTAAAGATGATGAAAACAAAAAACCCCCTGTATTGTTAAGAAAAAACCTAAAAGGAAAGAGTAAGAAGAAGTTATTAAAAAGGAAGGACTAGTACATAGAGAGTACAAAAAACTTTGAAGATTTTTGAAGTTTTTCTAAAGAGCTTTCACGTATACTCAAAGTATCATTGTTAGCATTCTGTTATGGTGCATTTTTAACAAGACTTTTAGCAGGTAATTAGGAAGTCAAATTACTCGCTTTTGATGCCAGACTTCATACAATTGACAATATTCTTCACCACAGTGTTACACATATGCACACTCAATTTTCAGCGAGACTGGCTCCAAGTTCCCGTGTGATTGAAATGCAAATCACAAAGTTCAGTTTGTTTGATTTTCATTGCACACCTCTGGCAGGCTCTGGCATCCAGTCAGTACTGACAAGAACCTGGCAACTACTAATCTAGATGCCCATATGTTTGTTTCTGTATTAGAGGCTTTCATAGTATATTTGTGGTTGTATATTTAACTTTTCTAGCATAATTACACAGGAAAGTTTTACTAAACATTCTGAAGTGGGTGACCCTTTGTAATAACTGGCTGTGCTAGTAACTTATTTTATGGGTTCTGAAGTACTTGAAAGTCTCTTATATTAATAGTTGGAGGCTTCTTAAATCCAGGATTATATTGAATAATTTATATAATATTCATAACATCCCTGTGACATAAAAAATGCATTCAGCTGTAGGCATCAGGATGTAAAGACAAATTTAAAAATTAACTTTTAAATTAATTCCTCTCAAAATATATAATTCCCACCTTGCCTTCAAGGAAAGTCTTTCTCCAAGACTTCAGAAGACCATAAACCATTTGAATGGATTAGAATTTACATTACTACTTCACTGAAAATCTTTTGCCTTCATATTTTTAGCAGGCACATTAAAATTGAGTATTTCTGCTTTTCCCAAAGTTGCCAACACTGTTTAAAAAGAAGCAGGCCTGCTAGACCCAAAAAACAAACAACCTCCATATATCACTATAGATACCTGGAGTTGGCACAAAAAGCAACAGGACACTGAAGGTTGTAGAAATGCAAGAACCAGATTTTGTTTCAGTAAGATTAGTAGATGAGGCATTGTTTGACCTAAAGGCACAGTTTAGTCCCTAGAATCCCTTTTCAGAAGCTTTAGATGACTGCTTAAAGCACTTAACATCCTTGTAAACTCCAGGAGTAAGTAAAGTTACAAACGATGTTCGAAAACATTAAGTGAAGATATTTTTCCCCTAGTTGTTGCTTTCAATAAGACTAGGGAAGTGTATTTTTGAGGCATCAATTAAGCCATTGTCCCTTGCAACTGTTACATAAATTCAATTAATATTTAAGTATATCTCATACACTGAGATCATTACCCCAGTGTCAGAACTTCAAAATAAATTAAAAATAAATAAATAAATCACAGCCTGCCATCCCTCAGTGTTACAATCTAAAGAAAAGCAGATGTTTTTTCACTAGTATTTTGCATATAATTCCGGGAAAGTTGAAGGGTATGAAATTCTAACCATGACAAATAAGAAAAGATACTTTTACATGTGTTTGGCTTGATGAAAGAAGACTACAGGAATTAAACTACATCTCAGAAGGGTAATTCCATAACTACTGTTTCAGTGACTCTTCTATGATAGCAACAACAGAATCTATGCAGAAAACTATGTACAGAAGGACTTGGTAACTTTACTTACATATTTTTTAAGCAAGTACCACAATTAATACCCATACTTATTGAACAGAATGTGACAGTCCATTTGTGGGAATTTTTTTTAATTCATCCAAAACTTAAACAGACTTTACATCACACTTTTCTGTCTTTTTTTCAGAGGATAGATGGTAATAAGAACAAAAGTATTAAAATTAGGAGTGGATAGTGTTCATTTTCTTCTCATCACCTTGGCAGTGTCAGCTTATCACATCAAACTGAAAAGAGATTTTCATTTTTTAAATCAATTAGATATGTTTTTTCCAAATAATTGATTTTAATTTTAGTCAAATTTATTGAAATACCATGAGCTTAGGAGATATAAAAAAATATTAGAAGCTTCCAACATATTTCCAACTCCAAAATAAATTCAATTTTACTAACTGAATGCAACACTCCTTATGTTCTTCAGATGAACTGGAAACCTTATGCCTCCCTTAAAAAAGATTTTGTTTCAGTGGTCATTTTCTTCTACCAGATGAGCCATCACAGCAATATTTTTCACATCTCCCTCCTCTACCTCGAATTTTTTCAAAAGCACAGAGTGAAGCTTTCAGACTTTTCTATCTCTCCTAGTGCTACTGTCCCACTTTTGGCAAAGACTTTGAACACTTGAGGACTTGTTGTCCTTCCTATTGGTGCTATTTCTGGTCTTCAGAGTCATTTGCTTTCAGGCTTTTGAGAGCCTCGAGTATTTTCCAGCCCATCTCACAACATAATCTGTGGGAAATATCCCTTCCCAAACAATAGTACAGTCCCAAAGCAACCCAGGCTTATATTTGCCAAGTAAGAAACAGAGAAAAAGCACCTTGTAATGAAGGTGGTAAAATAATTTCAACTTGGAAGAATAACAGAACATGCCACAACCATCCAGCATGTGCTGGAACCTCTGACACCATATAAGAAATAGCATCTACATAGAAGCTTGAAGCCTTTACGGAGTCTGACAGATGGAGGTCAGGATAGAGGGTGAACTGAGAGGGAAAAGTCCTGGCTAAATGAAATCTTAACACTCGGGTGTGCCAAAAGTCCTGAACAGTCTCACTGACCTGCAGCCTTGAGTATCAGCAGTAAGGAAACTCAGCACATCCTGTAGCTGTTGGTCCTGAACAGCATGACTGGTGACAAGGTGTTAATCACACTATGCTTTAGGGCCTTGCTGAGGACCTGATTGCCCTTCCTGCGATGTCTTGGGGACAGAGGTTTGCTCTTATTCTGCTGGCTTGGCTGGAGAGCAGCAGTGACATTCAGCTGGCATTTGACAGAGACACAGGTACAGTGAATAGAAGTGTCAGCAGGACAGAGCTCTGCATGTAACCTCCAGCCTGGTGCTGAGCTACTAATGCAATAAGCAAAGCAAGCAAGAAAGGATAGTCTCAGGTGCTTTGGATGAGAATCAGGCTCCTTAAAATTTTTGGAAATATATTTTTCAGTCATTCCTGATATAATGTCTTTTGGAAGCTGCAAAGAAGGCTGGATATGCAGTTTTCACATCCAATTTCGAACATTTTTCCCTTACATAGTTGTCATCTAAAGAAATAAAATTTCAACTTACTTTATAGTGCAAGTTTGTGAGTTTCAGATGTGTTGTCACTGCTTTACACTTGCAAGACCCTTTGCATGTCATAGTTTACAACATCAATATGGTTCGCTATCTACAACAAGTAATTTCTAAAGAGATTAGCTGGAAATATATCCTGCCAATGCTGATCAAATTGAAAATATTATAGTCAAAATGTTCACATAAAAGTTGATTTATTAACAATTGCTCAGCAGAAGGATTATCGGTGGACAATCAATTGAAAGAAGCAAGTTTGTCTTTAAATTATCAAAATTCACAGCACAAACAACTCATCATTTTTTTCATTAACAATGTTCCTGACCCCTTTCCCCTTCCTCTTTTTTGAGTTGTCTTTCAGTTTTTCAAGGTGCACAGCATATTCAGGGGACACACTAGAAAGACCCCTCTGTAACACTTCGTTCTGAAGGTGATTCTCTCAATTTTATCTTCTTTTATTTACAGGAACTTCTTTTGCCCTCATTTAAATTTCTGCATCCTTTTATTAAATATCTGTTCAGACAGAAGAGCTAAAACCTGAGAAAGTTACTTCCCTCCTTACCCACTCCTTCAGCTGTATTAGTTAAAATCTTTGGTTTGATATAACTCTTTTTAACAGATTATATAAGCTTTTTTCATTGCTGGAAAGAAATAGGGCCATTCTTGAATGACATTTTAGAAAATTAAAGAAAGAAAAAAAAGTTTTGCCTTTACTGCCATGTAAACCATATTTTGTGGGCGTTTTTCTGTTAAAACGGCATCTTTACATGCAAATTTTAGAAGAAAATTGATGTTTTTCAGTATACCAATTTTTTTTCACCTTCTTTATTTTTATTTTACATTTAAATACTGACATTGTTGCTTTTCTAATCTTTTCTATCTTTTCTATTGCTTTCCTATTTTTAGCTGTATTATGCAACTGAAAGACTCAAGAGTATTGCATTCTTCTACAACTGCACTAAGGTACAAAAGAGCTCTCTTTCTGAACACAAATTACTAGCACTTTAGTTACCTTGGTTTATTCATCTGCTCTCTTTGCACAGCCATTATAGTAGTTCTAATGTACCAGTTCTTTCCAGGAAAAACAGCATATTCCTCTTTCTCCAATGAATTTAAGGTTTGAGTCAAGGTTTCCAGAAGCCTAATAAAGTGTATTTACTGGCTTCTTAAAAGAAAACAAATACACCATAAAACTGTAAAATTGAACCTGATATGAGGAACTCTGAGACTATTTGTCAGCATTTAAAACACTTGAAAAAGAATTTGATATTAAGTGCTTGATAGATATCTATTTCTGAGGTATTTCATTAAAAGTTTAAAGAAGATGAATTTTGAAAAGGCTTTGCTTAACATATCATCAAATATGCAGTACTATGAAGACTTGCCAAAGATAGTGCTCCGTTTACACGTATCTTTTAGGGCTTAACAAATTTTCTTTTTTATTATCTTCAGATTCCTTTAAGATTTGATTCAGGACCTTCATAAAAAATGAAACCATTTTTAAACAATTCAAACATTAATTTAGTGGATAGGAAACAAAGAGTAAATACTCTTTTTACCTGAACAATGGATATAGAAATTCTATAATTTTCTTCTTTTACAGGCTTATTTTCATCATCATGCTTGCATTCATCAATTTACAAAATCAAACATTATTAATGCAGTCATCTAATAGTATTTTTTTACTAATCAACTAGATTGCTTTTGCAAGCCACAGCAACAAAATCTTCAGAAACAATGGTCGTACCGATTTTACATTATGGAAGCAAAAGATATCTCTTTCTCTGCTGACACATAAAATTAGTTCCATAAACTCCATGATTTTGTTGTTTAAGGTACCAGGAGGGTGTTTAGATTAAAACTGGAAGCATAGTTTTCAATTGGTATTGTCAGGAAATATCTATAAATTTAAGCTTCATGAAAGCTTTTAGCAATATAGTGACCTATAAATTATGCAGACTGAAGTATTACTCTGCTTTATAGACTTCTCATTGTCAGGAGAGGGAAAATTGAATTTTTTCAACTATTTACCTCTGAGAAAAAAGGTTATCTATTTCCACACAACCCCCCTTTCCGTATTCATGCTAAATGGAAACATGCTGAATATTTCTCGTGTCCCAGTTGTCATAGAGTTAACATTAACTTAATCCTAGTAAGGACAGTAAATTATTGCCTACAGATAAGTTAGTAATTTCCAGCTATCATACAAATACACGACCAAAATCAAAACAGACTTCAGATTCCTGGATAACATTGCAATCATCTCAGAGCTTCTCATGTCTATTAGGAGCACATTAACAAAATTACGTTGGCGTTTCTGTGCCACTTTCACAGATTACTTTACTGAATTTCTTCATTTCATTCTGCTTTTCAAAACACACTGTAATGACAATTAATTCAGGTACAGCCTGCAGTAACACTACTACAAATAACATTACCTCAAATAATTAAAAGCAAATTCAAAAAGCCTCCTTCATTGATAACCAAGACACCTATAGCTATAAAAACAGGGAAGTTACAGTACTGATACATCACCCTGACCCAAACCTCCCAATCTACTGCAGTTTCCTTCATTTTCTTTATAGCTCTGAGAGCATCTCGAAAAGAAGATACTACTTGCCACCATTTTACATAGAGAATACATAAAGAATAACCCTACGTGAAAGGAAAAATAAACAAGAAGAGTTTCTTTGTTAAAATCCTTTAACTGGTATTGAATGCCAAAAATGTTTAAATCCCGCTTCCATGACAGAATCCTGGGTTGTCTCAGAAGATTAATTCTTTCTATGAAAGATAGAAGGAAGCCTTTATTACTACAAAAAAGAAAGGGATGATGTTTGTGTGGAATTCCTAATGCTTGACAAAAGAAGCAAACGGGGAAGATGACTTGATATGTCAACAACATGCAACCATTGACGTTTTCACTCGTGTGAGAAAAGCAATACCTTGATGCAGCCTGTACTTCTTGAAACAAAGGAACACATGAAGATTACAGTAGAGATTTCATTTCTATTTCATACAAAATTTGTCTTTCATGCCCTATGAACATATAAGGGAGAGGCTCAATATGTGTTCAGTATGCTCTTCCACGGTAAACAACATCCACTGAAGAGTAGCTTAGAGATCCAGGTAAATGTCAGAGCAGCAGATCAGTAAGTGCTCCATACAAACAGCTCATAAGCTATTTCTCACCCACCCCTTCCCTACTTACTCACCATGAATAAAGTTCTCCCCAGCAACTAAATTAGCAGTACTGCCTTGGGGACCCAATGACTACTATGAAACCTAAAGTGGTCCTGCCATCTAGAGGAAAATCGGCTTCGAGTCTTTGGAAAAAAAATTCACTCCTCAGAGGCATTCAGAAGAGCATTCAGCAGCACTGGGGAATCCATTGGGCAAGGAGAGGAAGAAGAAAAATCTGAGTTCCTTTGAGGGCATTTTTTCTTGAAAATTTTAAAGTTTAATTGATACCTATAGATTTGTATGATTTAGGAATTTGTCTTGGTCTGATTCTAACTTTGTCAGATAACAGAAATATAAAAAAAATGTTTTTCTTAAAGGAATTCGTAATAAAGAAAACAATTACAACTACTGCTGTGAAATGGGTTTCCACATCACCTTCCATATCTATTATATTATACTATACTATACTATACTGTACTGTATCATATCTGTTTGCTAAGAGAAAGTTGATTTTGAGAGGATTTGAATAATCTTTTAATTCTAGAAAGTAGTGAGAGGGTGCTGAGTAAGCAAGACTGATTCAGCATGCAGTGGATTTAAAAATTCCTTGGAAAAACATGGTGTAGAAAAACAATGCAATCCAGCCTAGCTGTGCTTTGGTCTTTCAACTCATTTTCTGGAGTGCCTTCTTAGATAGAAGGCCAGACATTTTGATTCCATTGAACTCATGCTGCCAAGGAACAGTAAAATGGGAGAAGAGAAGAGAAAGTGAGAAAACTTCAACAACTTCTAGAACATTTATCATGTTTAGTGAAATATACCAATTAATCCTTTAAGAGAATAAAGACTCTGGGGACAAAAAGCAGTTTTATGTTTTAAAGACTTGCCAGGCATGCATGTCCAGATCCCTGTTGCTCTCACTGTATTCATAAGTTGGAAACTTTCCACATCTTTTAGTTTTAGCCACAGAGATGAGTGAAAAGGTTATGTTTTCAGCTATTGCAGTTAGACTGCCCAGAAGACAACATTTACAGACTGCTCAATTTTGTTATTTGTTGGTGGTAAGGTGTACATGCAAAAGCAATACAATGTATAATGAGCACCTAGGCTAAATTTCAAGGCATAAAAACTATCGCTTTAAATAGCAAGATATTAAAAAAATCTTTGCAACTCAGGCTGTCATGAGACTTGTTTAATACATTATTAGCTCTGTCTTGAGCTGAACTGACATTCCTCTTTCTTGAGTGCAGTTCTGCACTGCAGATGCCCTTTGGCTGGGTAGATCCAGGAATCTCCTTGCTCTAAGGTGCTATGACAAAATACTAGGAGGGCTGGAGTTGAAAGGAGAAGCCAGAGTCTACAGCTTCTTAACAAAACTCAGTGCCCTGAAGTCGACTATTATGCCAACACTACCATTTTTACCAAGTCAAGAGTCTTCCATCATCACTACGAAGGCCCACAGCTGCTTTCACACAGTGGAACTACCCTGGATACAAGAACAAGGTCCATGGGGACTGCTCCAAGATGGAAGCAATGTCCTTCCCCGCCAATGCCTACAATTTGTCATTTCTTACCATCCTACAGGTAACTTCCCAGCTGTGCCTGGAGAAATCTTAGTACTCAAGGACAAGGATCAGTCACATTAATATTCCCTCAAATTTATAGTGCACAAGAATCTAAAATACACATTTAATTTATAAACTGCTCTCACAATAACATCTGAGAACCTTCCTTATTCTTTCATTTCTAAATTCAGCATTTCAAAAGGCTACTTGGAGCTCCTCATCAATCAAGGTAACTGGCTTTGAATTGGCTTATCTCTTATTCTTAGCTACAGAGATTACCTAATATTATAGTAGGTGTTGGCTGCATTGAGCAATTGTTAATTTTCCTGTTATATACCTTATTTCTTTTCCTGTTCTATACTGTATTTCTTTTTTTTCTTCTCTTGAAATATCAGTTGACAGTCTTCATGCACACTGTTCATTTTAGTATCATTTCCTCATAATAACAATAAATAGTTTTCATTTTAATCCATCCGTCTAAGAAAATATCACGTTTATTATCAACTTGGTGAGGTTTAAGGAAACACAGAAGGAAAACAAACATTTTCTCTGCTGCAGCTTGTCCCACTGGGAAAGCCTTCTACTTCTAAAAAACGCTGCTGTCAGAACTGACAGTCAGGTACAACACAAAACCAGTGAAGAATTGAATAGTAGGAATGAAACCAGAAAGCAGCCTCATCACCTTGGATTTTAGGGGCTGAACAATAGACTCAACCTTCTCAGTGTCACATCCAAAAGGACAGGATATTAGTTTTCCACCATTCCAGAGAGGTTCTTTAATCCAGCTTCGTGCAGCCATGGAGTTCCCTCACGGACTGAGGCTGACAGCTCAGTACATACATGACATGTTCTTATAAGCAATTCACTTCACTTCTTCACTTGCACAATAGGGTAACACCTCTTTGGAGCCTAAATTCAAACAGAAAGCCCTCTAGGACTGTTTCCACAGTAGATCTGTGGCTTTGCATTGTTTAAATTTATTTTGTGTGCATGTTGCATTCGTTGTTTCAGTACTGAGTTAAGAGCAAAATCCCTGAAAATTGGCTTAGAGAGCATCAAAAATGAAGAAAATATACAATTCTAAAGCTTTTGTTAAAAACAACAGCAACAAAACAACACCAAAAAAACCACAACCAAAATACAAAAATCCACCAAAACCCACCAAACCTGAACTTACAAACACGCTTCCACTTATTTAAATATAAAATATACTGCAGAAGTATGGCTCCAGAGCATGAATAAGGCAGACGTGAATAAAGGCCTGTAAATAACAGGGGAGATGCACTTCAGCCGGAGGATCCAGATGCTCTGAGTAAGCACAGAGCGATGCTACCACCTTCTGGAGAAACAGCGGCAGCCGCTGCTCGGCTCAAACGTGACTCCCTGTTTGTCTGACACAAGGAGCAAGAAGCTACGCTTAACACAACAGAAGATATCGTTAAACCTGCACTACAAGAAAATATGCTCCCACTGCATTAGCAGGTGAAGTTATTTTATCTCGACTGCCTCATTTCAGTGAGCCCAAAGATGTTCTTCATTTACCATGCATCAGCAAAAAATTTGTCACACCAGCTTACAAGGAAAGGACATTTGCAGGTTAATTCTGGAGTCCCTGCTTGGCAGGTTACATGATTCACCAAAATGCACATGCTCATTTTCAGATGTGTATGATGTTGTGCAGCAATGAGGCTACGATGATAGCTGTTCGCTGTAGTAGATCGCTGCCTCTCTGCACACAAACTGGAACTCAGCAGCCTAATGTAGCACCATGGAATTCCAAAACATCTGTTGCTAAGCGTTCTGCAGAGATGCGAAGGAGTTCATTTTCAAAGTAGTCATCTTTTACTGCTCTAACAAAGAGGGGACAAACTGAAAAAGAATGTGTACAAGTAGCTCTGTGCCATGAAAACATAGCAATGAAAAAGGCATTCCTGAAATATTTTTTCCTGTTTGCAATATGGCTTTCCCTGCACAATATATTTTTGCTCTGCAGGACAGAAAATATCACAAAAAAGGAAATACTTAGGCCATTTGCAAGCATTTTTCCACTAACAAGAGGAAAAAAAGAAAATAGAGAATAGCATTTAAACACGGTGTTGCACATTTCTCCCAGATAAGCTGGTATGGAAAAAAAAAAAAAAAAAAGAGACAAAGAACAAAAATATTTTTAAATGTTATGGGGAGTAATAGCCCTAAAAATCTGAGAAGTGTACTTCCTTCCCTCCATCCTTACCATCTTGCAAGAGTTTATGTGTAACTTACTGTTCCTTGCTCCTTCTTTTTCTCTTGTATCACTTAATCTCCATCACACTCAAACAACTCAAAAGTCTCTGTTCAAAAATACTTACAGATTGCACAGATATAGACAAAAGTCTGCTCTTATGAACACTATCTGAACAGATTCTCAGCAGAACACAAAGTATTTAGGATACAGAATTTTTCAGTCTGCTGGTATTTGACACATAATGTACTCATCACATACAGAATAATCTAATATGCGAATTGCCATAAAGAAAAGCCAAAAATAAAAATGTACAGCAGGACCTGTAAGAAGCACTTCTTAGAGGCAAGACTGAACCAGTTAATATCTGATACAGAAATGCAAGGCTAATGAAATATTTGTGCAGTCAAATTCAAAAATTGCATACTCTAGAAAAACTTACAAAAATGATAAGTCATAATGAGAGTTGTAAAAATTTACTTATGCCAATCGTGAACCAGGAGGAAAAAACTGTTTAAAATTCATTTTCTGATCTAAAATTATAAGCTTTTGGGTTTTGTTTTTAGATAGTTTTACTATTGAAAACTAAATTTTGTCAATAAAAATTCCTGGAACAGCACAAAGTATAATAATGCTTCTTTATGATATGCAAACAGAAAGTAGCAAGAGTTCTGAAAAAGGCTGTTTGTCATGTTTGAAACTTATCCAAAAATGTAATTAGATAGTAAAAGAAATATGGATACTTTACAGCAGAAGCCTGGAATATTTCAAAACAATAAAATAAAGACTGAAAAATTTGGCATCTTTAAGTTCCTTAGAAAAATAAAATTTAAGAACTGGAAAGTCCTGTAAGTGGGAGAAGCATGTAAAAACTGGCAAAAAGTAAATTGGGATTGGAAACTGGAAGGAAACTGTAACAGCCTTGTAGCTGTTCTATATCCTATCTCCTAGGACTCAGAGAAACTGTATCAAAACACGCTGTGTCAAGACGTTAAGTAAACGTTTTGGAGAAGGATCTGGGGGCGCTGGTCAAGAGCTGGATGAACATTGGCCAGTGTGTACGCAGGTGGCCAAGAAGGCCCATGACATCTTGATCTGTATCAAGAATGATGTGACCAGCAGGACCAGGGCAGTGACCATTCCCATCCTCAGCACTGGTGAGGCTGCATCCCAAATCCTGCATTCAGTTTGGGCCCCTCACTTCAAGAAAGACATTGAGATGCTGAAGAGAGTCCAGAGAAGTGTAGCAGAGCTTGTGAAGGGTCTAGAGAGTAAGTCAAACGACAAACAGCTGAGGGAGCTGGGTTTGTTCAGCCTGAAGAAAATAAGGCTCAGGAGAGAGCTTATAACTTTATACAACTCCCTGACAGGAGGTTGTAGCCAGGTGGGAGTCAGACTCTTCTCACAGTCAACAAAAGACAGGATGAGAAGAAATGGCCTCAAGTTTTACCTGGGTAGATTCAGGTGGATATTAGGGAAAAAAATCTTCAACAAAAGGCTTGTCAAGTATTGGAACAGGTTACCCAGGGAAGTGGAAGAGTCACCATCCCTGGAAGTACTTAAAAGACTTGTAGTTATGGCACATGGGGACATGGTTTAGTGGTCAACATGGCAGTACTGGGTTAATGGTCTTGATGATCTTAAAAGTATTTTCCCATCTTACCTTTCTACTTAGCATCATAGAATTGATAAGGTTTTTTTTTGCAACATCAATTTCTACAACAACAGAGAGATCTAGACTTGCTGCCTAAGAGTCTTTCCCTTTAAGCTCACTTACTTCAATGTTACAATGCCAAATTACAATTTCAGTCTTTTAAGACTGACTAGTATTTAAAGAAATGAGGTCTTTTTTTCCCAGACATTTTATGGTCTTAAGAGGCAAATAGCTATGAGTATTGCTCATTTTTAAGTAGAAGTTATATTTAGAACGAAATCTATAAATGAGGTGTGAATCACTGTGTCTTTATCTCAAAAGACACATTGAATCATCTCCTAAAGGATTCACACAGAGAAAAGACAGACTAGAACTACCACAGGGATACACAATATATTCCATAGCTAGAAGAGTAACCCATTACTCTAATTTCTGCGTGTTTTTACTGTACCCTTGAAATGGGATAATTGCATCAATATGTACTGTGGTTTTTCCTGTTAAATGAGATTAACATTTGCCTTCTCGTGCAAGAAGTTCTTTGCCTATTGAGTTTTCTGTCATGAAACTATAGGTAAATCAAAGGCACAAGCCAGAAAAAGGTAGAGATAAACATTACTTAATCTAAAGATAGCACTAAAGATCAGTTTTAGAATGATAAAGCTATTATACAATGCAGTCAGAACCTTCATTTAGATCTCCATTTTAATAATTTGAGATCAGTTCTAAATATCTCAGCAACATGCTCAAATTCATCACCAACATAATTCTGTAATATTTAAACTTCATCACAAAACACATGTATAAACAGTAAGATTTAAATACACACTTATAATTTTCTAATAAACTCAAGATGTTATTTCATTTTTAAAGGACTTTTTTAGTTAAACAGTAGGTTCATTATAAGACATTGACTGCACTTTAATTCTATAGCAGAAAGCATGTTAAAGATTCAGTATTGCATTCACAAGTAATAAAATACTTTCAAGAAATCTAATAAGATGTAATGCTTTACTGAATCCCAAAATACAAAGACGATGAAGTTGCCATGCATACTTAGTTGTAATTATTTTATTACATTTCAAATTTAATTTAATTTTAATTTAAGTAATGTTTGTTACACAGACTAAGGATATTGCTAGTGTCGTAAAGGAATACATTCTCCTTCAGTCTTGATCCATCAAATTTCAAAAACTCGTCTGAGCCATTGTTTGCTGGCTGCATTCAATTCTAAAACTGCTAAACACAAAATTAGGCCATCGTTTTTAAGTAAAGCTTTTAATCTTTCTATTCATCCACAGCATATTCATTCATAAGCTAAACTGAGAAAGAAGGTCAAGAGTAAGTGGAAAAATTCATAAATTGAAAACTGAAGTCAGAGCACCATTTTGTTACTAGAGCAGAATTAAGGGGAAGAAAACTAAAAACCAAACAAAAGCCTAATGTCCTATTTTACAAATAGGTACCCAAACCACTATTACTACTACTACTACTAGAAGTCAGAGGTATATGGACTTTACATCTGTGAAGTCAGGACTTCATGTAGGACTAATACTCTGACTATAATTACACAAAGCTCTAAATCAAGTGGTTTCTATTTTGATATAGAAAAAGGGATAAATTTGGCATCCATTAAAACTGAAGTAGATGAACCCAAAATCTGTTCACCAGCGTGCTCCTTCCTATATCTCAATCACTTAAAAATTGGCCATTCCTATATATTTTATTGATAGTTCATAAAAATTAACTAAAATAAAAAGGATGAAGGAAAAACTCAGGAAGTGAAAAAATTTGTGAAAATTGGTTATTTTAAATATTGTTCCCCACAATTTGGGTGTTGTTCATCCACTCTTGAAGTTTCAAATTTATCTGAAAAAGTTTCAGGCAAAAATTTCACATTTGAGTTGCAAGCTGAAACAAAATAAATAGACAGATTTAACTAGAAGATTTGAGCCAAAACTCTTCTGGCATGTGCCTTACAAAAAACAAAAAGAAACAAACCCCCCCCTAAACAATCAAACAACAACAAAAAAAAAAACCACCAACCAAAAAACCTCCAAGCTATTCTAGAGTTTTCTTATATCATTTTTGGCTCTAAATCATGAAAGCATGTAAGCATGAAAACACACTCAAGATTCTCAGATTTCATTGATTTAAAAACAGTCAAGTCCGAAGCACTTGAAGTACTTCCTCATATTAATCAGCCCCCTAATTCAATAAAAACAAATAAGTTTGGAAGATGGGTTTCTTTAACACAGATAATTGGATTTTTTTAATGCTTTTATTTCCTTCTGAATGAAATGGAACTAGTTCTGTCAATGCACTTTTTAAGTTTCTAACCAGGCCAATATACAATAGCAAGAGGAGAAAATATCATCAATCACTACTATTCATTACATGTACATTAAAACCAAAATAACTGGTAGAGGAATGCTTTTATTTAGTAATCACTTGTTTGATGCAGAACTGTTACAAATTATAGAGGCAGTGTGCCATAGAAATCTGATTGTAAAAGTTCCAAATATAAAGATGTAGGTGCATGGAAATACTGTCAATATTATAACCTAATATATATAGAATCAAAAGGAGAAAATGGTGAGTTTACTTTTTAAAAGGACTTTATAATACCTGCAGAGAAAACAAATGGTAGAGTACAAATGAAGCAGTCTGATCTTTTTCAACTAACACTGTCATTAGTCACACTTTGTCATTCGAGATTTTTTTCCCTCGGATCAGTACGAGTAGTTTAACTGTTACCTTTCTTTTTCCATTTTACAAACCTGCCACTATGCTTCAATAAGCCAAATGACCTAAGGTTTCATTTTCCGTGTGCACTTGGTTTGAATTTTAGGTTTTTTTGTGTTAGTTTAGGGGAAAAAGCAGTATATGTTTCATTATTACTTCTTAATAATGTCAAAACATTGAAAACAGGTACAGAAAACACTATAAGAATGAAGGACAGATTGTCACTATTTCTATTCAGCTTTTTCAATAATTTTGAGGTATGCAAGTCTCATAGAATATCTTTAATGTAAAAAAAAGATTTCTATCATTACACACATACATTCCAAATAAATACATATCCCATAACAAGAGAAAAAAATTCAATAAATGATTTGCTTCAGAAGATAATGAAGTTCACTGGCCCTTAGGTCTAGTGAAATTATGTTAAAAAAAAAAAAAATGCATGCGTGTCAGAAATTGCTGATCAACAATACTGGCCATGCTGGAAATAAAAAAAAAAAAAAAAAAGTTGTTTTTTTTCAGTTTATGCCTATAGTTTACTTCCTGTGAAAAGTGACTTCAAGTATGACTCCTAAACTTTTTCGGAAAGGAATACATTTGTATTCCAGCCAAAATACTCCAGCTCAAAAGACAATCCCTATTAAATTACAGCTGAGCTTTCATAGGGCTTTCTTGCTGAAAGTTTGCATTGTAAATGGTTACACTATTCACATCCACTACCTACCTAGCTGATGACAGACATCTACTTCTGAGATGATTTGACCTTTCCTTTTACAAATTACGTTCACAGAAATAAAACCAACAACAGATTTTAAAAAAAGAAATGTCAAGTCTTCTTTGCTTCATGCTACTTCAGCGCTGTAACTCTTGATAATCCAGGCAAATTTTCCCACTATAATGAGACCAAAGCTGAATTTATCTCTGTCTCTCATCCAGTGAAAGTAAGAAAGCACTTACATTTAGTCATGGGAATAGCTTCATTCAAATGAGCAGATACCCTCTTCCTTTGACCTGCTTCATTGCTTTTGTCAAATGAATGAATTTTTGGCTAGTTTAGACCCTTATTCCCACCACCACGTAAGGGAAACTCCCTAGTCCTGCTCAAGTCAATGTAGATTTTACCATCAACTTCAGCAGATTTGAAATGTCACCCTTGGGCAACAACCTTTTTCAAAGCTGCTCAAGCTATTTGAAATTAATGGAAATAGGGCATTCAAAATGCTTAGGTAGCTTTTGAAATTTCAGACCTATGTCTAAGTGACTAAGCTAAAGAGGAAAAAAAAAAAAAAACCAAGTAAAATTACTCTCAGAAGTTTCATAGCAAATTTTAGGCAAAAAAACATGTAATGGTTGTAAGTTATGTGCAAGGACAAAAAAAAAATCTTGATAGATGTCAAACCACACTAGATACAAATGCATTTTATTAGATAATTTTCTACCCAACAGCACCTAATCATTAAGCGTAATATCAGAACCTGCCATTTTCTATCTAATGGTGTGGTTGGCTTGATTGGAAGAAATAAACCACCAGAAAATAGTACAGCCAGAGAATACTTCACAATCAGAAATCAGATTTACTTAAAACTCTCTCTTAATGTTAGTGCAATCACACAGGGCCTTTTTTGGCATATATATTGCGAGCACTTATGGAAAGTAAAAGCATTTTGTAAGCTGATTTTAGTTTCACATAGTTGAGTACTGTACTGGAAATTGTAGGAAGACACAAAGACAAATTCTATGGCCATACAATGCGTCTCTTTCAATAGAAAAAGAATGAAGGAGGGAAGGAAAGAAGTAAAACCCTTGCCTTCCATTTACCTGGTGTCAACTCGTTGCTGCATAAGAAATAACAAGGACTACTGAACAAATAACAAAAAACTAGAGTTTCAGGCCTGTTTCCTCTTCCTCAGGAAGTCCAACAGATGAAGAAAAAGGAATATTGAGACACTAATAGAGACAGCAACAGAGACATGAGAAAAGATATGAGTATCTACAATGCCAGGGGTATGTTCTGCCACTCTTCAATCACAAGTGAAAAACTACACTTGAAATTATAAATGGCTGAGCACAGGCTTAAAGACAAAGGAGACAAACTGTTTTGGTGACTCGAATTCAGCCAAAACAGCTACAGCATCTCAAACCTTTGAACACTTGACTACGAGACACAGAATTCAACTATTATTTAACAGGAGACGCATCTTCATTGAGCATTGGTCCTCTGCCACCATATTTATGTCAAAAAATGAGTTAGACATCAGACTTAAGAAGGAATAATCATAAGATGAAATAAGAAAGTACCTTAGCAGTAGTAATTAATTCAGGTAGAGGAGAACACAAGACAGAACACTGACTGACTAACAAGGAATGGGTGCACATTTTGCACCTGTGGCAGTTATTTCTATGTTATATTTTAAAGCAGTATTCTAAGGACATTTTTCAGCAGGAAAAAGGAAATTATCAAGCAAAAATAAAGTAATTTGGCACAGCCCTGTCTCATGGCACTTTCCAGTCACAGAACAATAGCAGTAAAAAAGTGAGCTATTCCAGGTCAGCACTGAAATGTAATAGAGCAGTCTGCAAAACCTTAAGAAATTAATTAATTTCTTGCTTTTTGATCAATGCATTTAGTTATTCCTCAAAAATCCACCCCTATCCTCTAATTTCAAAAATATTGCCTTGCACTGGAATTGAAATGTCCTTCCTACTTTTTCATATTGAAATTTTGCTCTTACTCTCTTCTTGTATAGCCTCTTTGGAACAGTGATAAGTAGTTCTTTTAATGCTATCTCTGTATTACAACAAAAGCTCCAACTTTTTCAGTATTCAAATCAAATATTCTACTTATTTCTTCCAAAGCGACCCCTCTAAACTTCTTGTCTTGAACTTAAACCAGAAACCTGAGAAATCCATGGGCTATACTGACTGAAATTCCAAAAGGTGTAAAGTTCTGTTGGGGGTAAGGGTGGGGAAGGCACCAAAGACCATTTCGCAAGTTGATGTAAATAGTTTAAATACTTGGATTATAAATAATATGGCTTTATGAGAGTTAAGTGACCCTTGATTTTTGGAAACTTTCTCAGTGGTTTTCTGTTCCAGTTCAGAAGTAGAAACGTAACAAAAACCTAAAGAGGAAACAACTTTATGGAAATAACTTTAGAGAAAAGTGTTTGCAGACAAGTAATTCCTACAATTTCCACAGAAAGTCACAAGTCTGGGTCTATACATAATGGTGGTTATGCATAACATGTTTTCTAGATTTTACAGTTCTGACAGCCTATCAGCCAGCTATTGAACAGTGGGCAAGTACAAGAGAAGTACTACAGGAACAAGCAGAAGGAATGGTACATCACCACAATGTCTACTGTCATTCTCACAGAGACAGATTAACTCAAAGAGCAAACTCTTACTGCTTTCCTGGGTATGCCAGTCAAACACAAGTATGATGCATCCTCAAAGGGGCGTTTGAAGTTGTTCAGTATTCAGCGCTACTAGGTATTTTTATTAAGAATAAAATCTAGTACATCTCCATCTTTGGAACCTAGAGTGCACATTTTATTTGTACTGCATAGAAGTAGTTTAGTGGACTTATGTTAGGAAAAATGTAAAGCATGCTATCTGTGTTACTTTCTCTTCTTTCTAGAGATCTATTATTTTCAGTTTTCCACTACGTATTCAAGATTTTTATTCAATCTTTACATGCACACATTAATTCTTTTGTCCATTGTGCCATGCTCTCTGAGCTCTATGTCTATTGCTAGAATTGTCATTCCATCTATAAGTCACCATGTGAAACCTGTCCCTTACTCCACATTGAGCGGCTGATGTACCAAACTGTGCTTGTCTCAAAGGAAAAGCAACGTAACTGAAACATTGCAAAATTGGAACCAGATGTTTTAAAATTCCTGGCATCATCTTCAAGCACAGTCAGTAATAAGCCTTTAGAAGGGCACATCAGAATTACAATGAACAATTTAAAAAGATTTTGCTAGTGGTCAGTGCCCTTTCAATACTGAATCGCTGAAATAGCAGCAGCAGCAACAAAGTTGTGATCAAAATTAATAATGATGCATAAAAATAATTTTTTTTTTTTAAATATTGGAGTCCATTATAATTGTTAGCTACAGTAAAATACCAGGTGCGCTATTTGCATATATGCACAGTTAGTTACTGTGTATATTCTTATGCGGTCATTTGATGGATCCACAGAAGTATATTGACTATGAGTATTTGAGATAGTAAATGAATAATTCCTTGCATGTATATATGCAATATAGAAGATGTATAATACTACATTCCAGCAGAATGAACAACATACAGACAAAACGGATCCACAATGCACAAATGTGTGCAAAGAGCATATAAATGACAAATCGTGTCCTGAACAGCCCAACATCTAGACTAATAACATGGAAATCCCCAAATTGTGCCCATTATTTTGTGTGACAGGAAGAATAAAGAAGGAGAAGGTTCTCTTAAACATCATCATTGCCGTCTTCTGTTTTCTAAGAAATAAATTGAACTTGACACGGGGCATTTAAGATGAAAGGTAAGAATATAGTAAGTGAAGATATCTGTCATCAAGACCATTTAGAAATTTATAGAGCTGTATATTCATACATTATTATTCCTCCAAATAGGGCAATAAAAGGTATGGAGAAAAACTGAACATTCAAGGGGTAGCAGTTAAAAATTTGTCAGTCTAGATCGAAGTCTAGGGCTAAAACTCAACAGGAAAACACAACCCTTGACTAATACATGCTACAAAAATGTTTGATCTTAAAATCAGAGCAAAGAGGATTTTTAAAGAAGTACTGCTGATTCCATGAAGAAGTTTACTGAAAGGTATTTGAGATTATAAGAAAGCCTGAATTTAGTAGATCTACATATGAACTGTAACTTGCAGGAATTCAGTCTCAGTCTTATGGAAATATCCTGCAAATATCTCATAATTCTACCTATTCGCACAGGGAAACAAGTTTGATACACAAAGAATATATCCAGATTTTCCATTTATCTTTACAGGAAAAGAATTTATTTTTTCTTTTAAAATAACAATACCACCACCCCACCTAGAACCCAAGAAAACTTGTAATTAAGTTTTAATTTCTGATTATCAAATTGATCATTCCTAAGAGTTGCATGTAAAACAAAATAAGCTAGAGCTGGCATTCATTTCCAACATATATCAAAGTTCAGCATTTTCTAACCTGAAACAATGCTTTAAACAAAGAACTATTGTAATCTTCACTTTCAACAGTAATTTGATGATGAAACAACCTATTAGTCTTCTGTACAAATCTGTTCATCACAGTGTCAATGAAAACAAGTAAACATGTAAGGAACATGAGGAAAGCTACCACCAGACACATGATTTTTCTAAATGAAGCACAGATCTATCCCTCTCAGAATTTTGAGGCTACTTCAGAATTAATATACTATGGAAGCATGTAATCTTTCCACCAAGGACGTGAGAGTGAAATGAAAATATTTACTTGCTCTCTTGTTAATATCTATGCTAATAGAATTTAAAAAAGAAAAAAAAAATTCTAACTGAATACATATCAAGAGTTTCCCAATAAAAACCCAGATAAATCAATGTACACTCCTACTTCTGTAGGTGGGTACATGGAACAAAACTAGAGGGCAAGGGAAAAAAGATCTATGTATGTCTTTTAGCGTTGCACATTCGTGGTCATTGTGAATAAATTGTAATTGTTAAACTTGACAGTTTCGTGTGAAGAAATCTTTTAATCAACTTTTTAGAAAACCCTTCCTACATTATAATTATTTCAGAAAAATTTGTATGTTGGTCCAGACATTGACAAGCCAAAATCCTAACCAAAACTGGACAAATTTACAATGTTCTATATATCTGAATTGTGCTATTGAGAGGAAGTAAGGACAGAGATTTTTTTTTTCTTATTTGTCTCATCTGTCCACTTAGTACACTTGGTTAAGTAATGTTAACTCCTTATGCAATAGATTTACATAAAGTCTATGGTCATTTGATAATGATAAGTTATAATCAGGGAAATTACTGTATGCCTGTCTCACCAATACAAGACCACAAATACACACAGTATATTCCAATAGTTCAATGGAGAAGCAAAATTAATCTATGTAAATATGTAAATATGACAAGACTCAAATAAGAAGGTCCAGAAATTTATCACAATATTACTTAGTTTTTATGTTTGCATAATATTTCTATATTTTGCTCCAGAAGTAAACTTATTTGAGAATTTTCAGCTTGGCAGTCCAGAAGAGTAGAGAAAGGACCTACTTCTAGAAGTATTTACAGAACTACTGTATTTCTCCAAAAAACAACTCTGCAGGATCAATTAACCACTGTTCAATATCTACAAGCTAAGGAAAACAACAATAAAACTGGGCACTCCTAGAAATTCTACATTAAAGAAAAAAAAAGAAATTTCCTCTGTTTTGAGAATCCTCATGTTAGGGAATCAAGTGTGAATGCAGTGTTTTGTTGGAAGGTAAAGCCATTTAAGTGTAAGAATGCAGGCCAGTTTTTAATAGACTTTAGTGCCTACCAAACCTAGTTTTTCTTGCAAAAGCTGAAGTTTAAGTTTTCATTTTCTCCTCCCTTTCCACCTCTGAACAATATAGGGGTTTTTTGACAAACAGTATAGACAATGTTTTAGTAAGCAACAGTTTTGCCTGGCCTACAGAGTTTAGCATTTTTTAACATCGTGCAAATTATGTACAAACATTAGTATAGACCTAAATCCAAGTTTAACAGCAATTCAACTAGGCATATAAAATTTCTCACTCTATGAGCTGATTCAAGAGTCAGTAGGTGATATGGACAATTTATTATTTTCTATAGTAGTAGCTTTGCATCCTGGAAATGGAAGTGGACATAAAAAACCACAAACCAAATTAAACGAACAAACCACAACTCAGATAGGATTAAAATAATTGCTCTGCATATCTTTTAGGAAGAAAACCTTCTTCACACCCACTGTGTGAAAATGCAATTTATTTGAAGTGCTGGAAATAGTAACAAGCAGATTGTGTTTACTTATTACTTTAAAATGCCCACAAATTAATTTCTCCTTGATCCCCGCCCCTTGCTTCCAAAAGCAGTCTGCATTTTATCATCATGACCTAATGTGACTCCATCGGGTAATGACAACCCCTGTTCAGCTTACTTTGTGGTCTCTTCAACAGTGAGCTCAGAGCAAGGCACAGTTGATTCATAGATGTGCAGTTGTGAAACATTATTCCCAGACCTGAGTATTCAGGGGAGGGGAAAGGGGTCACCAGCTCCAAACGGTATGCTAAGCAGAACACTTGGTTGGTTTTCTGTGAACAAAAAGCTAGCTTAAGCAATTAGTTGGTCTTCACAGGGATACTTAGATTCTTTACAACAGATTACTCAAACAAAAACTTGTGCAGAACACCAATAACCAAAGTGGAAAGCACCAAGCAACATCTGAAGAACAGTATTTACTTTAGACAAAAAACCCCCCATCTTTCAAGCCATTATTTGGCTTACTTTAAATAGAAAGCAATGAATGCATTTAACTCAAGTGTTCTGTGACAAAAGCCCGTGTTTTTTGCAACAAAACTTCCAAACAGCGTCATAATTTTATAAGAGTTTTCTAGAGAAGACTGGCTTTATTAAATCTGTGTTCTTGAAGGACACGAGTTACACACAAATTCTGTTAACAAAAAACGTGTTGTTGTAATCAATTTTTGGGAAAAGAGATGTTCAGCCACTTAACAGCAGGGACAGGGACAGCAAACATATGGACAACTGCTGAAACTAGTTTCAATGAAAAAGCCAATGCATAATTTCTATATAAGGTAAATAGGCAAATATAAAAATAAAACCTAGGTCTTGCAAGCTTTGAAATTGAATGCTAGAAATAAAGTTGCATTATTTTGGATTTGCTTGGGTCTTTTTTTTCCTGAATGAACAGTTTCAGTGAGACAAGTGTCTTCATAAAGACAGTTCAAAAGAACATTTTACAAGTAATTTAAAAGTTAGGTGAAATATGCACAACTTTGTAATAGTCAAGAGTGTTCAGTTTTAATATAATAAATTATTAGGAGTAGTTGTATAATACAGAGTATTTGGAGTAGTTGTATAATACTTCTCACTAAAACCCACATATACAGCAGCCACAAGGCTCTATAACAGAGTTTGGCATTTTGCCTATGTTGTGGTTTAACCCCAGCCAGCAGCCATGTACCACACAGCCGCTCAGTCGGTTCCCCACCAGCTGGATCAGGGAGAGAATCAGAAAGGTAAATGCCAGAAAACTTTTGGGTTAGGATGCAGACAGGAATTAATTCAATGCTTCCCATGGGCAGTCAGGTGTTCAGGATCTCCAGGACAGCAGGGCCCCACCACACATGACAATGACTTGGGAAGACAAATACCATCACTCCAAACATTCCTCCTCTTCCTCCTTCTTCCTCCCTCTTTATATGCTGAGCATGATGTCCCATGGTCTGGAATATCCCTTTGGTCAGCTGGGGGCACCTGTCCCAGCTGTGTCTCCTCCCAGCCTCCCATGCACCCCCAACCTCCCTGCCAGCGTGGCAGTGTGAAAAGCAGAAAAGGACTTGGCTCTGTGTAAGCCCAGCTCAGCAACAACAAAAAAAACATCTCTATATTATCAACCCTGTGCTCAGCACAAATCCAAAACACAGCCTCATACCAGCCACTGGGAAGTAACATAACTCTACCCCAGACAAAACCAGCACACCTTAAACATGCGCAATAGAAGAAAAATAATTTAACTACTGAAAACAGAACAGGAATCTGCATTTGTTTCATGGATGCCTTTTGATGTTGTGATTTCCTTGATTTCTAGCTTACAAAATATGAAGTAAGGCCAGAGACTCCCTAACATAATATTTATTTTAGTAAAAGTACCACCTCCAGGGCGCTATTGTCGAGAAGAGCTAAAATGTTTCTATAAAATGTGCTTTTAACAACATACTATAAAGAATTAACAACAAATGGATGTGAATATACTGGACACATCAGAGGAAGCTTATTTTTTAATCTTGATGTTAAAACTGTAGTAAAATTCTTATGAGTTTAAGACCCACATAATGATTTAGTGAAATAAATGCAAAGATTTTCATCTAACAGGTATTTAACTTCATATTTAGTCATAAAATTGCAAAACAGCCTGAAAGTGTTAATAAATAATGCAGCATGTAAGATATTATAGCAACTCAAATTCAGGAAGTAGAAAATGATGTGGTTTTCATGCTTTCTAATTCATGAGTACTCAGAAAAACAATTTATTTTTATTCTAATTTATATTACTCGCAGCATGAGAAAGCAAATACCAAGTTGTAGCATCAAAAATCACTCCATCAGCCTGTAGTTCCATGAGAGACCCTTTGAACACCTCGCACATAACAGAAGAAAATACTGGGCTGGCTCTTTCTGGGACATAAAAACCTCACCCATTATGGCTCAACAAGATAATTTATCAGAGACTGGCAAATTAATTCCACTCTGCAGTCAGTCAAAATAAGCAACGTTGCCACTGACTTCAGCAGAGAAAAACTTCAGGGAACTTTCTTCCCCCCCCCC
>VXBA01003431.1:120117-182857 GCA_013399895.1 Serilophus lunatus | reverse complement strand
CCCCCCCCCCCCCAGCCAGAAAAGGGAGTCACAGAACCCACAGGCAGTCACACTACCAGTTAGTGAGGAGTTGTTCTCAACAGAAAGTATGATGCAGATCTGATTTCCTTTGTTTAACAGACAAGATTTTTCTGGTTCAAACGTAACATTCAGTTGATATTTTGTATTGGGATTCAGCAGAAAGGACATTTTATTAACTGAGACATCACGAGCTAGACACAGACACATGGTCACCTGGATGGTATGTTATCAGCATTAAGGTATAAGATAGCTGTAAAGTTGATTGCTTAATTTATAATTGTCACAGTTTCAAAGAATCTGCCAAAGATTTGTAAATGCTCATGTCAGTGTTTAATATTAAAGACAGTATCTTGAGTTCCCTCTGAAGAAATCTTTACTAATGTTAGCAGTGACACTGTACAGAAATTGCCTAGTTCAGTCTTATTTCTATTTAGGTTTAGATTTCCATCTGCAAAATTCTACCCTATGATTAGATTAATTCTGACATGTTTTGGTTTTCACCTTATATAGGTGTGATGAATAAAGGGCAGGTTCTCTACCTGCTACTACTATTCCCAGAACCAAAAGCCCTGCAACTTGGACACTTTGAACATTAGACTGATTATTCACCCAAATGTCTCAGAGCAGAATATATCTCAAAAGTGACAAAGATAGCTGAAGAGAATTGCTGATTAGAGGTGAGGGGGAAAGCCGGGATGGGGGCAAGGGAAGAAGATTTTGGATAGGAATCTACTCTTGCAATCTCTGATTTCTTTGGGATAAATCTAATGGTGCTTTGTAAATTAAATTACTTTTGAATTTTCCTGAAGGAACAATTAGAGATTGATCTTAGAATTACATATGTGCTATCAAAATTCTTACTCACCACCAAAATAGTTAAAAACGCAAAAAAAGACCTACAAATTTCTGATGCTGTTTTGGTGTATTGATGGTGCTGTGCACTGGCTGTAGGAATGATGTCATGGCCTTTCCTGCATGTTCCATGTTGGCATGTTCCTTGTTTATCTGTTCCCTGTTGGCATCAAAGGTTAGTGTACACAACCTATTTCCTACAGTAGTCTTAACCACAGTTTAAAGGCCTGTGTGTTACAAACCATCACCTCCGTTCTTTATTCAATTGCACACCATTCTAATGGGAGAAATGAAACATTGTATGCCTTTATTTTGTATGCAGCTCTTTGTCTTAAGAGTATATCAAAATAAACAAGAAAATGCAAAAAAAGTCAATACAGTGGCATCTTTCAAATTCCAGTAATCTTGTATTTGTTTCTAAGCAGACAAATAGTTTAGCTTCCTCCTACCTGTCTCTCAACAATTCTTAAGGCAACTTTTTTCTTTTTTTTTTTTTCTTTCTTGGTTCTTAACACATTCTCACTCTCCCAAACAGTTCATGAAAAGAATAAAAAGATTAATCAATAACATTAGGAAAGATTCCACGGAAATACAGAGAGGGTCTTAATTAAAGTACCTTTGCTATTTTCTTCTTTTATTCCTGTTAATAGAATGATGAAAATTTAGCCCCACCAAGAATTCAGACACCAGAATCAAATACAGTTTAGTCGTGACTTCCTGTGTTATACTGCTTCTGTTGTAGAGTTTTTCTTATCAAGAATATCCTCCATCCACAAAGACTAAAAATAATTTTTTCATCTGCAGCCTATTCATAGGTCATACTACACCTCCTCAGTTTTCCCTTCTTTTCTGTTCTCTAAGTATCTATTACAGGTGACAGACTAATTGTGTTTAAACTTTATTTTCACAAGCTTTGAAGGTTTGCAGATCACATCTTGTCATGTACAAAACACAAAGTGATGGAATTGTCTTTCATGTAAAAAAAAATTAGTACACAACTAAAACATTTATAGAGAAGAGGATGTCTTCTTGTGTAAGAGCATATCTAGGTACAAATCAGAATACCT
Source organism: Serilophus lunatus (assembly GCA_013399895.1). NCBI lineage: Eukaryota > Metazoa > Chordata > Aves > Passeriformes > Eurylaimidae > Serilophus > Serilophus lunatus. Next base: position 180,917 of record VXBA01003431.1, on the reverse strand, counting down.
TAATTAAGTTAAAAATAAAGTAGGAGGTGAGAATATTCATCAATATGAATACATTTTATCCAATTTTGAAGCCTGCCAAGAAAGAAGCTATTGTTAGCCATTCATACAGTAATCTACTGATCCCAATACCTAAATTTACTTCTCAAAAACTGCCTGAAGAGTTTAAATTTCAATTTCTTTTCCAATTGCCTATAACTTGCTAACCTAATGTGCTCAAAATAAATAGGAATGTTATAAATATTTCTTAGTTTAAAAAAGAAACAAACCTGGAATACAGAATCTGATCATCAGCAAGAAAAAAATATATATATTAGTCTAGAAATATGTATATAGCTGTACATCAAAAATATGAAACTCTACAGACTGCATTATTGACATTTCTAAGAAGTAATTTGACATGAGATTTTCTGCACTTACAGAGTTTCCCTCTGTTAAAAGATCTGACCTTATCATTCTGTAACAGATATGAAAGTCATGGAGCCTTTAGAAATAACAAAGCATGTTGCGCACCACACACAAATTCATATTTAAAGGAATTACTTCATTGCATAGCCAAATTTCTTGAAATAAGTGATTGTTAGTATAGATTTTGAGACAAAGATCAATGAACAATGTGAAAAAAGGAAATGCAACAGAGCTGAGACACGTGCTTCTTATCCACATATCTACATTGACAAAACACTTGCTTATTCACCTATGTCCTTCTATATCTTTCTTTTATTTTAAACCAAACAACTATTCAATCTTTTTAAAAAGTATTTCCACTGTAGTAGCCACTGATGGTAGAAAAACAGTTCCTTGACAACTTCAACTCAATACTTACTTGCAAGAATTGGCTTGCTAAGTATAAAGCCTGATATTAGGGACACCAGCTTTACCTTCTCAGCCTTGAGGTCTCAGAAATTATGCTCTGCAAGTCCAAGGCATTCGACTCACAAAGTTGTATCAGGAAAGCTTACTTTTAAATAAATAGTCTAAAATAGGGTTTTGTTTTATCGCATTGATTCTCACCAATCAAGGGTTATTATTACAACTATTACATTTTCCCTTCCACTTTGTGGAAAGTCATTGTGGCATTTTTAATAGACCATTGTGATACGTACAATAAGAAAAAGCATTTCAAATCCATCTCTATTTTTTCCCCCTTGCCCACTGTAATAAAATCTCACAGCTAAAAAAGAATGTTTTCTGTGTAAGTGTGGCTATATTGCAAGGCTTGCACTTGAAAAGAAAAATTTAAAACAAGTTTACTGTTCTTAAAAAACAGATTACCTGCGCAATACTAGGAAATGTAACACAAAATGTCTACATCGGTAATGCGGGACCATTTTTCTTCCCTCACAGTTATATTACAGCATCTATAGCTCTATGCTATAAATCTCACATGAACAGAAATTGTCCTCTGTCGACTTTCAAACCTGCACAGATTCCTAAATATTTCCAATACATCTGGAGAATCTAAACAAGTTAGGTTTGGTTATTAGTATTGCAAAAGTCAGCTTCTTGTATCTCCTCATCTTATCAAACACAGGAACTTAGTTAAAAAGCTTAGGTGAAAGAAGCTAGAAAGTGAAAGTATGTTATCAGTATAAAATAGAATCCTCTTCACTAAGAAGAAAGTTTTACCTGCTGAGTTTCTAGATCCTGACAAAATACCCATCTGTCAAAATCCCAAACTCATTATTTTACCTTGTTACTTTTGACTGAATTATAGGAAGGACAGAAATGGTGCTACCATTCTAAAATACTCAGTTGCTGAACAAATCGTCCAGTCTCCAAAATAAGTGCACTTGTAGCAAGTTTTTGTTTAAAGTAATCAGAATCCAGGGCAGATTTTTTTTTGACTGCACACTGAACATCATTCTCATTACATTTTCTTTCCTTCTTTGTTCATCAAAAATATACTCTTATTAAGACAAGATAATCATATGCCCACACTAACATTTGCAACATATATAGAACAAGTTATCTGACTAAATCTTATTTGCTTTGGTCAACAACTAATCCGTTGTTTTAAATGGTTTCCACAGAGTTATGTCACTAGGAAGAAAGATAGGAACAGTTGTAACCACATGGGGAATGTGTCAAGAAACTTTTGAAGCCACAAATACCAACCTTTTTTTTCTTTAAGGAGCTTTTTCCATTATAATAATCCTTCAGTTTATTAAGAACAGATATTATGAATCAATAGGGAGCAGAGAGTTGAAGTGGTGATTAAGGCTTAGCAAACAATTTATGCATCTACTTCAGCCAAATTTTAGAAGTGCCTGTAAAAAGAATTGTGTTTTTTTAATATCACTCAGTGATAGCATTATTCTAGTGTTTCAGTATAAAGAAAAATATGAAAGAACCACTCAAAAATTGAGACCATGCAATTCACTGCATTTGGTCATATAAGCTTCAAAATATTTCACAAATATTCTCACATCAAGTTAGAACAAAAGTATTCCCAGCACTAAATATTTATAGTTGATCTACATTACTGTTTCACTTGCGTACAGTCCTGAATAATCCCCCTGTCAGTGCTTGGGCATTATAAATCTTTCTTCCTCTACTCTTTTCTTTCTCTTGTGGGAAACTTAAAACCAAGGAATAGTATATTTCACTAAATTGTATGGGACTGGTGTCTGCAAATGTTTTAGTATGATACTTTTCCTTGGTTGTATGTTATTGTTTCTCACTAAATTAAAAGAAATTCTCTTAGAGAAAGTGTGGTTTTCTCCAAATGCAATTTCACAGATAATGATGAATCAAAGGCTGTAAAATCTTTTAAAGTCTTAAATAAAAGTAGTATTTCTGGTTAAGCTTATGTGGCTTCAAAATCATGTTGTTACAACAGGTAAAGGACAAATTTGTGCTGATGTTCAGAAAGGTTTCCTGCCATTTTCCAAAAAGTCATGATGACTAAAACCAGGAACTAACAGACTGAATCAGCACCCTCAATATCATTTTGGGCAAAATTTCCATATCCAACACTAGCAACTCTGTTGACAAACATTCCAAGAAACCTAAAAAACAACCAATATTTCTTCCCTAATACTGTTGGGCATGAGTGGCACTATACTTTATAGCACTGTATCAACATGTAGCATCTACATTTCTTAACATTCAAACTGTATTTCCTTTAGACTAAGTTTTAAAATAGGCATCGTTCTGATACAGTTAGCAAGCAGAAAAGAGCTAACGGGATGTTCTTCAGCTTTTAAGAAGTGACTTAATTACCAGAATATTTCATGAAGAAAAATATTTGAAGTAAGGTTTTCAGCCCTTTTCCATAAACTAATTATACTGTGTGCATCTTATACAGAAATGTTTTTGTTTTACATAACCTGCATCTGGGGCTAAGAAAAATTGTGCCTCTTTGAGCCTGGACTTGGTGTTGGTGGTTTGAAGCTGTATTGGAGATATTGAGAGCAGTCGATTTTGGGTTTGTGTCGAATACTCATTTAAGTGGGTCATCCTTTTCATTAACAAATATAAAATTGTTTCAACCATTGACCTGTTTTGTGCTTCAGTTATCTTAAAACAACCAGGTATATGCAAGCAATGGAAAATAAATAAAGGACAAAATAAACCTCAAACCATTTATAGTTTTCTTGTTTCGAATATAAATTAACATGCTTAAATGCAACTATTATTCAAATACTTATTGCCACCTTCACATAACATTTATTGTAGCACAATTACAATAAATTAGGTATTGATGCCTAAAGGGTTGTGATTTAATCTTTTCTTAGTCAGAATGGCTTTCTAGTGAACACTTCATCAAGCTACTCAGAGAAAGAGGGACAGTTTTCAAAATTTGGGTTTTGTTATCATCACATGCAGTGCGAAAGGCAGTTGTATTCTTGCTCTTTTAAGTAGCTTCCTGAAGCACAGCTGTATTTCTGAGTACTACTTATATCAGCTACAGCTGAATTAAAAACCCAGTAAAAATAATCTACGCAGAAACTTTTTCCAGGGGGACAAGTGCAAGTTCCCTTTTTCTCTGAGCTGAACACCTTCAGTCTCACCTTTACCTATTATTCCTAGCTTTGTTGAAATACATTAGTCAGAATGGCAAGTGGTTAGCCACAGAGGTAAACCTTTAGTAACCAAGTTATTTTATGGGTTAGACAGCACATCTTCCCTCAGGTGTGCAAAAATCCGAACCCCTCTTTCCTCTGCCCAGTTCTGAGAACTTGACACTCCCCATAGTGTTTTTAGAGGAAAGAAACATAGAAGAGAGTTCATTTGTGGGTCCCTGAAGCAGCACACTCTACCAAGATGCTGAGTGTAGGGATTCATGCAGCAGTAACACATTCACAACTGTACTTAATGGTATGCTTCCAAATATCATGTACTGCAAATTTGGCAATAACTCTTCATTGCTTCTATCTAATGATGCAGAGTTTCCTTTGATTTAGTTCTGTTTTGTTGGTATTTTTTTTTCATTGTGGTGTCATGACATGATGTCTGCATATTTCTCTATATAAAATGCAAAACCACTGACAAATCCAGATGTCAGGTTATTCTTAATATATCAGAGTAAATGTTGGTTTCCATGGCACCAGTACATGCTGGAAGCTGTCTCTTGTTTTAAATACTCCAGGGATTTTATACATCATCCTCAGTGTCAAGAGAAGATTGCTACTAATACTAGACTGTCATAAGAAAATGCCATGTTACCATTGGCAATCAAAGTATCAAAATAAACCATGATCTGGGTTTATTTTTAATTGAAATAATTTTGAAAGTCACTGTTTGTGTAATCTCTATTTTAATTAAACTAACATCCAAAAAGTCTTGTTAAGGAACGGAGAAAAAGATATAGTCCCTCCTGAGGAGACTGGAAAGATTATTTTTCTTTTAAATGCTTGTTAAGTGACATCAATAGAGTGCAGAGTGTACTTTCAGAACTCTTGTGGGAATATTGACATCCCACCAGCTGCAAACAATGTCACGATTTTAACCTTGAGCTGAATACTAAAAGTTGTAAGCCTGTATATGTTAAGAAGAGAGAAAAGAGCTTCACAAATAATTATGAATACACTAATTTATTTCTAACTGTATTCTTTTATCAGATAAAATTCAGAACGTCTCTCTCTCAAGACAATATTCCACCACAGAAACAGATATATTTGTGCTGGCTTTATTACAGCCAACTAAGCATCTGAGCTTATAACCTGTGTTTGTCATTCATAGTTTTTCTTTCCTAACACTTTTCTGCTTCAGTTAATTCTTTCACATTTTGTCGATGAAACGAAAATTAAGGTTTACAGTTAATTAGACAAAATCAATCAATGGTGTCACAACTGAAACAGATTTGCCGTGGATCCAGGTAGTACTGCAACAAGCATTTGTATTCTTCATTTGAATTTTCATCATAAATCCAGTACACTGTAAAGATGAAAGATGGGTACAAAATTAATATTTTATGTGGGATTAAAGGAAATTACACAGTTTCATTTCTGTATGAATACCATAAAGATACATCAAAAGCTACCAAACTCAGCCAAGGCATAAATCTAATTCCTAGAAGAAGAAAAACTCTCCTTTAAGAAAGTAACTCAATTATCCTGTCTCCTTTGGTGATCCCTGACATAATACATCAACTAGAAAACTTCAAATTAGGCAGAGCAACAGTCAAAAATAATCAGAAAAAAAGGCAAGTTGCAAAACCCCAGCATTCTACTTCTTTTTAAATAGAGAAACAGAGGAATATTTCTTCCCTTGTTTATACTATTCAGCACATTATATTTTTCTGTTACTTTATAAAGCAGTGCTGTTTTTAATTCTGAAACACACCTATATTAGCAAAATCTTGCAAAAGGTCCAGAATTTGCAGATTTTTAATGAAAATGAGCAGCAGGGTATAAAAATCTTCAAACGAGACCAGAGAGAAATGTGAAATAAACACACTTCCAGATACGAGAACAGGACAGTTAACGCAAAAGATTGAAGTTCATGTTTGTCTGCTTACTTACTTCACAGCAGAAATTAAGGTCTTCCACTTTACTGCTGAGTGCTAATGGGCTATAAGGTATTCTGCATGAGATCTGTATTGCAAGAAGTGTTTTATTACTAAGTAAATATTAAAAAGATCTCAGGTTTTCACCTCTAACACAGGTGCCCTAAAAAAATGGCTACAAAAGATTTTTTTCTCTCTTAATGAATATTCATTGAGGTGAAACAGGTTCTGCAGGAGAGACAGAAAAACACAATAATATTCTGTGTACACAGATAAATAAAATAGTATTGTAGAAGGGTGAAAGTCGTGGCTGTTTTCTTTCCCAATAAAAGAGTGAAGAATTGAAATTACCTCCCAAGATCTGCCTGTTGGAACTGTTAAATAAAGTTATTTAAAAAACAACAGAAATCAGGTATTTCTAAACAGATAGAGAGCACAGAATAGTCTCTACTTGGGCAACAATATTTCCTGGCTCTTACAAATTCGAGTCTCTAGCTGAGAGTATCTGTGGAAGCCCTTGGACAACTTCTACAGTTTCTGCATCTGCAACAAGATCTGTCTGGCCGAGGGCTTTGTCAAGTACAGTCCTTATCTTATTATTCCTCTTTCCGTTGTTCTTGTCCTATGATTTGTTCAAAATGATTCCCTTTTTTTTTCTTTTTCTTTTTTCTCTTTTTTCCAGAGGACACTGGTTATTTTTTTGTGAAACAAGCCCTTCCTGCCGTATCAACAGAAGTCAAAACCAATGTCTCACTCAGGCATCCCATTATTATAATCATTACAAGCAGGAGTAGTATTTACATGAACTTCCCTCAGAAAACCCCAGTGAGCTCTAAGAAAACTTCCCTGTCTGACCATCCCAGAGCCACTCTGCCAGTCACAGTCACACCACCTACCTGGGACTGAAGTCCCTTCACAGCTACACCCCACACTCACACAATCACACCAGGTTTCCTCACCAGCTTGGCTCCAGGTTTCCCATGGTGCAGTCTTAGATATCCAGATCCTTCAAATAGTTTAATGTTGGTGCAATAACTAAATGACAAAATAGCAGCTCCAGAACAAAGGGACACCTGGGCATTTATACCCTCACAGTACAAGCAGGTTAAAGCCTCAGCTCCTGCTGTTTCTCTCAGTGTCCCTCACCTGGCAGGGCCACCGGTCCCCTTTATTGTGCTCTTAGCCGTGCAAAGGTCGGGCAGTTAACAGGCTTTTGCCTGGGGTTCCCACCCGGAGCTCCCACTGCATCTCCCACTGTGGCTGCTCACCAAGCTACAGGCACTGGCTGTTTTCCTGAGGATACTCTCAGGCACATGGTGTGACTTCAGGGAATGGTTCTGTGCAGGGGCAGGAGTTGGACTCCATGGTCCTTGTGGGTCTCTTCCAAGTTGGCTGATTTTGTGTGATCATCTCAACTCTTAAACAAATAGCAAATGCTATCAAGGAGATAACCTTCAGGATATTTATAACCTCACAGTTACTGTTTCTTTCACTGTGGCTTATGGAAAAGCATGCAAAAGTACAAAATGAATTCAAAACAGCTAGCCTCATTGGATCAAAAGAATTTAATATAGGTTGCATTTAAATTTGGTGGTGTTCACTGGGAAAAAGAAAAGTAGCAAAGAATTTCTACTTTGGAAATTATTTCCAGCTCACATTAAAATATTTTTTGAAAGAAAATAGCACATGGCTAACACATTTATCCTAGTATATATACTTATTTGAAAAATGCTTCTCTACAGCACTGTAAGAAAGCGATTTTGGTGCTACTTAATGTGGACTTTTTGAAATCAAGTTTGAATTAAAGCCTTCAACTTAACTTCAGCAAGAAAGGATATAGATTCACGAGGATAAAAAAGATCGAAAAAGAATTAATAATAATTCTTCACCTCCCCCAAAACCACGATTATCTATTTTAAAATCGATTATTTAGTGATATCATAAGATCATAACTTACCTGGCATCACAGTGGAGAAAGCTAAAACAAAATTCAGCCCTTGAGACATAGGATTTACACAGATTAAGTGGGGGTTTTAATACTCTAAAACAAGTTCACAGAAAGAACTAATATTTCTTCATAGATGTCTATCAATATTTTTGTCCCTCACTAGAAACAAAACATAAAGAAACAAGACTTGAAAATAATGTTTTGTCTGTGTTAAAAAATAGGATTGACACACGGGAGCCTTTTTAGCCATAGGAAATGTAACCTCTGGCCATCAGCATCTTCCTGACATTTCTACAAGTCTCAAGCTTACTTGTCAGGAAAACTCTAGGGGGAAAAAGATAGTTCATTCTCCACATACTTTGTCAGTTGCCCTTTTTCTTGAGGAAACGAGTAACTGTCAATCTGTGTCAACCATAATATTAGTTCTTGAAGTCTGGATACCAACTCTGGACTGAGAACATTTCAATTAAGCATCCGGCAATCCTTTAACATTAAAAGGCTCCTAAGCAAGGTCACATCTTTGCTTGTTTGACACAGGAGAGAAGGATAAACAGCTAAATCCATAATATTTAGGAAGCAAATACCATTAGGAAACAGTATCACTGTAGATATTAGATGAAATACCAGTAGCTGAGAGTCACCACTGTCTGCACAACTCCAGTTTGTTCAAGATCCTTTAAGTAATCTTTTTTTTTTTTTTTACCTTCTCTTACAAGCAAACACATTGGAAGGTATGCATTGCAACTTGATGATAAGCAAAATCTGAATTGTAATCTCAATTGTAATTGTAATCTGAATTGCCTTTAGATATAATATGAACCACATTCACAGGCAAATTGTGTAATGGGAAGAAATGGGAAGGAGAAATTAACTGCATTCAGGCTTGGATAAAATCTACGTGGCACTGGTTTAGGTTCAGTAGGATGGCAAGCACCTCCATGTGCATTGATTATTTATAGAGCATTTCAAACTTGACTGAGTTAAAAATTAAGCAACAAAATTTTGAGAGAACATACAAAAAGAAAGGTTTTGAAGAAAGTTATGTAGGCTGGTGAAAAAACAAGCCATGTTTGTAAGGCATATAACAGATAAAAGCAATTATATGTTAATTATGCATTATAGTCACTTTCCCCATAAAGTTTACAGCCATTGTACTCACACTTCAGTAAGCTAAGAATCAGAACTCCTCCCCTCCAAAACACAGACATAACTCAACAGGTAACTTGGAGAATAGTTGAGATGTGTGAATATTTCTCATACACGTTTTTGGAGAAAGATCTACTTTATTTGGATCAAGGCAATAAAAGTTATGTGCTTGAATTAATCCTTGTCATCTCTGGTCTACTGGTTTTGAAGACTCTCCATTATAAATGTAGAAGCCATATGGGCATGTTCTCAAATTTACTGCTGATGTAACTGGGCACTATTCCACTTTTATTTAATGAAATCATGCCAATTTACTCTGACACTGATTCTGGCCTCTTGTATCTCAATTGGAAGCAGACCTAACATATACAGTTTTATATGCCAATGGCAAGTCTCCAATTTTTCTTCCTTCAGAGAGAAACCTGGGAATTGTCTATTAAATCTACATCTATTTTTCCATTTGCGAGTTGACTGAAAATAAGCGGAAGATGTCCACGGGTAAATTATTGATCCAAAATGCAGCTGTCCATAAGTTTCAGAGGAAAAAAAGAGAAGGTCAAGTAGTGTTTTAAGGGATTAAATTCTTTAGTGAAAACTTTAGTGGATTTTCTTAGAAAAGAAGTAAAGAAAACTTGAAGAAAACTGCATAAACCTTCTCTATAAGGAATATGAAACCATCCTTATAAGCTTAGCAGAATAACTGAACTCCTGAACTTTACATCTAAAGTGGTTAACTTACCCATCAGTAAACCCTGCTAAGATTCATAAATAAATAATGACATCAGCTGAAACAAGACTGGCCAACATTCTGAAACAAAATGAAAATCTAATACATATTTTCTTTTTTTTTCAGAATATAAATAACATCAACTATATAAAGTTTGATTCATGTTTGTGGATTCAGAAATATTGTTACAATATTGAATCTTGGGCAAAATAACTCTAGCATTCTGTTAAAAGGCTACATTTAAAATCTGACAAACTATAAAACTGTGAAAAAACCTTATCTGAAAATATCACATTTTGCACAAATTCAATGTAAAGTGTAAGTTCTCTCCAAAAACTTGTAAAGATCCTGGAAACACATTGATATTTATTCAAAATGTTTGAGTCTTTGCTCAAATTTTGCAGAAGTAATTGAGTTCCAAATTAAAAAAGAAGAATTTTTCTTTTTTTAAATCAGAATATTTTGCAATCAAAGGCTTCACAGATGTCTGGAAATGTTTCACTATTTCATACAGTACTTGTTAGCTTGTTGTGAACTGTTTACATTAGGACTCTAGAGAATTTAGATTCTGACAACCTGATTAAAACTGGCAACAGGCTCTGATAGACTAATTAAGCCTGGCATAAATGTTATCTGCATAACGTAAGTAAAACATATTTTGTCTAACAAGCTGAAAATAATTAAATGATACAACAGAATCTAGTGAAGAAATCATACCATTCACACCCCTTTCCTATTCTCTCCTTTCCCCCTTTTTTCATTCCTCACCCTCAGTTCATTTCTAGTGAAACTTCTACGTCTCGTGTTGTAACCTGCTGTCTCACTATACAATGTAAGGTTTTGAGACCTCCATCTGCTTTATGCTTTATTACATTCATATTTTATTCTATATCAACACAATTATAAATCATTCTCCATAGCTTATTCAAACAGTATCAAAGCCTTGAGAAACAATGATAGAATGGTGATAAACCTCACTAATTAGAAAACTAGGAAAAAAAAATCCAACCAAACAATGTGCTGCTGAACCAATTCCTAGAAGTGATATACAATTAAATAATCACTTGAAAGCTGTACCCCTTTCAGTATGGTTCTCAGCTTATGGAGTCTTATACTCCCCTCCTGTATGATGAATTGGAATGAAAAAAACCTACAAACTCAATTTTCCAAGACTTCAGTATCATCAAATTAAAAAATCATTTTTTGCTCTCACACAGAGATGAATATATAGCATCATTAAGGCACTTGCTTTTGAAATGATCAATGGCAGTAGCTTTAAGCAACTTTCTAAAAGAAAAATAGCTTAGACTCTGATTTTTTTATTAATGAGGACTATAAGGAGAACTTTCTCTTCTTCATGATTTCTGGCAATGTACATTCTTACGTTTGAATTTCATAGGTAAAACAGAAAAGAGTTTTTTGATAAATGTTGTGAAACGCTGGTGAATGGGTGAAACTAATTTCACCTTTCGCAGTGAAATTAAAGCCTAGCTTTCTAAGTGAGAAACTTGTTAGGCTGGGAGTTTATTTAAGAGGAAAAATCATAGGATTGTTTGGGTTTAAAGGGGCCTTAAAATCGCCTCATGCCAAACCCCCTGCCATAGTCAGGGACACCTTTCAGTAGACCATGATATTCAGAACCCCATCTAGCCTGGCTTTGAACACCTTCAGGGATGGACCATCCACAACTTCCTTGGACAACCTGTTCCAGTCCCTCACTACACTCATATAAAGATTTTTTTCTTAATATCTAATCAAAACCTATTCTGTTTTGGTTTGAAGTCATTCCTCTTTGTTCTATCACTACACGCTCCTGTAAAAAGCTTCTCTTCTTTCTTGTAGGCTCCCTTTAGATACTGGTAGGCATCAATTAGGTCACCCTGAAGCCGAATTTCCTAAGCCTCCTCTTCCAGGCTGATTAAACTAAATTCTCTCAGCTTTTCCTCACAGGNCCCATCTAGCCTGGCTTTGAACACCTTCAGGGATGGACCATCCACAACTTCCTTGGACAACCTGTTCCAGTCCCTCACTACACTCATATAAAGATTTTTTTCTTAATATCTAATCAAAACCTATTCTGTTTTGGTTTGAAGTCATTCCTCTTTGTTCTATCACTACACGCTCCTGTAAAAAGCTTCTCTTCTTTCTTGTAGGCTCCCTTTAGATACTGGTAGGCATCAATTAGGTCACCCTGAAGCCGAATTTCCTAAGCCTCCTCTTCCAGGCTGATTAAACTAAATTCTCTCAGCTTTTCCTCACAGGAATGTGCTCCATTGCTCTAATGACCTTAGTGGCTCCCTCTGGACTCACTCTCAGGTCAATGTCCTTCCTGTGCTGGGGACCCCAGGGCTGGATGCAGTGCTGCAAGTGGGTGTAGAGGACCATACCAAAGCATGTTCTGCCTCTAACATTCTGGGTAATGCTACAGAAAAGGTGATCACAGGAGAGGGTACTGTTGCATTGGGACAGAGCTGTTCCGATGAAACTTCCTTCTCCACCTTAAGACTTGTGCTCGGTCCTCTCCTCAGCTCACTTCCTAGAGAAGAGCTGGGTGTGCGCAAGTGAACAAGAGGGATGAAAATTCTAGTTAAGAGGCCTGCACCAGGTTACTGATGAAAGGGAGCAGACTGGGCCCCCTTTCTCTTTTTCTCTGGCTGTCTTTCTTCTCTTTTTTTCTCCTCTCCTTCCCATTCATTATCTTTGTCTCACAATTCCAGCTCCGTAGCACCTACATGGCAGCACCTGCTCGAGATTTCAGGACTCTGGAATGCATCTTATCAGATCCCATAGACTAGTGAGCATTCAGGTTCCTCGGGTGGTCCCTAACCTGAATCTTCACTTACACTGGAAGGGACTTTGCTGCCCAAATCTCAATCCTGCTGTCCATCCACTCGAGAAGTGTGAGAAGAGAGGTTGTTGAGCAGCTCAGCCTTCTCTTCATCCATTGTTACCAGTTTTCCAGCATTGTTTATTAATTCCTTGAGCTTCCTTTTCTGGTTAACATACCTGTAGAAACCTTTCCTGTTATTCTCTGCATCCCTTCCAGGTTCAGTTCCAGCTTCACCTTGGCCTTCCTCATCTCATCCCTACATAACCATACTTTGTCTCTGTAGTCTTCCCAGGTCACCTGTCCTAGTTTCAATTGTCTATGCATTTGCTTCTTTCCCTTTAGTTTGACCAGCAGGTCCCTACGGAGCCATGAAGGTGTCTTACCCTCCTTGCCCTATTTGTTCCATACTCCCTGATCTTTTAAATCCCCTCCTTCCTGGTGGTGAGAGGTTTGGGGCTCCTCCGACCCTTACCAAGCTTCCATCCGCTGCATTTGTCTCAGGGATGGAAGGGTGTGATGCCATTAGTCTATTTCTCTCTCACACTCCCTGATAATCCTCAGCCTCTCCACATTCTCTTTAACCTCTGTCACACTCAGGTGTCATTTCTGCTGCCCTCTGGTACTAATGCCTGGCTCAAATACTCCCTGCAGCCAGAGGCAGCTGCATAGGGACTTCCATCTAAAAACATCTAAATCTTTCTCCATTCCTTAAAAAAATAATGCATTAATATTCTTTTAATTAAGGTTTTCTTGCCTTTGAGATTATCAATATGATGGAGAAGAGTAATTAGGAAGCCATGGAGACTTGTAAATTAATTTGAATATAGGGATACACTAGATAGCTAATTGTATTTAAAAAAAGCTACCAAATATCAAAGCTGTGTTTTTAATGATCTTAAGCATCCTCTGTACATACACCCAGAAATCTTAATGGAGACATTGTGCCCATTATGCAGCATCTGCAGCATGTACTATTTTCCCTAAAATCTAAGCAGAGGTTTCTGTAAAAAGAATAATTCAGACACTAAAATATTTTGACTCAAATTTTAACATACAATTGGATGCATGGTTTTCTTTCCTTATTGTAATATAGAGAATTAGCTGTTTTATTTTTGCCTTTATTCCACAAATCTCTCATGTTAATTTCTGCTTCAATTTATAGCTTGTTCTTTTCTAACTGCTTTTTATTGCCTGTCTTTTTTTTGCATAACAAACTGGTATTTAAGCAACCAAAACTATATCTGGCAAAATTAAACTTAACACTGCAAAGCCAGACACTTCCAGTATCATAGGCAATATAAACAGTAGCATATTTTTTCATGTACAATCCTAAGGATGTAAGAGTGCTATTCAACCATACAGCCTCCTCTTATATATTTCACAGAGAAAACTTCAGTATAATACAAAGTAAAAACTATATAAAGGGGAAATTAAAAATGTTCTTCCTTCTCAGGTACTGTGTGAATCTTACAGGAGAACTGCATTATAATATTTCTAAGTGCATATACAGATTTGGTCCATTTACTGTGCTAATTTACTACACCTCCATAAACCCAGTATCTTCCATTTAATTTCTGGTGAAAGAAAAACAACTTCTAGCCTGTGCTACATCCTAAAGTTCTTTCCCTTGTCTTTTCTATTCTCCTTTCTTTCACTTCACAGAAAAATATTTCTGCCTCCTTTTCTATCCCATTCCTCTCATCTTTCTCCTTTGCACCTGTTAGATTGTGTTCCCAGATGTATCTTACTCAAACATTCTCATATACACAGTTGTTCATTTATACAGTGATCAGGATATAAAAGTATCCTTAATTGGCTAAGTAATGAATACTGAAATGGGCATATTGGTCAAAATAGTGCAAAATGGGAAATAAAATATAAAGGAGATTTTACTTCACAGGTCTTATTTGGAAGAGGGACAGTTTTCTGCAGATGCCCATTCCAGTAACTTTTCTAGAGATAAGATTGAAAAATTGATGTTTCACTCAGTTTATTAATGCAGCTCATAGCATCATAAGATATACTTTTCTAGGATCATCAATGGTATTTCAACATTATTGGAAAATGCTGTTATGTGTTCAGGACAATTCCCTGTAATATGTAAAACTTAATGCTGTATCTGGATAATATTTGTGTGTTGTACCTTGAGAAGATGGATTGGGTCAGTCCAATAGACAAGAACTGGGAAGAAAACACTACTAGATTGACGAGCTTCTCTTATATATTGGTTTAACTACTATTTTAGCAAAAGTATGCGAAAGCAAAACTAGAGTCATTACATCTCACAGCCAACATGGGGCCGACCGCCACCACCGGTTACACACACACAGAATTAAAAAGGTTGGAAAAGACCATGGAGATCATCAAGTCCAACCTTTACCCAGGTTAACAACCTACCCAACATCAGTCTAACATCTATACCATCTAAACCATTTAAACCATCTAAACCATACCACTAAGTTCATCATCTAACCTATCCTTAAACACATCCAAGGACGGTGACTCCACCACCTCCCTGGGAAGCCCATTCCAGTGGGGGATCACTCTCACTGTGAAAAAGTTCCTCCTGATATCCAATCTAAACCTCCCCTGACGCAGCCTAAGGCTGCATCCTCTCGTCCTGTCATTGGGAGCCTGAGAGAAGAGACCGACCCCCGCCTGCCTACAACCTCCTTTCAGGTAGTTATAGACAGCGATAAGGTCACCCCTGAGCCTCCTCTTCTCCAGGCTGAACAATCCCAGCTCCCTCAGCCGTTCCTCATAGGGCTTGTGCTCCAGCCCCTTCACCATCCTCGTTGCCCTTCTCTGGACACGCTCCAGCAACTCAATATCCTTCTTAAACTGAGGGGCCCAGAACTGGACACAGTACTCGAGCTGTGGCCTAACCAGTGCCAAGTACAAGGGAAGGATAACTTCCCTGGTCCTACTGGCAACACTATTCTTGATGCAGGCCGGGATGCCATTGGCCTTCTTGGCGGCCTGGGCACACTGCTGGCTCATATTCAGCTTCCTATCAACCAGCACCCCCAAGTCCCTCTCTGCCTGGGCATCCTCCAGCCACACCGACCCCAGCTCTTCATAGTTTTTCAGGATTGCTACTGACGTGGAAGTGGCAGGTGAGAATATATGGAAAATATGCTGAAAACCTAATACATATATAATTCAAACAGTATTTAAAATAGTAAATAGAAGCTCTATACTGATAAAGTCATAGACTACTAAAATAGAAAGGTAGAATCCTGATTTATCAAATCAGTTATCATGTCATAGATTTTGGTTTTGGGCCTCTTTCTTCTACTGAGATCCAGAAAGAACCCTGCACCATCTCTCTCTCCCCCACCCCAGTGCAGAATACTGTCTAAAAGTCAACTGACAAATAAATAAGAAGATATATAAATAACATCATAAAGGCTAATTATGCCGTTCTTTGCTGCTTTAAACACTAAACTACACAAACCAGCTCTAATGGTTATGAAAAAAATCATCAGAGGTCAACCAAAGCTGGCCATATTGAATTCCAAGCTTTACCTTCTGACTTTTATAGAGCAGGCTGTATTTACCCTCAAATGGAAGACAATTTATGTGGTACAATAACCATAAAATGGATGAAGCTTTTTCAGGAATATTGGAGGTTATCAAGCACCAGGCTTTATTTTTAATGGAATATTTTTTTATAAAGATCACAGTTTCTAGAGAAAATAATGACAGAACTTAGTCAGGATGTCAGGAATGAAGACTATATGGTTATTGTGAGAAATAACATTTAACCTTTCTCTTGTGGCTGATGGAGGCCAATGCAGTATTTTATTATCAACATTGGCAGGTGATTTATTACTACTGTTTCTACTCCAGCAAAACCACATTAGGCTGTGCTTGATGTATCATTTGTTATCTTCAAACTCCCTATACACTTTCTGCATGCATAATCTCTTTTGTCTAACACACTTTAACAGAAAATGGTAAATATTTAAGTCATGATTCCAGATTTATCAAAAGCTTAGGGACTCTAATAAAGTAGCTAAATGGATTGTTCTAGACAATACCTGATGCCAACATAAAACCTTAAGTATTGCAAAGAATGGTGCAAGACACCTGTAAGAGCAGCCATGTATAATAGTGCATTAAGGTACATTCAGGAGTGACAGAAAGTAAATCATTAAGATACTTCAAAGGAGAATAGAGCTTTATAGAAAAACATCAGTTATTCCATTGTCATTTGCTTGTGCAAAAGTAAAATTTACAATGAGAAATCTATGCAGTAATTTTTCATATAGAACTCTAATGCTGGACTTCTTGGAACACAAAGAGATTCATGGGAAAATTTTCATTAACTGCAATAGAACCAAGTATTTATGTTGTATTTAATGGTCAAAGGGTGTTACTCTGCTATTAATGAAAACAGAAAGTTGTACAGCTAACTATTCTGTTCTTTTCTGGTGATTACCTTAATTCTTAATCAAAAGAGTTCCTAATTTTTTAATAAAATAAAACATAATTACAGGAGAATATCAGGAACAGAGCAGTGATAGTGCTGGTTGCAAAAGAGACACCTTTTTACACATTCAGCATATTGTCTCTTAGGTCAAAACGGATAAAACAAGAATTCTGGAAAAATTTGCATCACTATTTCCAACTTGAATGGACATCTACCAAATTGCATTATTACATTTCCTTGCAATTTTTAGGTGAGGACATATGATAAATACTCTAATCAGTACAAAGTTAAGAGTATAGAAAACTTGTTCTACTTGTTTAACTTTGTTGCAAAACTTTGCTTTTAACAGCTTAATGTAACCTACATTGTAAATAATGGGTTTTGCTTAATTAGAAGCGAGGAATTTTTAATGAAGTTTTGTCTTTTACACATCTGCATTGTAAATTGACCCGAGCACAAGACTTCAGCGAAAGCTCAGATCAGAATCAACCCTGACATTCATTTAGAAATAAAGGGATATTAATAGTGATAAAATATGTAGATTTATCCAAACAACTACTTGTAGCATCTGTACAGATCTTGGACTGAAAATTCAGTTACATGGCTCTCGCAAATATTGCATTAGACAACACAGCAATTCAAAGGTGACCATCTTATAATGTCCTATATTCTTAGGACCTCTTTCAAGAAGTCAAAACAAGGGAACAAAAACCCTCTACATTTTTCAATCAATGACCTTTCTTATCTTGTCTAAGTTTTGTTGTTGAATATGCAATTCAAAAGACCAAGCTCTTCAAAAGAAAATGTAGCAACTTGTATATAATCACAATTCAGATCTTGTAGGGCATTCTTGTTTCTCTAGATTTCAGGATGAATTCTGTTCCACATCAGTCGGAAGAAGAGCATCCGTGCAGGTCACCATTGGAGAATCAGAATATTAGAAGTAAATACATAAAATTAAATGAGATGGCAAAAGGGCATAAAACTACCCTCTAACTAAAAGGGTTTTACTGATACATAGAAGTATTACAAGTTATATCTTGTGTCTGTTGCTCCGAAGAGTAATGCCATGCAAAAGGTTGAGACTCAGGTGTAGATTACAGAAGCTTTTAACTTGAGGGACCAAAACACTGCAAGAAATGAGGGAAGAACAAAAGCTGTGGTAGTAATGGAGATCTGAATTGCAGATGCTACTATTGCTTCACCAAGTATGTTATCTAATTCTGTGCTTATAAAAGCTATCACATTTATGTCGAGAGTTTTCATCTGGTTTCTTAAGGAAGCAAGGTTTATTAAAATCTTCTGTCTCTTCTGTCCCCAGTAACTTTTCCATCCGATGGACAATATACTCTAAACTTGAGAGATGGAAATAGATTAGTACTCCCACCAAAGAAAATTTGCAGCATGTTACCGACGTATTTTCCTGCATACCTGCAGTGTGAGATTAGGTATGTTATTAAAACTACACATGGAAGAGGTTAGGAATACTTCACAGAACAGCGTTCATCTCTAATTAGATATAAGATAACATAGCCATGAGACATGAAGAAAAGCCTATCCTCTAAAAATTTAATTGCACAGTTAACTACTTGTCTACGTATATCTATCCCAGGAAACTCAAATGAAGTATTTCTTAGTTTTTCTTGAAAATGTACAATATTGAGACTTGAGCTTTTTCTCACTATAATTAGGAAGAAACATGAACTGGGTCCTTTCAAACTCAGCATATTCTGTGATTCTGTTCATAGAGTTAATCAAAACAAATAAAACCCAATTAATGTTGTACAGTCTAAATAATAATTCATTCTGTCATTTTGAAGTGTTTTATCTCTTCTGATAACAAAAGTTCATTAACTCTCTCATTAACATAAAGTTTCCCCTGATAATCAAGACACCTTTTTATATGTAAAAACAACAATTAAAGTATTCATTAATGTCAGTCAGAAATCTTCATTGACTTCTATGGTCATAAAAAAATAATTAATGGAGACATTCCTCTTTTAACTTTCAAATTTTTTTAAAAAATCTTATTTTATTAGAAAAATATATGAGGGACAGAAGGTGTTTCACCTTCTTGACGGCAAGGAAACTGCATGTTTTGTTATTCTTTTTCTTCTTTTCAAAGGCTGGTAAAGTTATACATTGTTGAGTAACAAGAAAACTTCAAAACAGAAGAGTGTCTTTTACCCTTGTCTAAGGTTTCTTCTGTTTGTTACCGTTCCTACAACACCACATGCATGTACTGTGCTTTGTTTTGAAGCCTCATTAGATATGTATGAGTTCATAGTTTAGCAAACTGGTGAAATATCTTTTTCAAAAGCTCTGCTTGGAAGTGTGATATTTGACTAAACAAGTCAATTAAACTGAAGAAGATAAATTACATTCCAAGAGAAAAGTACCATTAGATAACTACCACATATTCCTAGCAATTCATTAGAGTGCTCCTGAGTTTATCTTTCCCAATTTAGTATGCAAGGAAAATGTGATAGTAATGAAAACAGCACAGATTATTTATTCACTTAATCAATCAGTTTCAAACTTTTGAGTAACAAGTTTACTCAAGTTAATTGAATGCATAACTTTGTCAAATCCAATCCTAGTGTAAGCACAGCAAAAGTCTACCAGTCCATAATGCAGCACACAAGGAAAAAAAATATTACTCTTGTTTAATATAAGTGAAAAAAGAGAAAGGAAACTGGTGTAGAGTCCAGTCCAGACATTGTAGGGCTGTAAGGAGATACCAAACTACTTTCTGATGACTTCACTTGTCACCTATAGAAAATTGAAGCTGGAGTAAAAATTGAGTATAGAGGAAGATACTCATCATTTTAGTTTGTATAAAGATTTTATGTCATAGATTTATAACCATTTCTCATGTGTTCTTGGTGGCCTTTGTCTGTTCTGTGTTTCTTCTATAAACCACAGCTGAGTGTTTGGGACCCAAGGTACCATTGAAAAATTCTTCACATTTGCATTTTTTCTACAGTTTTGAATACTTCAGGATTTCTAAGGCAATATTTTATTTATTTTATTTTATTTTATTTTATTTTATTTTATTTTATTTTATTTTATTTTATTTTATTTTATTTTATTTTATTTTATTTTATTTTATATTTTATAATTTTATTTTATTTATTTTATTATTTTATTTTATTTATTTTATTTTTTTATTTTATTTTTTTTATTTTATTTTCTGTAGTTGTAAATTCCAGCACTTTCATAAATTTCATCAACAGTGTTGCTACTGGAGACACCTGTGTAAATGTCACCGTTAGGTGGTGGCCTTTGAAGGATCAGGATGACAGTTTACAGTTCAACCTTTATGGGGAAGACTGATTATGTCTGATATAATTCTATAATAATTTTATCAAGTTCAGTAACATAATCACACTTTGAAATTGTTGTTAACTGCTGCCACACTAAAATACATAAAATTATTTTTCAGAGAAATAAGAATTTCAGCTTTCCTAACAGGATGCAATACTTCACATAGAAGCCCTGTTTTTCACATGATGTAGCCATATGGTATGAGTTCTACTCAAACAGAATACAAATAGAAGAGAAAATTATCAAATAGGACTTGTCTCAGCACCAAAAATAGACTGTATTGCTGTGTTGAAATGATTCAGAGCAGTCCCATGAATTAAAATCAAAACCAAAAGCTCAACAAGACAACAGTAAGGGAGAGAAGAGACAATTATTCTTGAGGTTGCTATTTCATGCTGGATATCTGGTACTAGAACCAAGATTATCAGGTGACTGGGTCTCTCACTACAACAATAAATATTCACAGTGCCCAGAGACTGCTGTCTACGTGGTCTGCAGGTAATGATAGCTCCTGCAGTGATTCACAGCAGTCTGCTTTCAATATAAGATTTGGAAAGCAGATAATCATTTGGTTGGGAATTCCCCGTGCTGATGAATATGCTGCTTAGTTCACTTCCCTGCTGAGTTAGTATCAGATGGCACATTATTATCAAATAAATAGTTCACTTTTCAGCAAGAGCTAGCTATCATTTTCATATAAAACATGAATTGGAGAAATTCTCCTTTTCCTTTTATCCTCCCCAACAAAAAGGACATACTGATTGTCAAAGTGCAGGGGTTCTGAGTTCCTGCTGTGCCCAATTTCCCCCTCTATTAAGTAGAATAACAGAAAAATGAGAGGAAGAATATGTTGGGGAACAACAGGAATTGGATAATGTCCATCTGCACCATCCCAGTTACCTCTGCATATTGATCAGTAAGCTTTTGGTGCAAGAGCCATGCAAAACTGTGATGGGAAGTGTTTCATTTAGAGTGAGAAATACAGCATTATAAGTGCAAGATAGACCATTCATATCAGTTGTCCTCCTTTTCTAGGCAAATATGTATCAGACACAGAAATGGTGAAAGATAGTGTCTGCAGAGTGACATTTCCATAGACTGTTTTTCTTCTCAAAATGCAGTC
Source organism: Serilophus lunatus (assembly GCA_013399895.1). Classification (NCBI taxonomy): domain Eukaryota; kingdom Metazoa; phylum Chordata; class Aves; order Passeriformes; family Eurylaimidae; genus Serilophus; species Serilophus lunatus. The sequence goes on along the minus strand of VXBA01003431.1, from coordinate 159,431 downwards.
ATATTTGCATACCACTTTTTTCCCCATGTTCATGAAAGTTAAAAGAAGAATTTTATATACCCTGATTATGTCAGCGGGACAAAACTAAAAAAGATATTTTGTTAATTACAATGAAAGTAATATGAAAGTATTCGGTTTTAGCTAAAAATCTTTTTGTCAAACTTAGTTTCACCCTAGTTCTACTTTAGGATATTTAAAATTGAAAACTTTTGCAATAGTACTTCCCTCATTCAAAAGTAATATTGACTTTGCAATTCTAGTAATAAATACTCATGTGTTTGAATTGTTTTGGAAAAATAATAATTGTTCTACTTTTAGAATGGTGCAAATTATTGTATGAATCTCCTGCTAAAACATATTTTTTTATATCAAACAAGGTCAAGCTGCAGGAAACACATTTCTGTCATCATGCTTCCTAGAACTTTAAATAATTAATTTAAATAATTTAAATAGAAGAATTGTCTTAAATACAATATCATTAATAACAGTTAAAAAATGCATTTTTAGTTATGAGTTTTAGAGGTGAAAGTATTGGAACAATTGACAAGGTACATTTTCTGTTTGTTATTGTTGTTGTTGCTTGGGGTTTTTTGTTTGGGTGGTTTTGTTTGTTTATGGTTTTGTTGTTGTTTTAGTTTGTTGGGTTTTTTTAACAAAGCCATATATATATATATTGATAAATATATGTGATTTTCAAGTTGCTGTGTTTGTGAGAATCATTATTTTTTCCTAATGTTCAGTTGCATCAGTCAACATCTGCTTTCTACTCTATCATACCTGAGAGAGGCTCCAACACATAACTGTCACACACTTTTACTTAAATATATGATAAGTGTATATGTTTACTTTTACTCAGGAAATGTATAGAAAAACTGTCTTCCACTAGCAACACTTAATAGTTCATCTACCTGTTTGTTACCCATGCAAAATAAAAATTCCCTGAGACTGCTGCAGCATCTGCTTACTTGTCCTTTAATTTTGTAATACAGATATTTGTCTAGTTGGGCTCCTGATGAATAGCTGACATGAACATACAAAATAAAAAACCCTTTTAGCTTGTAACTGCCTTACATGATTTTAAGGTTTTTACTGGAAATATCTTCATCTCCCTTAAACTGGCTTATGGCTCTGCCAACACCTTTGGAGTGGTGTGCCAAGGGAAGTAGGGTGGTAGTAAAAGCACACTGCACATAGATATGAGCCTCATTGTGTGGGCTTATTTTTGTTAAGAAGGTGGTAAGTTACCTTTATGGACCTGTTATGATAGCAGATCAGAGTGTTACAAATGATTTTCTTATCTGCTGATTAGTTTCATAATATGCTTTCCTATTTCTCAGTCATTTAAGAAGTAAGTTATGAGCAATCAGACAACATTAAGTATATTTTATGACCATGTAAAAATATATATAATGAACATATGATGTGACTTTATCAAACTATAATTAAATATTAAACTTTTATAGCTTCATCTTCCATACAGCATAAATTCTACATCATATCCTGTATATGTTACACTATAATTTCAGATAAGAAAAATTATGAAGTAAATTTGCTCTTGAAAAACTATGAGCAGAACTAACCAAAATATTCCAAGGCATTATGAAATAACTTGATTTCTTTTTTTAAAAAACAGTTATTATAATAAACCATGTTCCCCAAATAGAAAGACAAGTTAAACATGATCTGGGTTCTGAATCTTTACCTACCTCTAATTTGTATTCAATACACATAAATTCAATAAAGGCTGTAATAGGCTCTTCCCTAAACTTAGAAACCTGATGGAATTGGTAATCTTCAGAGGAGGCAGGACTTTTCATACGAAAGAACATTTTCATATAAAATCTAGACACTTCTTCCTGGATTTACGTCTTGGAATATACATGCCTTTCTGCATGATGCTTAACTTAGAAAGGTAAGCTGGAAGGTATGATTTCTGATCCCTCTTTTCATTTAATTCATTCATTAAATTTTAATTTAGCTACAATTTAGCAGCAAAAAATACGGAATTACTCTGCAAAGCTAAATTGCCTTGGATTCAGTTGAGCTAAGCTCACATTCAAGCTGGTTTAAGTTTTGCCCACATGGAACGGAAAGGAAGAGGATAGAATGGAGTTTGATGGCTTACCTACATAGTATTTGTTAGTGAGAAAGAAAAAATAATTCATGGAGAGAAGAATGGAGGACAGTCTGCTAACATGCCCCAAAATTCCATGTCAAAGTTACATGTGTTTTAGACATTTTGAATGACCATGTTTCTTTGTAGTATTTTGGTGATGGCAGAATATATTATATACTGAGTAATCATACTCATTATGGCTCATAATGAGTATGATTAGAGATATATACATATATGTCTCTTGGTTTGAGTCTCTTACATGGCTTCACAGGATAATGGCACACTACAATACGAGAGTATTGGCACTTGCTCAAAAATGAGAAAACACTGTTATGGACTAATTTAATACTACTGTAGACTGAAGAAAATCAGGGAAATTGCTAAAACCCAATTCATAAAGCATCAGAGTTTAGATTCCGAATTGAATCTATGGAAATAAATCAATATTAGATAATTTTCCAAGTTACTTCCATGGATACTCTAATTAAAAGGCTAAAAAATCAAAAAGCAAATTATATCTGATGAAAGCCTAAAAGATTCAATGAATAATATATGATTCACTGGAATTTTTTACTTTGTTTGATTATGTTTATGTGTCTTTTATCAAAGTGGAAAAATTAAAAAGAACCATATGGTAGGTGAAGGTCTTCAGAGAAACAAAAAAACTCTACGGACATTGACAGCTCTGACTGCTGATGTGCTTTGAGTGTTAGAAATTGACTGTACAGAAGGGAAGAAAAATACACCATGAGACATTGGAAAGATAAGAGTACTAGATATTTAAGTAAGGAAAAGGAAATAATTTGGAGATAAGTACATTTGGCATTCTCCAAAAGGCCAATTGTACTCTCACTTTTTTTCAACAGGAGTGTTGCTTGCATTTTACAGGTTTGTGGAATTTTACAGATTATGTAAGAAATCTGTCACATTATTACTATTACAATATGTCTAGCAGCTAGGAGGTCTGTGGACTGAAACCAACATTGCCAAAACCAAAATGTTACTAAATTCTTATGAGTCTTTTGAAGAGTCCTGTTTCAGAAAGGAAAAATAGCCTGAATGTTTCTTACCTTTAGGACAGAAGATTAAAAAAAACTAGAATGCTTGATAGCAGTCCCAGAGAAGTTACTGATTCTTTAGTTCACAAGAGGAAATACCAGCCTGAGCCTTGAACCAGTGACTTGATTCACTGACTGTTCCATTCTCCTAAGTTCCATGGGACGGGCATCAAACAACTGGTTGGTCCTACTTGTTTTTGGAGAAAACAAAATCTCAGCATGTGCTTGTCATTCTGTTTTCTGCCCTCATCTATTTTCATCCTGTATGTTTCACCATGAAAAAAAACCCCAAACAATTATTTAAATTTTGAAATTGCTTTGCTAAATTATGGTAGGGTTTTATACAGAAAAAGATTGGGATATCCTACCTCTAGAAAAGCACTCTCTGCTTGCTCCAGTCAATTTTGGGAATAATTAGTCAGTAATTAGACTATACTTTCTACTTGTCAGATGTAGTCTTAGGAAAACATAATGATGGGATTTAATTGTGTAATACCAAATATTTCTATATCAATTTGCTGAAATAAACCTGGGCCCTTAGTGCTTCTATATGCAATAATTAATAGGTATGGCGAATAATTAATAGGTACCCTGAATTTACCTGATGGGCAGGCAGCTCCTTAAAAGAGAGATGGATTGATAATTATGTCAATGTCATTCCTCTTCTCCTGGAAGCCTTCTGAAAAGAAAAGTCTAATTAGCATGACAAATAAGGAAGGTCCATAATGGAAAGATGGCCTTATGCAGAGATAATTGTTGATAAGAACACTGAAAGCAATTGAGTTCATATGAAAAGGTAATTCTCATTTGCAAGTAAAGAAAAGGTCTCATTATTTACATTCCAATAGAATTTTACCGGGTACCTGACACAACAGGTAAATAAACAATAGAAAACATGATCTAAGAGTGTTCAAAATTATGTCGAATTGCCTTAATATCAGTACAGCTCTGGGTTTAGATAGTGGAGAGGTGTGGTTTCTGGACAGAAGTGCTGATAAGAGACAGAGGCACTTCAAACTTGCTAGCTAAGGAGAATATAAATTTACAGTTAATTCACCAACCTGAAAACAACTGTCAATGCATCACTTATGATAGTGGGTTTGTGCAAGTGGTTGTCTAAAAGTCACTTTCCAATCCTTAGTCAGAGTGAAGCTAATGTGTTTAACTGTTTGACCTTAAGCCCTGTTGTGGTTTAACCCCAGCCAGCAGCCAAGTACCACACAGCCGCTTGCTCAGTCCCCCACAAGTAGGATTGGGGAGAGAATCAGAAAGATAAATGCCAGAAAACTCATAGGTTGATATAAAGACGATTTAATAAGGAAAGCAAAAGCTGTGCACACAAGTAAAGCAAAACAAGGAATTCATTCAGTGCTTCCCATGGGCAGTCAGGTGTTCAGGATCTCCAGGACAGCAGGGCCCCATCACACATGACAATGACTTGGGAAGACAAATACCATCACTCCAAACGTTCCTCTCCTTCCTCCTTCTTCCTCCCTCTTAATATGCTGAGCATGATGTCCCATGGTCTGGAATATCCCTTTGGTCAGCTGGGGGCACCTGTCCCAGCTGTGTCTCCTCCCAGCCTCCCATGCAGCCCCAACCTCCCTGCCAGCGTGGCAGTGTGAAAAGCAGAAAAGGCCTTGGCTCTGTGTAAGCCCAGCTCAGCAACAACAAAAAAACTATCTCTGTATTATCAACCCTGTGCTCAGCACAAATCCAAAACACAGCCTCATACCAGCCACTGGGAAGAAAATTAACTTTACCCTAACCAAAATCAGTACTAGCCCACAGGAAAAATGTTCCCAGTACTCAGCAACCTATTGCAAACAATTTGGGTGCTCAGCAGACTGGTTTGTGTTCTGTAGAGTTCCATGTGGAGCAGGGAACATGTTGAAGAACATGACTGTAATTCCTTGCAAGTATTGATTAGAATTGACTCAATAAGAAGGAAATCAATTTTACTGAAGTACATAAATTTAAAAGTGGAAAACAAAAGCAAATAGAGAGTTATGTTATTCATGAAACATTTTTAATAACAGGTTTTGAAGAATAAAACTAATATGCTTTGGACTAGAAAAAGACATATTTATTCTTAATGCCTATGATTTCTAAACTGCTGCTATCTCTCTCTTTAGTACACATTCTGCATTCTTTTTCTGTAAATATGATTGTTATACTTTGAACTTTCCAGTACTATTGCAAGATTTTTAAAGTGTGATGAATGTCTCACTCCTTTAAACCCATCACCAACCCTTAGCAACAAATATTTTTAATTCCTTTTTTTACCCAGAACATGAAATTAAACACTTCGTGAATATTAAATTAAGCCATTCGAAAATCCCCCAGTCTGTACTTCATAGTCTATTTAAATTTAAGATGCAATGAAGGGAAATATTATTAAAGCATCCTTCACTTAATTGTAAGGTATTATTTGAAATTATTATAAAATGGAAATAGGGAGAAAGAAATCAAGAAATAATATGAACTTTTTCTGTTCAAGAGATATTTTCTATATAATTTCTAAAATGTTCTACTTCTGTGTTTTAAGAACTTTGATTCCAATATATTTATGTTTCCATATGGAAACACTAAATTTTGTGAACATTAACAGTAAAATACCAAAGCTTTTCAAGGTAAAATACATAATTGAACTACAATATTTTGTTTCCTCAATTTTGATGAAAGCCTGTTTCTAAGGGGAAAAAAACCATTTTGGTGTTTCCAAGTTAACTTTAGAGCCTTTGTACTAAGAGTTTCTCAAGAAAAATTCATCCCATTCCTCACCAGTTTATAATTACCATGCTTATCAGTGTGTGCTCCAGTTCAATTAATTAGCCTCCAGTTCAATTAATTAACCTACACTGGTTCAGCCAGAAGTCACCTGGGCTATGGAGGGGTGCACAGGGATTGTTCATTCAGATCTAGCTGTGATCCTAAGGCCTAGACATGTTACAAAGAAATGGGAATAACTAATCCTCTGGGTTTTAAACCTGAGAGTGAATATACGGGTTTGGTTCCCCATGTGACTGACTGCTAAATGCTTCCTGATAACTACTGGAAAACACTGAAGAGATGAGGTGAGGGGACAGGACAACACACAGTAGCACAAAAACCAGATTTGTTTTAGGTAAGCAGAAAGAGATTTTATCCATCACCAGTCTTTAAAAACTACAAATATCTGCACAGCCACACAGCAGACACCTGACAGAACATCTCTTTTCCCTTAGGAAACCATTTCCTGGGATCACAGAAAGAGAATTAATGTTAGACATCCATCCTATGAAATGTCTGGAATTTTAGACTTAAAATGCTTTATTTCTTTCAATCAAATTCAGATGGTCACTCTCATGGCAGAATGAATGATGTTGGCCTCCAATACAAATGGAATCTATATTTATAGTATTTAGCTTCATCCTACTTCTCTCACTCCATTCCTCTAGGTTTTTTATTTGACATTTTCATTCTCTTCTGTCAAGGCAAGGGCTTCCAGCTCTGTGTCATTAGTAAATTTCATTTACACCATCCTTCTTCTTGTGTGCCAAGATAACTAATTAAATGACTTAAGATTTATTCTGGTACTTCCCTGCAGCTTGATATTCTCCCCATTCAGCATAACCACTTGCTATGTCTAATTCATCGAGTTCCTTACGACCTTAAAATTAATATGCCAATCAATGTTTTCTCCACTTTAGTTTATTTGTCCCTTAGATACTTCTGGGCTACTGCCGCAGGACACTGAAGAACCATGCATGGAAGTGCATAGCTTCAGCAGCATCTGATTTTTCTCTAGTCATGCACATAACTGAATAATCCTCATCAACTCTGTTTTTTGCCACGAGAAACTGACTTATATGGCACAGTGTAAGTCCACATCAATGCAATATTATGTGGGCAATGCTGGTAAACACAATTATGTCGAACTTTTGTGATGTGTTTTCTTGTTTTTCAAATGACTTCAAACCTAACTGCTATGGTAGTAATGGATTTCTGTATGCTCAAATTACACTTTTGGAATAAAATAACCCTTGGATGACCACTTCATACTTTATGACATACTTTTATATCAAAGAGAAATATATAAAAGACTTATCCAGAAGAAAATATCTATGTCAGTCTATATATTTGAGAGGCTATCTCCACTAATCCTGAAAAAGGAGCACAAGGGCATTTCACCACAGCAAATCCACTAGAGTGGTTCTCCATTGTCAGACACTTATGTTTCCATTTACATCTTTGCAAATATGTAAAGGCTATAATTTTCCTGTAGACTGGCTTGTGCATTCATTTTGCAATATTGTAAGCAATTAGGTCGTATTTCAATCAATCCTTACACCCTTTTCTTATTAGTTTATCCAGGAAAAAAAGCCCGCTTAACTTTCTCTCTGGTGCAGCACTGTGAGCAGTTATCTTTGTCCTAAGGCAGGGTCACTATGGGCATAAAGAGGACACAGGAGTGGAGCAGCTGCTTTAAGCAATTGCTATGTCTTAGGCTTGCAAAAGGTGTACAACTCACAGCATACAGGTTCAAGGCATGAAGGAGCAGCACTGTGGCTGCCACAGTGGTGTTATACAAGGCCTTACAGACTCTTTTACTTTTTGATGGTACTAATACGCCTAATATATAATAAGAATTTTTTTTAAAATTATGTTTTTTTAGTTAGTCTCAAGCTGAACAGGCTTGTTGTGTGGCCACCGTTGATGAAATGGTTCTCTCTCACCGTTGAGGGAGAAGGGACTAAAACAGGGAGACATTTCATTGTACCATGGCCAATAACACAGCTTGCATTCTGCATCTTAGTCTCTGAAAATATTTACCTTGGGATTTTGGAGTTGCTAAAAAATGTTCCTAAACTTTAATCAATAAGATTATAATCCATGTTTATATCAGCCTATGCTTGCTCATAAGTTAGAATGAATTGCTTGAGACAACTGCTAGCAGAATGAAGTAGTAGACTTCAATCTACAGCAATGGTTTTCTACCAACACTGTAATACCATTAGCAATTTGCAATTTGCAATAGTCAAATCAAACATTTAAGGTATTTGCCTGAGATTTTACTGCAAATATTTTTCTTCATTCATTTTAATTTTTTTAGACCTTCTGAAGCTGTGAAAATCAGTGTATTTCTATCTGAATAAAATATAACAGCAATGAATCTTGTGCAAGTCAGAAATATCACAACAAAACTTCTCTTTTTTTAAAAGATGGCTCTTCTCACACTGAGGAGTGAGGCTTCCTAAAGATACTAAATGGAAATAAAGGTTGCATGAAATACAGGAGATTTTTATCTTTTTTCCTCTTCCGGAGCTTTATAGAAATAAGACATTTATAGAAACCTTGTTCAGAATCATCATTAGGCTACTATTACAATGTGATGCCATAGAATGGTAACAGATTTTTCCTGAATCTCTCTATATAAATATATTTTTAAATATATTTGAGATGAAGGAGAACACCTTCTGGCCTAAGTCATCAGTTATGGTTTTCATCCCAGAAACGTCAACATCCTAAAGAGTTAACAATTTTTATGGTCAATACATTAAGTATTTTCATTTTGAATTTCTTTGATTTTATTGGTAGGCTTACACAACTTACAATACTTCTGACTTGGCTTTTTAGCTATAAACACAAAATTGGGCCCATGATCATCTTATCGCATTACTATTGCAACATTAGATTTTGGTTATGCCACCCTAACTCTAGCCAAATATTTGATAGATTATTTCAGGTGTACCAGAAGCTGTTTATTTTAATGCCTTTTACATAGTAGATTTTGGACTAGAATAAATGCCAGATGCAGAAGGTTTCTGAACCTAGGGATTAGAGACTAATTATCTCCCTTATTAGAATCATTAAGGTTAGAAAAGACTTTTAAGATCATCAAGTCGAACAGTCAACCCAGAACCACCACCATCTTCACCGTGTCCCCAAGTGCCATATCCACATGTTTTTTGAACACTTTCAGGGATGGTGATTCCATCACTTCCCTGAGCAGTGCATTGCAAAGTTCCAAGTCTGTTCCAGTTGTTAATATAAGGAATAATTCTTCCATTCTCAGCATTTTAGTCTTTCAGTTCTGACTGATTCTACTAGTTGACTTTAGAGGCACATTCTGTGCCTCTCTGTCCTTATCCCTTGCATCACTTTATCAGGGTGTTCTGACAGAATCTGGTGATTGGGATGCTCTGTTTAAACTGGTGATTCTGAAGAAACATAGGCAAATGATAAAGTAATAGTTAATTCAGGTGCTCCTCCCTGTACAAGTCACCTAAGAAGCAGAGTGACTTGGTTAAATACTGAGCTCTGGATTATGCTACTGGAACTATATATTACTTATATATTAAATTATATGATAAATTATATAATCTTACTCGAACAATCACATAAGCAGAAGACTAAACAAGGAAGTGAGACTCCTACTCAGTTCTTCCTAACCTATACGAGAATTCCTAGACAAAGAATCAGAAGTGCAGTTGATACTTTAGTCCCTTCAGAGAGTGAAATCAGGTCTTTCAACTTCAATGATGTATTTTCAAGAACGAAAAATAAAAGTCCTTGACTTAAAATAATTTCAAACAGTGACCTAGAAACCTAAACAAAATAGGACAGATGAGCTCAATTTCTTTTTTATTTTTGATTGCAAAATTTTTGTCTAATTAGGACATTCTCATCTACCAGGTAAGATGTTCAGAGCATCCAGCAATATACCCCCAGTATTACTGTTGTAAAAACCTGACATAGATAGTAACTGATACTGAACTGAAATCTGCCAAAAACTCATGGCATTCATTAATTTAATTTTTTATTTATTTTTTCCCAGAATGATATATAGATATTTTTTCTAACTTTCTCACTAAATAATCGTTTTTAACTTGTCTGTTTTTTTTATTTTAACTCAATATTTATTCCTGACAACTATCAATTTTGAAGAAGCTACTGAAAGAAACAAAAAACCAACTCCATAATCTAGTATTTTTTGCTTTAAGAAAAGTCTTTTAATTACCATACTTTAGAGTTACTACATCTTTTTCTTATTTTTTTACCATAGATCTTTATATTTCATAAAATCTCACTCTAGAGTAGAAGAGTACCGATTCAGCAAATATATTCCTTTCCTTCTCTGAAAGCTGAACTCCTTTTTTTTTTTTTTTTTTTTAAACTTAAAGAAACAAAAACCTGAAGAAGATGGTTTGATAGTGGGTTAGAAGTGAGAGTGGAAATCAGTTCCTCTTAATCCCAAGAGAGCATCTTTTTCTAACTTTATAGAAAAAGTAAAAAACATAGGGGTCATGGGGTTAGATTTAAAAAAAAATAAATGTTTAAGCCCCAGTGCATCTAATTAAAGTTCATTACAGGTGAAACTGTAGATGAACACAAGAACTGACAGCGATGCACCAACTGCCACAGCAGCACTTAGATGAAAATGTACAAAATAATGAGCGTGTTTTTCAGTACTTCTAGCTGGATGCTGAAAGCAAAGCTAAAGTCAATGCACCATACAATTAATCACTACAAGCAGGTATCAAATGCATCAGTTTCTCTCCTGAAGGACAGTGTAGCTGTTCATGAATACTGGTAGCATGAAATGAGTGTTCTCAGAGAAGTGACCCTGAAATTCTGGATGTCAGTACACACACGATTTTTTGAAATGCATTTTGAAAACCTATGAAAATTACCTCTGTATTTTCAGACCCTATGTATACACATCTCAAAGCAGACTGCATTCACAGAATACCTTCCAGCTTGCCCTCAGCAAGGCTTAAATCTTCTGGGAGAAAAAGGTCTACTGAACTCTAGTGAACTATTTAGACATAACCCAGCAGATTAGTGTCCCGCCTGTAGATTGTATTTTATTGTCAACTTTTATTTGGCAAGTTCGTTTTCTGGGGAGGCTTATTGGAAGGTTTTAGAAATTGTCTCCTTAGGGGAATTTGAGAACAGATTAATAGACCTGCTTCTTATTTCTTCTGTTTCTCTAGACAAAAAGAGGAAATCTAATTCACAGTGTTAAGTATCAAAAAGTGAAATTCTGCTTTTGTTATACAATTTTAGGAGCAAGACCTTTAATTTCACCAAGCTCTTTTGGACATTTATGTTGACTTCTTAAATTAATGTTGAATTCTTTGCCTAAAAACATATGTAATAGCCTGAAGGACAAAGAGTTTCAAAGACTAAACATTTAAAGTTTAACTGTAGGTATGATACAATCACAGACATTACAGACATTGGATGTGCACATGACAGCTTTAAGTCACATGGTGAAAATGGAAAAAAAAGGTATCTGTGATGTGTAAAATATTACAGAACCCAAGCCAAAACTCGTTTCTAGAGTTGGAATTTAGGCTTCTGCTACTCTGTCAGCTTTCATATTGCAAACAATTATCTTTATTTACTGTGATGTAGTCCCAAGTTTTCCATGCTGGCAATCAAAATGGTTTGACACAGGGATAGGTCTGTGAAGTAACATCAGCAAAACAGAAGCTTAACAAATATTTCAGACCTAAAAAGCCAGAGAGTTGGTAATTTGGGTTAGTAAATTCCACTTTGGGGCAAAGACTTTAAAAAATTGATTGCAACAACAATTTTTCTTTAAATAATTAGGATCTGATTTTGAATCTGTATGGTGCTTTTTCAACAACCTGCAAACATATGCTTCATCTGTACAAAATCAGAACATTGAAATGTCCAGCAATTGGTATTAGCTGTACAGTCACAATGAAGGCCTGAGGAAAAACTAATGATGCATTATAACAATTGCATGAAAGAACATTCGGGCCAAAGATTATTGACAAAGATACACTTTCAATTTGCAAGTCACATTTCTTGTGCTTAAACACATAAAAGAGGACCCACTGAAGCAATGACATATACCTAACTCAGCTGAGGACTTGCAGGCATTGAATAGCACTAAAAAGTACAAAAGCAGCAACATGAAGTTTAAGCTGCAGCTGTAGTTGCAAGCTCCAGTGTACTTCAAGGTGAGCACAATTTTTATCATGGTCAAACATATTAAGAGCTGCTCCCTGGGAAAATAAATGAGGTAACACCTTGGTCTGAATTATAAGCAGAGCTAATGACAATCCCACAAAGGTCTCTTTCAGAGTTGTAATTAGCTCTGAACTCAACTGGAACCTTGTGACATCTCTCAGACAATGTTAAGAGATGCAGCCTCTAAACAGACTTCAGGCAAATGAAAAATAAGAAGACTTATATACTAATGGGTTCACAAATGAATTCCAAATTCCAGGAGCTTGCAGCATAGCAATTGAAATCGCAGCTTTTTTTATGATTCTGTTATTTAACATTGAATTTTTTACAGAAGGAAAGAATCAAATGTACTCAGGGTTTGGGGCTTTTTTTAAGTCCTAAAAGTGAGATGTATTTTACCTTTTTTTACCAGCTTCGCAGAAAACATGCTAAACTCTATCACTCTTAAGAACACGACTTTTACCAAACATATTAAAAGAGTCTCAATGTTATGTTGTTCTCTTTATTGCCTGCTTTATAACTCCCCAAGTGATTCCACTACGGCGCACCTCGGAGCAATCCCTGCCTGCCATCAGGTGCAGTTCGTTTTTCCAGTCTCTAGAGGTCTCTGCATAACGCATTTTAGTGACATCTCTGCAGGAAATGCTTTTTGAAGGTGAGGCTGAAGAACTGCGTGAGAAAGGTCTGCTGGAACCACGTCCCACTCAGACAGTGCTGTCGTGAGAATTTAGTTTTCCTAGTAATTTATAGAAGCGAAAGAGAGGGAGGGAGATTTATACAGTAGCATTAGCAAACATCAGCTTTCCATGAGCGGGAGTATTTTGCATTTTGTCCTTAGAAATCAGATAATCAGAACTCTTAGCATTCAGCTGGAAACAGTGGAATTTAGTGATGTACAAGGATGGCTGCTAATCCCTGCTGCCAGAAATATTAAGTTTTATATCCTGATATCAGCCACACTTGCATTGTTTGCATTTTTTCTTTTTTCCTCACTTCATGGTTGATTATTTTCTCAAAAAAAAAAAAAAGTACTTCTGATTTAAATTTTATTATTATTCTTTAGCTAACCATGGAAGAATTCGTTTATTGTAATTTGTATATAGATGCAGTTTTTGGATAGGTCATAAAGGACAGCCTGCTTTCTGGCTGTTGAGCAAATCTTTCATGATTGACTCTGTACTATTATTTATATCTGTAATCTGTTGAACATATAAAAAATCATATATCTATGTATAAGGAAAAGATTCTGGTAATAGTAATAAAAACATTCAATCCAAGGAAACTCAAGAAATCAACTGCTTCTTTCAACTGAAAGGTGTCCCTGAGTATGGCAAGGGGGTTAAAGCAGGATGATCTTTAAGGTTGTTTCCAATCAGGACATCCTGTGATTCTGTGATCTTAGAGTCTCCTCAATGCTTTACACCAACTTTACATCCAGGATACAGGTAACTACTCAAGGGCATTTCTGATTCTCAAGAACTTTTTGAGGCATTGTGTTCCTCAGTAACCACTCAGCACACAAATAACTTTGCAAAACGAGTAGCTGTTAAGGCAGACGAATTCAAACAGCAAAATCAGCTTGGTCACAGACATCGGTTCTGCACAGACTAGAGTAGAAGCTGGCATTTGATTTCATTATTTTTCATGTGCCACAACCATTAGAAAGAAATTAAAAATTAGATGAGCCTACATTTATGTTATAGCTTAAATAATTTTAATAGATTTACAAATAATGTATTTATGTTCAAGTAGCAATAGTTCTTCGAGGTGTCTTTTTAACTATATATTGCTTCTTGGAATCTAGCTTTACTCCTTACTGAGGTATGTGCAGGAGATGAAATGCTCCCAGTAAACTGTGTGTACCTGTTCCCTCAGGTTCCTCCAGCCTGGATTGATATTGGGGGTTACTCCCACTCAGACACAGCACATTTCACTTGGTCTTGATACACAATGTGAGATTCTTCAGGGCCCAATTCTCCAGCTAATCCAGGCCCCACTGGATGGTCAACCAGGCCAACCATACCACCTATACATACATATATATATATATATATATATATATGTATGTATATATATATATGTATGTATATATGCCTAGTTGCTTGAAGAGATCAAGACGACTGATATGTTTAAAGAGATATTTTCCATTTCTCCACTGCTGGTACATTAGTTTCTTTGTGCAAGGATTGTCTTTTACTACATGGCTGTAGAGGGATTAATAGCATAAGCCTTTGGAAATTTACACAGGAGAAATAGTTCTTGTACTTCCTGTTGTAGGAATCCACAAATTAAAACAAAAATTAAAACAAAGTGTCCAGTCTTCATTAGTGATTTGTTAGTGTAAGGATTTTTGGCTGTGTGCTTGTTTTTCCTTACATTCAGAAATGCTTTGCAGTCTGAGTTTACAGCATAATTGAATGTATAAAAACCGAAGTCTATTCGAACATGTGGTACAGAGATCATCAACAGCATTTGGATTATGAGCTTTATTATTTGGCTGAGGAAGTAACTCAAGAGGCTCAAGGTTATCAACCTTATGTTTGGTCCAATTTCAGGAGAAAAAGATATTTCCTGTAGGGATTCTCTGAATAATTAACTGTTTTTTTCCCCTTAACCATATCCATGTAAATTCCATAGATTCCTCTACTCAGTAAATGTGCTATACAGTCATATTAGAAGTCAATATAGTCTTTATTAAGGACAGTAGGTTGCTTCCTCAGTTCGAAAATGTAAAATATTCCTATGGTTCTCTGAGTGCAGGAGGAAAAGTAGATCCTACCATTAAAGATGAGTAAGAAAAACCCTTCAGCTTATTAAAGGACATAGGGAAGATGTAGTCTGGGAGACAAAAGAAAGATAAAAATCTCTTGTGATACAGTCTGAAGTGAAGACCTGGAGACCTGAAGAGCAGATGTGAGTCTTGGTATGTACAAAGTTAATTTATTAACGTATGTGTGCAATGGAAAATGAAAAAACCCCTAAGCAAACACACTAGCCAGAAAATAAGTATCTCTTCCAGAGAAGAGTTATGGAACATAACTTTAGTCAGTCCAACTGTTTGGATGCATTGGAAGTAAAATAGCTTACATTCTTTGGTGGATAACAGAACAAATAGGAAGAAGGGAATGGGAGAGGGGGAGAGGTAGGGGAAGGGAAGATGCACTAAAAGTCTAACTTACAAAAGAAATAAGACAAGTTAAGGGCCTCAATGTTACAATTAATTACATAGCACTCAAATAAATATAAATATTTACTATAAAGTCCACTCTTATGAGTCACACACACAAAAAAACCCTGTTGATAGCTATCCTTAAGAGATCAGGAAATTAAATAGATGAGAGTATCCTGGATATACAGGATAAAGTCTGGAAGAAAGAGGTGAAGGGCAGAAGATTAAACTAAAATCCTCAAAAGCCAACATATACAAAGTAATCAATGCTTGATCAAATGTGTCCCAGAAGGATCATCTGTGAGTCTGTGAGAAGTACCATGATCCACATACCTCAGGGAAATATTAGCACTCATATGACTATAAGAAAATCATATTTAAAGGAAAAAATAGTAGTAAAGTTCTTTTGCTTAAGAAGTTGATTATATGACTGTTTATGCATATCAATAATGAGAAATCAGACAAAATTTAAGTTCAGTAGTCTCTTGTTCCATAGATTTCATAAAAACAAAGAACTGCACATCTTAGCTACTCACTAGGAATTTCTGTTACAATCGTATTCAGGAATTGGTAAATTACTTAGAATATATTTAGTTTTCAAGGAAAATAATGCATTGTAAGGCTCTCTTGAAGAGAGTTAAAGTCATATTTTTTAATATTTTTCTCATTTTACCTGAGTTTTTTTAATAACATCAGTTACATTCAGTGTTGTAAAATGCTGTCCCCTATTGTCAGCAAAGAGGTGGCTCTTTGAAAATAATAAATAGATTTTATTTCTCACATTTTGCAATGACACTAAGTTGGTTGATTTTCCCTGTCCTTGACCAAAGACTAAATTTAGAGATGAAGAAAATCCTCTGTCATGTGCAGTGTGAATGCCAATCCAAAATTTGTCTCAATAGTAGATAAGAATATTTGAGCTTGTGCTAACAAGTTTTTTCTCATAGGCAGCGCTTTACTGTCTTAAGTGATAAAAAATAATTAAAAATTACCCTTACTGTAGAACAGATCCAATCTCAAACTTTATCACCTAAATACATCTCATCAATACATTTATCTTTACACCCAAACAGATTTAATTTACAATAGAAAGAGATTCCTCTGTTTGTGATTGTTTTGTATTGCTCAAGTCATAAATTACATATTTTTATTTTCTTTTAAGCGTGTAATAAAAAAACTGCCAAAGCATTTCCTGGAGCTGTTGGTACTTTAGGATTGCTGTTTCCAGCTTCAATAGCTTTTCGTCTGCCATGGTCTCAGCAATAGTAACCTCCTACCATTGGAGGGAGCCACAAGCACTTATTCAGAAATTCTCTTCCTTAAGTCTCTGGTTTGAAGGAGTCAACTTCTTCAGCACTGCAGTGGTTGAATTATACGCTGAAATGCTGCAGCATGCTCCTCTTTTCTTAATAAAGATGAATTCTAAAAAATAATTCCTTATAATGATGTCTGCCTACCCCTATTTTGAGCATCTAAGTATGCTTTAGGCTTAGAGCAAGCTATATTTGGTGCTTATTTTAATATTTGTATAATGAGAAATAAGTTTATTTTATAAAGTCACATATGCTTTTAATTTTTCTAAAGACAAACATAAAGTGTGTTAAATATTAATTAAATATTTTTTAAAGTTTTGAATTAAAACAATATTTTTCCTCACTCATTTAACTGTACAGTTAGAGAAAGTAGAATTAGGAAGAAAGTATTATGGAAAAATTTTGGACTGTATTTAGATGTTTTAAAATGCAATTTTAGTCATACACCAAGACTATATATGAATATTTTACCTTTTGCAGGGTTATCTAATGATATGGGAACAAAATATAACACCATTGGCTGTACAGTCAAGTAAAATACTAGGTTCTGAACTGCGCTAAATCAGATCAGTCAAGGACCCACAATGCCCGTAATCTAACACTTAGAAATTTTTGCCTGTTTTTTGACTTAGATTGAAATTTCACTTACATCTAGCCAGGTGAAGAAGGCCAGGAAAATGTTAGTTAAAATAAGAAATCTCCAAGTCTGTGCTCTAAATAAATTAAGTTGTTGAGTTAAACACTAGCCACGGAGAGAAAGAAAAAAATAAATTAATCCAGTTTATATTCCAGTTTGCAAATATTTATCTTCTATAACTCAAAATATCTCTGTATAAAAATAAAAAAGGCTATGAAAGTTAAAGTGTTTCCCATTCACAGAAAGCTAGATTATAGCCTGGCCTATGCTTCCATATAAAGAAATAGGGAATAGAAGTAGGGAAGACTAAAGCTTCTGTAGGGTTTCTGTGCACAAAAATGTGGGAAATTGGTATTAGGTATTCTCCTCCCTCCTTGCTGCCCAAGGAAACTTTGGATGATATGTCTATGATGACAGCCATGCTATTGCTGTGTCACAATGCCAGCACAGTCCAAACTACCCTAATTTATAGGTAGAACTATTTCTATGTCACAAAGTTCTCATTATAGCAATACTAAAAAGTCTCAAATTGCTCAGAACTACCCCAGACAAAACCCTTCTGTTCTGGAGTCCTTTTTCTTCCAGCTGAATAGATCTACTGAAGTTTTGTGTTGGCTGCATCAGAAAATCAGAAGAACCTAGACCTCATGCTTTTTTAATTACTTTTGACCTCTTCTGAGTGTTTGGAAAATTGGGAATTTTCTAGTTAGTAGAGGGAGTAATAGCTGACGCTTCTGGTTGCAAATATTAGTGATCCCAGAATTATCCATTTGGTCTATTGCAGAGAATTTCACTGAAATCAGGCAACAACTACTCTTTTGTAGCACTCCAGGCTAAATGGCATAAAATGGATGTGTTGTTTTCTTCTATATGTTAAGTCAGTAGTATATTCCTAGAGGTTAAACTGTTTATCACTGTTCCTAACTTGCCAGCAAAATGTTGTGTGTCTTCTCACAGCAGACATGTGTGAGAATAGACTGGCGCTGTCCTTGATGTGCTTTGAGATAGGCAATATGCAAACTGCAAACATATGCAAGACTGTTTATAGTACTGTCTCTGCTTTTCATCAGGTCTCACTCTTTCAAAATGTCCTGGTTTAAAGAAGCAGCCTGAGTAGGAAAATTTAACTAAAGAAGTTTAAGACTGTAAATTATTCATGTGTCACACTCTTAGCATTGAACAGAACTAATTAAAAAAATAAATCATAGTATCTTAGGGTAATTCCGGTTGGATGGAACCTTGGGAAGTGTCTAATCCAACCTCTTGTTCATATCAAGGACATCTCTGAGGTCAGATCAGATTGCTCAGGGCTTTATCTTGTCTTTGTATTGAAAACCCCAAAGGATAGAGACTGCACAAGTTCTCTGGGCAGCCTTATTAAATTGGTGGACTGTCTCCTAGGTAGGAAAGCTTTTCATTCTGAATGCCTATTGTTTCAGTTCATGTCTGCATGCACTATCTGAGTATATATCTCTGTCTGTACCTGTGCAGCCAGATACTCAGTGAAAATGCAGAATGACAATGTCAAATGTGCCATAGATTGCAGCCTTCTTGAAATCTGCACTGGTGGAAACTGAGCTCTTTGGTTCTTTTTTGTTTGCTTAATCCTTCTGCAAAAAGATTTTGAAGGGTTATTGAAACTAGTACTGACTCTGTAGTTTTCTAGTGAAATAGATGTCACTGCATTGTAAAGTAGCCTTATGTTGCCAAATACATGAATGTTTAGACTGACATAGTAGCTTTCAACAAAACACAGATGAAATAATTTGCACACAAACAAATCATGACTAACGTTTTGAGGAGGCAGCTGAGCCCTTCTGAAAGAAACATCAGGTTGTCACCCACAAAGTAAAGCCTCTCAAAAGAGCTTGATATTCTAGAGACTCAGCATGATGGAATGTAGTGTTACCACCCATCATGCACAGAGATCAGCCTTCTTTCCTGTGCCCCCAGAGAAGACACATCTATGAACCATTTCAGTTTTTAGGTTCCCAAGCAGCTCTCAGATCTGTTCATAACAAATTAGCCCATTGCAGACAGCCGCTGTAATTTCCACCTGTCCTGAGATAACATGGCCTTAAAAACAGCAGAAACTGTAACTTGAAGGCTTATGTCATTCCGCATGTAGTCCTGGACCCAGGGTTTAGGTGGATGTCCCAAACCATAAAGTAGTCTATATTCAGTTGTTTTTCTAACATTTTTAGACTTCTGTGTACTAAAGAATAATCCTTGAAGCCCAATGTACCTATTTTTCTAACAGTATGTGATATTTGAAGACATTGTAACAATATTAATTAAACCTTAATGTCTGCTATTTTTTAAAAAGTCAATACAACTATCAAGGAAGGCAATGTTAGCAAGCTGAAGACCAATTGCTGTAATCTATGCCTTCAATATTACATGACAACATACTGTGGTTATATGAAGGCATACAAGCTTTGGGCAAATTATTTCTTTAATAATTTAAAGATTTTTCAAGCCACTATATCAAAGGGGTACCTCTGAGTATATAAATTTTGAAAAGTAAGATAATGAAAACATGCTTAACTTATAATATTGTTCCTCAGACTGAATCTCTTTTGAACAAACCCATTCAAAGCAAAAAAAAAAAAATTATTTAATCAAGGGTTGTTCTTTGTCCTATTATTGCTTTCCCACAAGACTTATTTAATTTTAATTACATTATAATGTACTTAATAACAAGATCTGGGTTTTAATGAAAAACTTGTCAGAAAAAATGCTTTAAGGGGTAACTTTGCTTTCTAATACCAAATATAGATATAGCATATAATGCAGTTGTAGTTTGTAGCCCTTAGCAAAAGAATCTGTTACTACACTGCTCATTTTCTTTCTATAAAATAATTTTGCATTTGAAAGATTCAAGCTGCAATGCTTGTAAGAATTCTCTTATGCAGCTAAAGAAAAGTGTTTTTGCCCTATTTGGCATATCCAAAATCTCCAAATGCCTTTCAGTTGTCACTTCTCATGATGTCTCCTACTTTTTCTTACCTTTCCCACACATATGTTACAGTTGTTTTCCTGGAGTGTAAGAAACTCTGCTGCAACATAAGCATTAGCAGAAAAACCCTTAGAAAGGTATTTGAAGGAATTATAGTATTAAGCGACTTAGGTGTTTGGATTCTATGGTAATGGACCAGGCTGAGAACATGAATAGAGAAATGCATCTTAATGCATCTTATGTACCAGGGCAAGTGGAAACATGGGGGGGAGGGGGAGGCTGAGAGTTTCTCCCAGCTGCCATTGTAAAAGCTACGCAGCTCAACACCACAACATCACTGGGAAATCCAGTAGCTGGTTCAAGACAGGGTTTGGTGGAACACAAAGCTACACAAACTCAATCGCTCTCCATCCTGTTCTTACATGACTGGACATAAGGAGAGATGAGTTGGAGGGTGTGATATTGGATGATGGAAAGTTACACTCCACAGTTTACACAGAAGGCCCCTCACAAGTGGCTGAACAAGCTGAAATGAACAATGACACTTCTCCACTTCCTTACAGTTTTTATGTGCTCAACTCAGAGCTGCCAAAATTGCCATTAATTGCACTTGTAGCTGAGCAAAGAAAAAATACAGAAGTATTGAACAGCTTTACTGTGGAGTTCAGAAGTTAATTTTCACATGTATTCAGAAATCTTGATCTATGTTGACAGTTCTACCAGGGATGACAAGAAATGAGATACGCCTCAGTCACAAGCATTCACAAAAAAAAACCAAACAGGTGAAGCAATGGACTAATAAAAATATTATGTTTGAGACAGTTATACTTCAGTACCAAACTAACTTGCTAATAGGTTTTTTTCTTTCTGCTGAAACCTTAAAAATTTAATAAAAACTCGTTACATATCAATTCTGCCCTTTTGACTGTTTCTGCTTTCTCCATTCTCAATTCAGTTATGCCACATATGTTTGAAAAAGTAGAAAATCTCAAAAAACTCAACCCAAACAAACAAATAAACAAAAAAAAAATAGATAACATACATAACGTTTTTCCATGGTCCTATGTTTTTTCTCCTTGTTCTCACACAGTTAAAAAAGAAAAAAAAAAAACGACCAAATAAAGCAAACAAGAAAAAAAAACTCCATGCAGAAGAACCAAGACTTGTATCTAGTGATTCCAGCAACAGTTAAAATCTAAGTAATATAGGTATGGATTTCTTCTCATACAGATCTTTACTTCTAAATAAGTGTGGATGGTAGATAACTAAGTCCTTTATGGCAAGAACTTTGTAGACCAAAAGTTTTCAGTAAAAACACTTATCCTCCCTGACAAGGAATTCTCTAACAGGAAGAGTTTCTTCAAAGTCTACATTCCCACAACATTTTTACATATCTCTTAATGCTGGAAGTTTAAGAAATAATTTTAGTGAAATAAGTCAGAGACATCCATATTCCTACAAGGTCAGTGCATTTATATGAATGAAAGTACAGATTCTGGCTTGCTTTCTTTCTCTAATTCCTTTCAATTTCCCTTCCTTAGGTGTCCCATCACTCCATCTTGATTCCCACCCTCAGGCTACTTATGTGTTTTGCACATACCTTGTTGATACCCCAGCCTGGACTCAATTATGACTTTAATAATTAATAACTGAGCTACTCTTTTAACTCACTTTCAATGAATGAGACAAGATAAATCATTTGCCTGAAGGAGAATATGGTACTTAAAAATTTGTAACTCTGAAGTGAACATAGAAGAGGTTTTACTTGAGAGAAAAACATACTATTCAACATTTTAGGTTTGATATAACAAATCAGCAGCAACACTGACTGCTTACTTGTCAACAACAGTGTTGATGTGATTGACAAGTGAATCTTACCTGTGATAATATGACAGACATCTTTCAAAGACAGAGGTTTCAGAAAAAGGTGTCTTTCAGCAAGATTTAAGTGAGTACAGACCACTACAGCTGACAATAACATGGCAATTCAGGGTCTTTTCCTGTAAACGTGTATTTTGGCATGGAATGTAGTATCTGAGATTTAAAATATTGTAATGTTTTCTTTATGTTATTATTTTCTTAATATTTCATTTGCTGAAAACTGTGGTACATTTACACTAGACACCTTTACCTACATCAAATAGTAATCCTGGTAGGTATCTATAATGTATGAATAGGTGATGCTTTCAACCTCAATTGCAATGAAATAATTCTATATATTCTGCTCTTTCCTAATCTCAATGACAATTTCAAAGTGCTGCATATAGAAAATTCCTGAATACTTCGACTAGTATATACCAAAGTGTTTCAGATATTTAAATTCTTGGTTTATTTTTAAAACATCACATGTGGATATTGAAAATATAGAGAGAGGAAAAAATGGAATATAAATGGGGTTTTATGGAATAATCTATAGAACTCTTGTGTTAAATAGTTCCATTATACCAGTGCAAGATTTGTATAGATTTTCTCTGCTTGTCTTGACTCCTTGATGGAAAATCCCTGCCAGTAAATACTAAATGCCACACAGTATCTGATTAGAAATGTCATCAGTAAGCCCAGTGCAGTCAATGCTGAACTATTCCATCGTTATTATCAAGATATGAGATTATACTATCATTCACTGTGCACTTATATTATTCAGGCCAGTAGAATATCGTATTTCCAATTTGCAATATACCCTTTGTCATTGTACTACCCTTCCAGAAGTTATTTGCCCTATCTCTACATATCCTGGCTCACTACATTAAAAATCACAATTTCTGTGTATCAGTCCCCTACGTCCCACTCTGACATTCTGAAACATCCTACCAAAAAAATCAGAGTTCTTGCCTGAATAAATAATTCATGTATGCATTCTGCAGATTTGGTAACAAAGCAGATAAATAAAATGAACACAACTGTGAAAGCAGTGTGTGGCATGGGGACAAAATATCAATAATATTAAGTAAAATGTAATTTACAGTGTTTATGCACTTTCTAGTTTTAAAGAAATATCAAAACTCTACATTGTTGAACTTTGTATCTTCTCATAATCATGCACCAAGGTAAGACTAATTTGCAGTGTCCTTAATATTTATTAGAGTTTTTCTCAGGAATTTTCTGTAGTTTATATAGTTATACTGTAAATATTATTGTATAACCCCTAAGTAAAATTTTAGATATCTTTATAAAGATATGATAATTACAGAAGCATTTTGTTATGGTACTTAAGGCTTTCCAGAACGACAAAATCCAAAATATTGAAATACTTTAAATCCCAATAATTATGAAGTGAAAATGTATCAAACCAAGTAGTTAAGAATCTAGCTTGTATCAAACTAATCTTCTGACAGCTCATCTTTCTGCACATGCTTTGACTAGACTCTTCTGTTCCACTTGTTTGCTCTGTACCTCAGTTACCTCTAGTCTGCTGTACCCAGGGTTATCTTTATACTTCAATTACAATATCATAAAAACAGTTTTCCACAAGTTTTTTTCCCATTACCATATTCACTAGTTGTCCCATTATAGACATCTTTCATGGCATATAATTACACAAATGTTGATAGAAGTGTTAATCCTAACACTGCTCTGTATCTGTATATAATGATATAACCAAAATGTGAAATGAATTAATGTACAGATGTTAAAATATTCACAGAAAAGAAGAATCTGTTTGAAACCAAGTGATAGCAGTTTTCATAAATAATGTTGAAAAGAAGAAGAATTGAAAATCAATTTCCATGTACTGCAGTAATGCCTCATATTGTCACTGCATTTAGAACTACGGCCAGTTCATTACTCAGTAGAAGAAGTAGAACTCAATCATGACATACTCTATATTGATAAATTCCATTCCAAATTCAATCACAATACCAATTACATTACATGCCAACAACCTCTGATATAAATGATGTCGTTTACATGACATCATTCTACATCTATCTAGTACAAAATTACCATACACTTCTAGAAACTGAAGGGCTAATACGGTGCCATCACCTCTTTAGAGTGAAAGATCTGCTGCAGCCTTGTGAAAATCCAAATTCCAGACCCTCAGAACACAATAATTTTGTAGTAGTGATGTCATATCCTACCAGGATAGAGAACATCAGAGGAAATGTAATATATGTGAGCCCATGGGACCAGATGGGATGCATTAGAATATGTTAAGACAGCTGATCAATGTGATTGTCATGCTCTTCTCCATCATTTCTGAAAAATCATGAGGATGGAGACTCTTGAGGATGGGGAAAGCAAAAACTTTATACCTATCTTGGAGAATGGCAAGAAAGAGGATTCCTGGTTCTACAAGTGGATCAGCCTCCATTTAGTCCCCTGGATATTTACAGGGCTAATCTGGAAGTAACTTCTGAGCACATGAAGTACAAAATGATGGTTCAGAACAGCCAATAGGGATCTACCAAGGTCATATGTCGCCTCAGCTCAGTGATAAGACAAGTAGTTTTGTGGATAAGGGACACACCACATATATGTTGTTTAACATGGCAATAGTGAGGCCTTTGCCACTGTGTTCAATACTATATAGTCAAATAGTTGAGATGCAAATGAGTTGGATATTAAAAGTATCATTAAGGCAATAAATAAATAAATATACACATACATATATACATAAATACATAAATAATTGTAAATCTGAGCAAAACAAAAGAAGCAAAAAAACCCACAGTAAGTAGCTATTTAGAGAATACATTTAGGAGAAAACTAATTCTTGATATTTATTTGCCTTGGCCCCAGGTTTCAATACAATGAAATTTTATCTGCTCCAACTCGAACACATGTACTGTTCAGAACAGCTTCTGTTTTGCCTGTTTCTAAAATTTTATTATTAAAGAAAAATCAATTTTTAAATGTGCTTTTAAAAATTGCTATTTGTATTTGAATGTGTTTTTAAACTCTACCGCTGCATTTTCTGAACACTTAATACAACACATAATCATTGCACAAAGGTTGCACTCAAGAAACACTAGAATCTTGATTTATAACTTGTTTTTCTAGATGCTTGACTATTGAAATAGCTAGCTCTTCACCTTAACTAACAAGTAAAATAGCACCAGCCAAATACTTCAGACTAATCTCTTAATCAGTTAAATATATGTTAATGTCAAAAAAGAAGTAACTGAAAATTCAGCTCTTGAAATATCCTAATTGTTTTTAAATAACAGAGTCAAAAGCTTAAATAAAAAAAGTCAACCTGCAGGAATGAAAACCAAGCTGCAAAAATATGAGGCTAAATCAGCAAAGTACACTGAAAGTTAAACATCTACAATGAGTTAAAAGAGTGCTCAATCTCATCAAGTTACTACACACAACAAGCCATTTTGAAAAGCGTTACTGGTAAAGGGTACACATTGATCAATGAGCAAGCTATGCAGTCAAGAAACAACAAACTACTTACGCAGAAAGTTCTACCACAAATTAGAAAAAGCCAAAAGCTTGTTTACCTATGATATGTTTCTTTAAAATGGCATTTAATATCTTTTTCTATAGTTTGAAATTTCCAACAGCAAGAACAGTAGTAATAATAAGCTGGATTATTTGAACATATGGAGACATAAGAAAATTGGGGTTTGTATCTTGATGTTACACAGTATTATTTCTGATGTTCCTCCTTAGACTGTTCTGAATGAAATTTCTGGCTGGTCTTTCAAACTCAAGGTAAATAAATAGGGTGGATACTACCTGAAGTGGCCTCACTAAAATCTCTCAGCATTCACAGCTCTCCCTGATAAGCTGTAATCAAAGTGGTCTCACAATATGTGAATTTCATTTTTGACCTTGAGGAAAGGAAAAGTTAAAAAAAAAATGTAGAGAAGAGAGAACAAGCCACTAACTCAGAGAATCTGCCCTTTTCCAAGGTTAATTCGCAGGGGAGCAGAATGCATGCTCATTAAATGTAAAAACTGTAATTTGACAGAGAAATACAAAACCCATTCTAAAGGAGTCTGACATTTCATTTCTGCATGCTTGAACTGATTACTGAGTCAATATTTGCATAGCTGTGAACCACAACAAGTATGTGCTTACCCAGACACACAAATAAGGAACATGAGGAACAGTGGGTAACTGAGGCCATAAGATTACACAGGAAAACAGGTTTGCTTGCTTTTATCAGGTAAAGACTCTTATGCACAGAAATTATAATTTGCCAATATAAAGGAATAAGTTTTACTACTCATCTTTAGTTGTTTTCTAGTTTCAAATTCATGGCTAGTTCATTGGTTACAAGCTGTGGTGGTTTAGGACCACTTTTGTCATCTAGGAGGCAGGTTCAGTAAAGGTGATGGAAAACTGAATAGAGTTTGCAGCAGGTGAACAGTTTCTTACAGGGGGTTTAAATTAGGGAAGTAGGGATAAGCCACAGGGACCCCAGAATTACACAGAGGGACACCCGGCATGGAGGGGAAAAAAAACCACAAAAGGGAAAAAAGAAAAAAAAAGAAAAAAAGGAACTGTTCTTTTCAGCTAGGCTCGCTGAGAAGACCAGGGGGAGGGGTAGAAAAGCCTCTCTCTCTCCTTGTCTGCTGGAATCACCCTCTGGCCCTTCAAGCTCTCTGAAAAACACAAAAAGAAATGAAAACAACTCCCTCCCACCACCTCTCTGAAGGGTTACTTGCTTGCCAAGCTGGAAATGGCTCTGGTGCTGAGAGAAACGGGTGGAACTTGCGCCGTGAGGCCTGCTACTGAGGAGGAGAGCAGCTGGGGTCTTCCCTTCGCAGCAGCAGCCGAAAGAGAACGTGGGGCGGGCCCTTGCATTGACCTTTAAGCCTTCTCGTATGGATCTCATCGCCTTCTTCCTGGCCAAGCTCTCTCTCCACTGGTTAGTGGGCCTGAGCCCCGCCTTGTTTCCGGTGTTTTCCCATCGAAGAATCACGAGTTTTCGGTCCCACCCACCATCTTTGTTTTCATGGCTGCAGCACCTTAGAGACACCCCAGCGCCAACACGGTGCCAGGGCCGGCCCTCCCTTGCTGTCTAAAAGCAGCAGCTGTGCCCAGGTTCCCCGCTGGGGGAGGCCCGGGGCTGCCCTGTGCCACCTGAGCTGGGACTGAGGGACCACACGAGGATTGAGACAGCCCTGGGGCCATGCATGCTGGTGGCCCACGCTTGGGGGGGGAACGAGAAACCGCTGCCCCGCTCTGGCCCCATGGTGCCAGGAGCCCGGAGGGCAAGGCCGCCACCGCCCCGGCCCGACCCGGCCAGGGGAAATGGCAGGAGCACGGACCATCTCGTCCCCACTCCGTCTGGAGACGGCCCCAGGGAAACGAGAAGCCATTGCCGCCCAGCCTCAGCCCCATCCCAATCTCAGCTTCCCTCCCCGAATTCCGAGAGAGCAGCTGGAGCAAGGGCCCCCCTTCCCCCACAGCCCACCACCCCGGTCCCGGCCAGGGGGTGGCGGGGGAGCGGCCCCAGGAATGGCTGGGGGCAACCCCTCCAGCTTCTAAGGAAAACAGAATTTTAACTCAGGCAGGTAAGTGGGGTTTTCTTGCCCCCTTTCCAAAAGCCCTTTTTGACCACTCCCCACGATCCAAGCCCTCCCCCAAACCAGTACACAAGGGTTAAAAATCTACTGTGATATTTTTTACATTGACTGTCAAAATTCTAAGGTTATCCTGTGTACTTGCTATAATACATAAACTCCTATGAAATGCATTCCATGGTACATAACAAGCCAGTTCTTTATATTGTTGCATCTTTTCATTTTTGGTTATTAAATAAAAAAGCTATATGTTATTGTCATTGAATACTGCTGTTCATTCATTCCAAAATGAAGGCATTCAGATATTCAGTAATAGTGAATGGTACAGATGTGAACAAGAATGAATGTTGATGAAGTATTACTTCATGTTTTAAGTGACACTTACGCAATGACTGACAAAAATTAGACGCCTGATTTGATATCTGACAAAGCAGTTTTAATCCAGGCCTCCAGGTCTAAAATCATGTTCTCTTAACACTGATATTTGTTTTGTAACAACTGCAACTTATCATTCTATTACATAATATTCCAAAACATATCAGGAGGCCGAGCTGCAATTCCTTGATCTATTTTATCTGCTACTTTCATTTAAGAAAGATTAAAGCTTTTTCCATGGAAAAGCTTTAAGAACATTATTGTTCATAGCAAGTAGTAGTGGTTGGGAATGGTTTTGGATTACTCAAACACCTTTTCTCACCAGCACCTCCTGAGACTAAAATTTTTCCTATTCCTTTTGTTGTTCATGACCTTCAGCAAAAATGTACCCTGTGCCAGAAGAAGAGTGAGGGGATCACAAGGCCAGTTACCGCTGTGGCATCTGGAACTCAGACCTTCAGCAACATAAACAGCACCTATATTGTGCAGTGATAACATCAAAGACATACTTGTGGTGTCCTGTAGGAAACAAAACAAAGCATGCACACAATGATAGAAGTTTTTTAATTAAATCTGTATTCTTTTCAACGTTCAGATTTTTTTATTTTATGGAATAATTTCCCTTTTCTTCTTTGGTGATGACAGTGACATAAATACCTGGACGTAATCAGCTGTCTACTCAGATACTCCCCTTGGCATTTGAAGGTAGCTTCTAAGTTTGACACTGTTTGTGAAATATGAACCTGTCTTTTATGGCATAATGGGTCATATTTGACATGGCAACAATGGATGGGAGAGGTTAGAAATCAAAACATCGCCTTTAGGACTGATTTCATGCAACACTATGTAATCTTCTGGTGAGCAGGAAAAGACTAAATGCAAGAATCAAATGCTCTTAAGTTGTTGGCAACATGCTCTAAAAATTTTCCTATTTTCAAATATCCCCTGGCAAACTATATTTTGCTGCTGCTGAAAGACTTTACAAAATGCCCATGCAAAGCCTTTTGGGTTTTCCAATGCTATTTTACACAGTAACTGCTCAATACTCAGCTCAATCAGCTGAACTGTCTTTATCCTTCTATATTTTATGCAGAATCATATCGGCCAGAACAAGGGATGAATAAACATTTAATCCAAAGGCTGATGTATCAAGCAAGCATGAGCTAGAAATATGCTCTTGTGGCAGAAAGAGCTGTTTGTCTATCTCTGCCCAATTGCAGTTCTCAGTGCTTATTTAGAACAGCATCAAAGTTTCTTTACCTATGCATTTCTTCTTGTGTGGTCATTAAAAGGCAGGGGAGAAAGGATATGGTAGTCCTTGCTATACCTGAGCAGTCTAAAATCAAGTCAAAGTAGGTTTTCAGTTTTTGCGTAATGGCTGGAACTTTGATTTTCTAAATAATAACATTCTGCTTCCATAATAAGAGGAATTACAGCAAACCTTTTGGCAGAAGGTTTTTTCTCTCTTTTATGGTTAGGATTCACTACAAGGACCTCAGCATCATGGACTCCAGCATCACTGTTCTGCTCCAGTTTGTCCACCCAGAAATATTTCTAGTGGTTTGTCCACTTTCAATGATTCTTAACAATAACGTTTGAAACACAAATAATAATTTTTTTTTAATTGCAGACAAGTCACGTTCTTTTCCTTGTGCTTCTTGAAAACCCTTTTTTTTTCTCAATTTTTAAGTACATGCAATCTGTAAGACTGATACACATTTTTTCCTTTTAGCACTATAGTTTTTCTTTTGGGGGTAATGTTACTGAGAAATAAAATTGTACTTTATAACTAAAATAAACAGCATAAGTAGGTTTAAAAAGTAGTAGAGTAATTTTTAAACTAGGATTATTATCATGAGAGCTCAATTATGACAGAAATAAATCTAGTCAGTTGTAAAGTTTCCTAGTTAAAAAAAAAAAAATAAAAAAATGCAAACCCCCAAATCCTCCAATGAATATGATTTTTCCTTGGCACTTTCCAGCTCCTGATCCTGCAATTCAAATTGCAAACAAGAAAGTTGCCATGAACAATTGGAGCTTTTAAAGGTTACACCGATTAGTTGTGTCTTTTTAGCAAACTGATGCATTATTATCAATTCAGAAACTTTGTAAAGATCAAGCAAATAAGAGAGGACTTTGGAGGCATTTGAAGAGATGTTTCAAAGGTAATACAATTCTGTTCCAGAGCACCTGTCTGACGGTCTGCAGAGAACCAAACCTTAGGAAATGGGTCTCTCAAGATTTTTTAATGACAGAAGCATTCGCTGCTTTCCAAATGCGGTGAGTTTTATACAAAATCCAGGATGTGCCATTCTGTGAATATGATGAACTCTAGAGCAGCATCTACCTCAATACTCAAAAGGCAAAATATGTTCTTTGTAGTTGTTATTTAGCATAATCAGAGGAGTACAAAGAAATACAAGTGTATTCAGGAAAACAGGATTAGGAGGAGCTTTCTCTCTAATGAATGGCACTTTATGATATCAGATCATGCACAATGTAAATATTTTTTAAAATACATCAACTTTATCTTACAATTAATAAGGAATTTTTCAGCTAACTAGTCTACTAAAAGTCTGCATTGTACCTGATTGCATTGATGGTTAGGAATATTATTATAGTATCTTCTAATTCCTTGCCTTAGTACATTCAAAAAATATTCACAGATATTTCTGACAACATTGTGCTTCCCAGGTTTAAATTTACAGTAAGAAAGTCTCTCTTCTTTGTTATCATTTTGCTGAACTGTGCAACTGGAGATGGAGATGTTAAGTCATGAATATATGTTTCAGAAATAGAGTCAGTACGAAGAAGAATTATTTCTCTACTTCTACATTTTTAAATAAACTTCTCTGACAGAATTGCAATCCTTTTTATTCACAAAAAACTTTCACAGAAAAAACCAACCAAACAAGTGAATGCATGCAAAGGCTGTAGCTTCTTAGAATGTTTGTGTAGTAAGTTGACAGAGTATTAAAAATGAGAATGAATCCAGAGATAAGTACATTTTTCCCTCCAGTTTTCATCTATTCCAATTTTCTGTCTGCTCCAACTAAAAAAAAAAAATCTACAAAACAAACAGGTTGGTTTTTATGCTGGAGCTAAAACTTTCAAATACATAAACCTCAATCTTTTCCTACTGAAATGAATCTGAGACTAAATCTGAATCTGAATGAGTTACTCCAGAGGAAAAAAAAAACAAAAAACCAACAAAACCAAACTAAACCTACAAGGTATATTCCAACAATCTTCAGCATTTCAGTCATAGAAAGGCATATCAATACAGCCAGCTGAAGAGAAATGAAATATCTGGATTTAGCAAGTGCTGTACCTGAGTTTCAGGACTCTTAAAGAAAGAGTTATAGGGGTTGCATCACAAAATATTTTGATTATTCTTTTAGTGAAGGTTACTTAGACGGGGTGTCACTTCAAATTGAAAATGAACTTCTATGTGTAGTTTAGTCCTTCAAAAGATGTTACAAATTCCCCACTAATGCAGAACTGCCCATGGCACTAATGCCCATGGCTTCCCAACCTGCCTTCCCTTATGGAAATCAGAGAGATTCTGAGCTCTAACTACAGCCAAGAATTTTTTTTCTACTTTTTTTTGGTTTGTTTTGTGAAACACAGTTTTTAATATTACGAGACAGCAAAACAAAAACTAACCAAAGACATAGGGCCACATTCAGCTTCTGAGTGACAGGGATATTCAATATGTTCAGATATTAGGAGCTTTTAACCATTTGGAAGCAAAGAAAAATTTCTACTGTCCCAGACTCCCACAGTGATTCTAAATGTTGCCATTTTCTCCTGCTTTTTCCATGGGCCTCTGCTGCAACTTTTCTACCTCTAAGTTAAATTGGGCTGTTGGATCATCTGAAATCACGTGTCACGAGAGATTTTTTTTTGTATGAACAGTACTTATTTCCTTGACCTAATATTTTTTTGTATGAAATTTTCGAAATAAACACATGTATGCGTAGGAATATTTACCAATAGCTCAAGGGCATCTTTCTCCACATTTTCAATTATGTGGTCTCTGAGATGTGAGTCTCCAAAGTCACAACTGGGGATACCTTTTTTTTATCCTGTACCTACTTATTTCAGAACTGCAGACTAGATGAAGAATATTCTTTTATTTATTTATTTAATTATTTTACCATGTGAGGCATCCCAGATATGCCTGATACATTCTGCAGCTCTCAAAAGTGTTTCCTCTTTTACAGGTTTTGTAAATGAAGAAGTTTGCATATTTTACGAAATACATTTTTGGATCAGAATCATATCAATTATGCTAATGTGTAATGGCAACAGACCCTTGTAAAACCTTTAAGGAGACAGATGTTAAAATTGCAAATGTGAAAGAGTAGGTGTAGAGTGTTTGAGCTTTGATAGGCAAAATAACTTGACTTAGCAAACACTATGTTCCTATACATGGGTGGGTGTAAAAAGAGCATATTATAGTGTATTTTTCAATATATTCATTCTTTTCAGAGCTTAGCTTGACTAGTGGTTTAATGGTTGTTGTAAGGGAAGATGAGGAATGAAAAAAAAGTCTCTTTGTGACTAAGAAACTTCTAGTGCTGTCAAGCTCTGTGGTTTGTTTAACAGTGGCTCCAGCAGGTGGCATATGGTTAATATTGTGTCTGTCACCATCTCCAGGGTTCCAGACCTTTCCCAAATTTGCTGCGAAATGAATTTTTTGGTAGACTTGGATTGTAAAGTCACATGAGCATCTGCTGCCTGCTTAGTCTCATTATCATCAACAGAGTTAACTCCTACAGATTTCAGCCAGATCCAGGAGCTCAATTCTGCTTTCACCATGAGCAATAAATGTGACAATCTACCTTAAAGAAATGGTCCATTTGAATACAAAGGAATATTTTAACAGAAAATAAACAAAACTTTTTAAAAGTATATTAGAAATTATAAACCCAAATAATTTAATTTCCTGATAAATATTATTTCTATTTTTAAGCTTTACTTTTAAAATGGAATTCAAAAATTTGCATTGTCTTTTCTTTGCCACCGTAAAAGAAAACTGAGACCCGAAACAAAACATTTAATCTAAAGTATCTGGATTTGGAAACGTGAAATATTTACCTGTTACATTGAGTTTTATGTTACCATCAGTCACCACAGTATTCGAAGGACTTTCAAGTAAAATCAAGCTACAAGACCAATAAGATGTTTGAAACTGTTTCTGTTCTCTAATTTAGACGCATTTTTTGGTTTCCTAGAATTCTATTCCTACTGGGTTGGGTTTTTTTTCTGTTAAAATTGAATCATTTGCAGCGTTAAGTAAGGAACATGAAAGGCGTTGGAAGAATAAAATTAAAGGAACTCTTGATGTCCTCTTACCTTTGTGAACTGCTTTTCTTGAGGCCAATTTAAACTTAGTTTCTCCACTTAAATAACATCCCTTTTTTACCACTGGTGAATTAGAGCAGAGAAAAGCTTCCTAATACTGAGCCATGGCGTTTAGAGTGAGTCTAATAAAATGCTTGGAGAAAATAGTGGAAAAAATCCAAATGAAATACTGCAGTAAATTTCTGCGTACAACCTTAGGCTCTCAAAGCAGAAACTGGGGCAAAATTTGATGCTTTAGGTGTACAAGCACTACATCTTTCACTGTTTAAGGTCTCCAGGCAGCAAAGAGTTTTAAAATCTGGAGCACTGATAGACAAATGCATCATATCTTTGGCCTGCCCATGACTCTTTGATGCCTGCAAGATATCTCAGCTTTACTACTGAAAGTTAATCTTCTGACTATTTGTTATCTTTTCTATAATTCCTCTATATAAAAGATAAAATTCAGACCAGATTCACAGCCTGAAATAAGTCTTCAACACATATCCCAAAGACATACTTCCTTAAAGATTCTGGAAATGTTCCATCTAAAGAGATTTTTGAACAAGATGCAAAGCATTGTGTAATGGCAATGTTTTTCCTATCATACTAGAACACTTTAATTTTAATATACAGCAATTGTTCAGCTCTGGAATTGCTCCACTGCTGCATGACAAGGTCACTAAAAATCCCTGTCACTGGCATGAAGAATTTAAAATGGGGACAACCAATTATGAATGCTGAGTGTTTTCAGGATCCCACTGTGCATTCTCAAACATAAAACTTGTTAGCACTACAGAACTGGCACCTACTCATGCCTCACATGTGCATGCACCTAATGAAATTGCTGTTTATGCTGATTTTACTAAAGTTATGACTATAATTGAATATAATTCTGTGGAAAAAAATGAAACAAAACCAAAACAAACAAAAAAAAAGAAAAAAAAAAGAAAGAAAACAAAGCCTTTACTGTGTCGGCTTCTGTTTTAAAGGTTTATGAAAGCCAATTCCTTAGGGTTAGGATCCAAGCCCAGATGTTCTCATCTGTAGGATACTGGAGGTGAAGCAGTGTTACAGGCCATCTCCAGGACAGCTGCAAGATCTGGCATATAAGCAGGAAAGCTAATTTGCTAATTTTGAAGAAGCTGGAGGGGTAGAGAAATCTCTCCTTAGGAGCAAGTAGTTCTCTGTTTATTTGCTTTTATGACAAACCAAACTGTTGCTATTACCCAGCCTATGGGAAGAAAAACATTACTTTCCTTTAAAAACGTCTATGAAAGTAAAGCCTTTGCAGAGAAAGAAGCTTTGTTTATTTGCTTGTATTATAAAGTAAAAAAAAGCTTTCAAACACAATTCCCTTTGCTGGTTTTGACCTGTCACAAGGAGCAAGCCAGATGCACTCAATACAGTGAGTTTCCATATCTTTCTTCATCACAAAATGTTGATATAGTGACAGCTATTTAAAAACTTTAAAAAGAATGCATGTATACTTAAAATATACTAATGCTTCCAAGGATCACTTATGCCAAGCATTAATCTCAGATGTCTTGTTACAAAGTTTATGACTAGTGACATCGCTCTCAATGAGTCTTTTGATGAAGGAAAAAACAGGACTTAGGCCAGAAGCAGAAGTGATATTGTGCATTTGGTTATGCCTGATAGGCATGGATATCAGGAGAAACTTTTTCACAGTGAGAGTGATCTCCCACTGGAATGGGCTTCCCAGCGAGGTGGTGGAGTCACCGTCCCTGGATGTGTTTAAGGATAGGTTAGATGATGAACTTAGTGGCATGGTTTAGATGGTTTAAATGGTTTAGATGGCATAGATGTTAGACTGATGTTGGGTAGGTTGTTAACCTAGGTAAAGGTTGGACTTGATGATCTCTACGGTCTTTTCCAACCTTATTAATTCTGTGTAATTCTGTGTAATTCCAGGGACATTTTGGAATCTCTGAAAAGAGTTGTCTGAGGAAAAGGATGGTAGACTGTTTCTACTGACCCTTAGCATAAATCACAGCTTATGGTGTCCCAAAATAGATGACAACAACTCAAAAATTTTAGGGAAATCATCACAATTAATTCGGAAATATAAAAGTTGTCAAAGGATTTGTTATTAGTTTCATTAGAACATAGCTGATACAGAGTAAAAAAACTCTGAGAACCTTCTGTTCAGCATGGTGGCCAGAAGCAAACACCTTATTTCCCTAACTTTTTAGTTTTTCAGACCAAGAAACCCATTGGCTGCACTTAAATTACCACCTTATATTTGGGTTTAGGTTAACTAAACACACATTTAGAGATATAATTCTGAATATATCATCAAAACTGTGCTGAAGCATCCTAGTGTTTTACTCCTAATCATGCTTTTCTCTCTCTTATAGTTTTCAAAAAAATGTCTAAGGAAAAAAATAATTAAATGAACCATATGTAAAAAAAATACTTATACTTAAAGGAATACTTATATACAACTAAAGGTTCATCATTTAGAATACTCCAGTATGAAGGTCTTTCCTTCTTTATCATGAACAGTGTTGTGAAATTTATGTAGAAGATGGTATGTTTTTCCCACAGAATTTTTATATTTGAGGCTGTTTTTATTCAATTCAGGATATGAATCAGAGAACTGCTGGAGCTCTCAAACATTTGCCCTAAGACAAAAAACAATCTTCATGAAGCAAATTTGAATGTCCTTCCTTGTCTTGTAAGTTTTCCTAATACCATGGATCCTGAGCCTCTGGATTTCCTAATGTTCTTACTCTGAGGGATGGTTTCATGAATCTTGTAGGAAGAGAAAACTACATTGAAAGGGTTTGCTTTAAAAAGTCAGAGAGATTTAGGTAAACAGCCCTGGACAGGCATGAAGCCACAAAACTATTTACAAGCACATGGTTGTGTAACCCTGCCCAGCTTTGCTATTACTTCAATGGTATAAAAACATCCAATTTTGATGACTGAGCAAACTTCTTATGTTTGGGGTTTCTTTTCTAAATGTCTCTCAAAGTGTTTAGTCCCTAAGAGTGATTTTTCTAGCATTGATGAAGATATATGGGTTTTTGTTCTATATAGATTTTTAATAATCTCTCTGTGGAAGACAAATAGTTTGCTATTAATCATATATACGATGGGTTCATATCTTGAACATCTTTTGCTAGAAAGGAAAAACATTAGGCAAGGGAATAAATCCCAGAACAGGTGTTTTGTGTACTTGTCATACCTACCTGCTCTACTTCTACATTTGGTCTCAATATAGTAATATACAGTATACAGAATATGTGCAGTGTTCATTGCACATGTAGAAATCAATGATTCCTGTTCTCTGTGCTTAAAACTATTGATCCTGAAGAAAAGGAAAAAAAAAAAAAAAAGAAAAGAAAAAAGTAAAAAAAACCCTTGCAAAATGTATCACAAAAATGTCTCTAGAGGTGCCTGGTTTTGTTGGGTTTTGAAAGTGTTTATGCTATGCCATTAATATCAAATTTCAGAACTATTTTGTGCTATCTGTTCTAACAGCGGAATAGCCCAAACAACACACTACTATGGTTGTTCTTTTTTCAGGATGCATTTGCAAGAACTAGCCCTTGGAGATCTGCCCTGTTCTAGAACACATAGTCTGCGGTGTTTGTTGGAATCACAGTGTATCTCAAACACTTTCCCAATGCACAGGGAAAAAACCTAAACCTCTTACCCTCCAAATCCTTTAAAAGCTAAAGACTGAACCAATTCTGACATTTAAGTTGCTTCCTACCCATATACTACTCTTCACAATCTCCTGGGGCCTTGATAACGTGTCTTATCTAAAACCAAAAGTGTCTCAAGTCCCCATTTGCAGTTTAGGTCACTTTCAAATATGGGCAGACACTATTAAATATGCACATATGCAATCAGATATTCCAAATACTCCATGACAATGAATCCATTATAAAACACTCAAAGAACAAATTGCCTAATTATTTTCATGAAATGTGCATGATGATGGGTTTTTCTTACAGCCAAAATCTTCCTTGGTATTAAAGTTGCCCATGCTGTTGAAAGTAAAAGTCTGCTGTAATTTGCTATTTTCAACCCAGTGATATACTGCATACAAAAGATAGGCTCTACATTTAATGTTGCTGCATTTGACTTCTGTCATTTCTACATTTAATTTCCTACTTTGCACAATTACCACAGCAACTGTTTGATTTTATTTTTTATTTCCTCATCCATCAGAAGATCAAAATTTATCTGTTATTTTAATGTTATACTCCACTACTAAAAAAACTATTTGCCAAGATGGGAAACTCTGCTTTCACTCTGCTGACATTTTTAGCCACCAATCTACTATACTCACAAACTTCTGTGCCAGAATTTTGACTTATTAATCTTCTGGATCCGTGAAACACTGAGGGTCATGACAAAGGGACCCTCTTTGCTGTGGACAGTAAGTGGTCTTATTTGTGCTGCTTTGCTTCCTGTTGATGAGAGTCCATCTAGATTTGCTGGGTTTCTTTAGCTGTATCCCATTCTTTTAGCAGAAGCCTTGGCCATTGTTGTCCAAGCTCAAATAGTTGTCCCATATGTTGACCAGAAGTGAAGACAGATTCCATCTTCCTACTCAGTAAAATAGCAAAGAAGGTAAGCAGTTTTATGAATTTGAGATTCAAGACTTTCTAATTTTGTTCTTCCTAGTGGTCATGTACAAGTTTAAGAGGGTGATCAGAAATGTTATAAGTGAAAGAAAAACATCTTGCCTCACCTTTCCAGAACTTCTGGAAACTTCTGTTCCAGGAAACCAAAGGAAAAACTCTTACACTTTGGTTATACATTTAATTGAAATCAATTGCTCAAGTGGCTAAAGTTACTGTTGGACTGAGCAAACTGTGCATTGATCTTCCACTTTTTGTGGTGCCATTTGCATCCACTGGCATGTGTCTATAATGGTAAAAAAACACAAGGCAGTCATTCCCATGAAGAGAAGTAGGGACATGCCCACATCAGGGTGTGCAATTCAAAGATGTTGCATGCCGACATGCCTGGGTCTAGAGCAGTGCTCATGTTGAGAAATATCTTGGGGGACTGATCTTGGAACAAGTGGGTAGGCAGTAAACTGATGTGGGGGTTTGGGAGGGGAGGGGGGTGCTGGGTCCTCTAAAGGGGAGGGTGTTGGGGGTTCTTGGTGGGGGAGGAAAGGAGATGTTTCCTTTTAAACCCTGTTTTTTGGGTTTTTTTTGTTTTTTTTTGTTTTTTTTTCCTTCCCTTAATAACCTTCCCTCGCTCTCCCCCCACCACCGTGCCCTTTGGAGCTGACCTGGGGAGAGGCGAGGGGTTCGCCCCGGTTGTTCCCCCACAGTTCGCTTAACAAGAACTTACCAAAACACAGCGGAGAGGCGCGTGGGCGGCTCGACCCCCCTCCCTGGCGGCAATTGCTGGCATGTGGCAGGTTTCCCCTCGCGGCGCCTGCGGGCAGGGAGACGCCGGGCGGGGGGCNCTGCGGGCAGGGAGACGCCGGGTGGGGGGCGGCTGGCTGCCAGCACTGGTCATGACCCCGGTGGGGGGGAAGCTGGTGGGCATGGTGCTGCTGTGGGATCGGGTCCCTCGCAGAGCCAAGTCCAGCGCCGGGCAGCTGCTGTTGCACGCACGCCTTTCCAGTGGCGGCGGCTGCAGCCCACAAGTTCCTCCCAGCATGGAGAGGTCCCAGTGGCCACACCGGCCCTCCTGCCACCACAAGGAAGCCCGTCAAGAGAGCCCGCAGTGCCAGCGGCCCCGGGAATGGCCCCCGCGCGGCAGGGTGGGCACAATGGCTGCTCAGGCAGCTCCTGTGGCCTCGATCAGCCTCGGAGACTCCTTTTGAGGGTTCCCGCGGTCGGTGGGTGCCTTGGAGAGGTGGCAGCCA
>VXBA01003431.1:98720-112715 GCA_013399895.1 Serilophus lunatus | reverse complement strand
TCTCCCCAAGCAGCGGCTGAGAACAGCAGCTGACCACAGCAACACCTCCCCCCCACCTCGCCTTTTCCCTTCACCTCTGAGGGGAGAGCAGGTTGGATGTAAGAAGGAGGGGGGTGGGGGGTAAAAGGTGTCTCTGATTGTCTCTCACTCTTAGCTCTGATCTTGTTAGTAACAAACCTGACTATTATTCCCACATGGAGTCTTGTTTTGCCTGTGACAGTGATTAAGAAAGAATCTGCTGTAGTCCTTATCATGAATAGCGAAACCTCTCGTTATTCTCTCTCTCCTCTATAGCTGGGCAAGGGGGAGTGAGAGAGTGGCTGTAGTGGGCCCCTGGCACTCAGCCTGGGTTAAACCACTACAACTTCCCTTCAACAAATACATCAGAACTGCTGAAAGAGAAGTAAATGGTAACTCTTCAGATTCAGTTCAGCAACTTGGTTAGCAATTCTCTACCAGCAGGAATTTTGTGCACCTCAGCATACCTGCATTTTACAAGATTGTGCCTTCATATTCTTGGTTACACTTTTAGCCTTCTGCTTATCACTGGATTAGTATTTTCCTGGGAGTTTCAAAATCCCAGTTTATCATAAATCTCAATTTGTTATCACTCAAGCTCCAGAGATAAAATTTTCTAAAAGATGAGAGGGCATGGTCCACTATTGCTACAAAATCCCTCTAGGTAAATACAATCAAATATTAATCAATCTGACCAACACTATAAGTGTCAATACACTGTAGAGAAAACTGCAATTATAAATATAAATGAAAATTCATTTCCAAATATTCTTCCTATTTTTCTTTGTTTCTTAATCGTGTGTTAAATTCTCACAAAAAAAATTATTTTTAGATCTTACTGAAGGAGTTTAGCAGGTATTTCCTGGCTGAAGTGTTTCATTTGTCTGCTTCAGAGCAATTCCTGTGCAATGATACTTTGCTTAAGTACCAATACTGGCTACTACTATTTAGTGTTATGAGACCTGATTTGAGGAACCTCCACAACATTAAGCAACCTGCTCTAGTGAAAGGTGCCCTTGCCCCACAGCAGGAGGATTGGAAGGAGATGATCTTTAAGATCCCTTCCAACCCAGGCCATTCTATATTTCTATTCCTTGTCTTCAAAACATGAGGCCTAATATTTGCACTCAACTGCCTAGAGATTCTTTGGACATGAACTAGGACTTTCACTATTGAATGAGCAAGGGAGTCCAGTGGTTAAGTGCTGGGAAAGTAAAAGGTAAAAGATACACATTTAAGAGATTATGGCTCTCCAATAGGACTGTTAAGATACTGTCCTCCAAATATCTAATGGAGATAATTAGAAGGTATAACTATTCTTCAGCAGAGAAGCAAACATGTAGTAAGTCTATGATTGGCACCTACCTTGGGATAGTGACCTATTATTAGGAAAAAAAACTAAACCCAAATTGCTACCTAGAAAACCCAAAAAACCATAGAGGAAATACACTCTCAGTAAGTAAGAGCCTCAGAGAAATATGATATCAATGAAACACTACCAAATCACCTGTATAGCCAGTTGAGTAGGACTATAAAAAGTCATTATTAAATGAATTGGACAATATTTGATCAGCTCTATCAGCATCTATCTCTATTGGCATCTGTATGTGTCAGTAGAAGAATTCCATATAAATAGGTTTTTAAGGGTTGGAGCACAGCCAAGTAGCTACTGTGTGTACCTAGCATAACATACCTCTGAACATTTTACTTATTACTAGCATTTAAGTATTGTAGCACATCAACAGTTGTTTCAAATCAGCTCTGCAAATAAGTTGATATATTAACAAACCTAAGGAAATTGAGGCATCCAGAATTAGAGGCAAAGAATGCACTTGGTACTTTAGTTTTTTCACTTTTCAATATTTTTACCTTGCTTATAATAAAGTGTTTAGTACTTTTTTTATTTAGCAAAGTTCTAGTTCCTGAAGGGGAATGCTTTAGTGATTTCAGGTACTTTATTTTTCTTCTTTAGGATTCAAGTCTGGGGACATTTCAACATATCAGACTTCCTAACATTTTAAGCAGCGTTTCTCAGTATATCATCGTTCTGATTTAAGGCAGCACACAAAATGCGATCCGTCCGCGTAGCCAGTAGGTGTCCCCCCTCCACACACACTGGATGCCACCGTCCGCTTATGTGTCCACAGGGATTGTGTGTGAGGACGGGAAAAAGGGACACAGGCAGCGCGGCCTTAATTTCTGAACGGAGAGAAATAAAGGAAAATATATTGGAATTTAATACAACTCAAGGTTTCCTAAAACCTTTCAAAAACCCCCGTGCCACAGCAGAAAGTTAGGGGCAATAAGGCGTTTTTCCAGTGTTTTTCTTACCCTCCACAGAACAAATTCATAGTTTTTGCTGAGCATGTACTGCAATACTTAGACCCTAGAATGAGCCACAACCAGCCTGGCTGAGGTAGTCCCATCCTGGGTGTCACATCAATAGCTAGAATTAGACTGGGAAATATCTGAGAATACGCTATCAAAAATTTTCACATTTCCAAGAAACTTAATTTTTTGTTTAATAAATCTATTCTATTGAACATGTTTGACAGCAGCAAGCTTCATTAGAACGACAAACTAGCTACAACAGCAGTGTGTTTTTAATTAAAAGGAATTTATTAATAACAACTGTAAGCTTTATTTTGTTTCCAAATTATTGTTAAAACGTAAGAGCCAACTTGTTTGCAAATGTTATACAATAAAGAATTTCAAGCTTCACTAGATTTAAAGCCTTTATAGAGCCACTTCTGATTAAAATTTTACCCATTACTGCCCTCAGAGTCTCGACTTGAGTTTTGTGTGTGAGATATACCTGGATTTCTGAAAACACCGGAGAGCAGATGAGTGTGCTGAGAGCTAGGAAAGAAGGAAAATTTGGCTGCCTGCAAAGGCCATGGGAAGAAGAGTCATACAGGGAATTTTGCCAGCAAAAGGCAAACAGCTACACACAGCCCTCAAGAATGGGGGGAAGCAAATAACTGTAGGAGGTTTGGAAACTATAAACTGAGAAAGGATGTGATTGGCGTGGGAGGAAACATGGGACAAAAATATGGGAAGGAAGTGCTGAAGAGTGAGAGGAACTTTACAAGCTCACAAGTGGGCTGATGAGGAGGAAGCATGAGATGGGAGAATTTGTGTGGGAAGGTGCTGGAATGATAATAAGGAAGGGAATGTAACAGGACAGGTAGGACAGGAAAGGCTGGGCTGTTTAAGTCCTGATGTAAAGGGAAAGGATTGAGATTTGGGACACAAATGGTATGACAGCAAGAGATGGATTTGCGTCTTCGCTCTCTCAATACCTTCTTTTTCATATTAGAATTTAAGTCATTGTTTTAGCCTTATACAGAGCAGCTATATAAAAGGCTTCACTGTCAGCAATGGGGTAGCTGGACATAAGTTCATACAGGCAAAGCCCTGAAACATTGAACTCAAATAACTCGATGTAAAATGTGAATTATGCTACACAACCACCATTTTAAACCTCAGAGCCATGTTTACCACCAGCATGATATTGTTATAACAACTTATAAAAAAGACACTATGCTTGAAACATCTGATATATTTACTTTGTTTCAGACTACTCATAATGGAAAACTTTCATTATTTTGTGGCTTCTTTTAGAAATGGACAGAATGCATTCTAATCATAATCATTCTAATCATAATATTCTCATCAAATTCCCAACAAAACATCAGGACAGCCAAAAGAAACAGCAAATATTGAAAGTGTTAAAGAGTGTGACTTCAGAAGAAGCAAAATCATTGGTAAATTCAGATTGGAGAAGGATTTCAGTTCAAAAAATTCTTCCATGCAAACTGAAGAATATTTCTATTTCAACAACTTAGATATTTTTCCTTTCAGAGTGATGCTTCCAATTTTTAGCTGCACTATTTCTAAAAACCACAACTTTTCTTAAACTTCAAGTTTAAGAAATCATTTTAATTCAAGAAGTTTCCTATTATCCTTCAAAAAGTCTTGCGATTGCTTTTGTTGTGGCTACTGGACTAAAAATGCCAGTATTTGCAAATGTATAGATGGAGCAGAGAGTTGATAGCAAAGCCAAATGCTTTGGGAAGAGTTTAATACACCTCTTCATCTACCATCCCTGTCCAGCAGTCTTCTTAGTCCTTCTAACCACACCAAAAAAATAAAACAAACCAAAGTGAAGCAAACCAAGCTAACAAAAAAT
Source organism: Serilophus lunatus (assembly GCA_013399895.1). Taxonomy (NCBI): domain Eukaryota; kingdom Metazoa; phylum Chordata; class Aves; order Passeriformes; family Eurylaimidae; genus Serilophus; species Serilophus lunatus. Next base: position 108,505 of record VXBA01003431.1, on the reverse strand, counting down.
TAAAAAAAAAAAAAAAAAAATAAAAAATCAACAAGATTTTACAAGTTCTGAAATAACTCTGAATAGTAAGTTGCCTTTAACAAATCATCCGTGTGGATATAGCAAGGACAGCACAGCAAGACATGGAGCAAGACCCTTTCCCAGAGTCCAGGAAGGGAAAAAGATGGTGATAGAAATAAGATACCTTGTCTACCTGAGAGGTACACACAGGAGAGAAGGTGTCTGTGGCACAGGTCCAGGGGGCATCTGGAAAGCAGGGATGGAGATCAACATTCCTACATCCTGGGCTGAGTTTGGATGGCAGAGGAGAGGTGAACAGGCATCCCAGGTGAGGCTGGTCGGGGCCAGGAAGTCCTACCAGCACCCTCAGGATTCTGACATTATTCTGTGAAGGATGAGTTGTGATTAAAATGCTTTTTCTTCCTAGCTCACAGGAATAATGTATCCTAACTTAAATAACATCAAAGGAAGCTCATGTTTCTTTCTTAAAATTTGTGACTTGCTAAAAGTATGTAGAAGTCATACGTCAAGTCATATCTAGAGATTTTCTATTTAATTGGAGTTGAAACTGAACCCTCAGCTAGACTGTTGAATGCTAGATATTAAAAGGCATTGGAGCCTTTTGGAGTAAATAGATTATTTGAACATTTTGTAAGGTTATAATAGAGTGTGAAGTTTAGCCAGTTTAAAAGCTGGCCTAGCTGCTATGTGCACACATAACACTGGAGTAGTAAAACTTCATTTAAATGTCTGCAAAAAAGAGATACTACAAAGCAAATATAAAATGCCTAAGCACCCAATATCCTTTAGCAGTTAGTTTTATAGATAGTTTTGAAACACTTACCCAGCAACCTCTCTGAATCTGTCAACGGCTAAATATTATTAGGAACTGGTCATAAGTGCAGAGGTTACTTTGAAAAATAGGCTTATTTTCTTTAGACATTTATGTCCCTCTTTATCTTTGCTTAAATGCAAGACGATTTTTAAAGTATTGCCAGTAAAGAAATATTTCACTGTTATAAACATTAAGAACCTTCCTGGAAACTTGTCAAAGAGCCCTCACAAAAACATTGTTTTTTTCTTTTACTTCACACTACTGCAGTTTCAAGTCTCAGATTAAGCTCATAAACAATAATCATATATTATTTCTATATAGTTGTCAGCTTTCAAGACCCAAAGAAGCAAGGAAGATACTTCTTTGTCCTTCTGTTTTATTTCATGGAAGGGTTGTGGGGGGTTTTTATCCTGTCTTTTCTGTCCACTTTTTTTTCCAGTCCAAATCTCTTGACTGGGTTAAATCCATGCTCCAAATAACAGCTTATTTATCATGCTGTTTGGTGATGGATGCTTGGTGATTGCCTCCTATTCTTTTCTGACTGTAAAACTGAATTAGATTCTACACCGTGCAAATGTACACAATACACATTGTAATGGCAGCTGGTGGAGAGCTGCTGTAGCCAATTCTGAGTCTTTTTCCAGCCACAACTTCTGTTTCTTGTCTTGTATGTGCAGTTTTCTGCCACCCCTCCTCCCAACCGGCGCCCTAAAGAAAACGTAAAAAGTACCAGGCAAGGGCACCAGCTGTTCCTATTTTCTGTCCACAGATATTCATAGTCTCTGATTGGAGTCATGGTCCCCTAAAAGCCACATTTACACAGGAGAAGAAAAAAAACACACTGTATTTTTTGATCACAAAAAGTTAAACAATTTAGAAAACTGTTATGTAGGCTTATGTAGCTCTTGTTCCAAAGACTGTTCTTGTTAGAATAATAAAATGTTATTCTTCAAAACATTAGTATATATATGTACAAACATGGTATAAACACGTAGCAGCATGACTTTGGTAACTTTTCCACATAACTGTTTTCCTGGATGGAATGAGCTGCTACCCACTTGTAACTGAAAGTTGTTAGAAGTACTTTTATTATTTTTCACACAAAAAAAATTATTCTTAATAGTTATAGGCATTTATTGTACAGTAAGGAATCAAAAGACTAGCAGTGCCATGAAAACTGTGTGTGAAACATAAAGAAATACAAAAAATGCTATCCATCTTGAATCCATCCTCCTTAGGTTTTGTTTATTTAGATGTGTCTCTGCTTTCTTTGTGGTTTGATTTTGGGTGTTTTCTTGAGGTTCAAGAGGAACGTAGGCTAAAACAAAGGGACACAGGCTTTTAGTTTTAGACCCATGATTGTTTTCTCATTGATATTAAGAGGTGGTTTTCCGAGCTGATACGCTCAGGTTCCGTCTTCTGATTTCCCAGCATGTAAACCTACTGTTGGCCAATATATGACAGTAGAAATCTTGATGTGGCTCTTAAGTGATGGGCCAAAGGCATTTTGCAGACTGCTGTGAGGTGACTAACCATGATTGATGAATTTCCTCTTCAGTGGTGGAACTGTTAAGTAGATTCTCTCTTTTCAGCTACCAATTTCTTACAGTTATTGAGGCAGCAGCTGAACTACTTTTCCCCATTCTCTTTGGTGAATTAACACTTTATTTAAATGGCAAAAATCATGTGTATTTATGAAATTTAGCGACAAGAGTCATGTGTCTACTTTGCTGCAGGTCTAAGTTTTATTTTCTCCACACATTTAACTAAACTTTTTAAATGTACAAACAATATTGTTCTATGCCTTTGAACATTAAAAAGTTTCATCTTAAAAGAAATCCTCCAGAATAAGCAATGTCATTCTTTTTGTAAAGATCATTTTTCATTCCTTAAAGAATAGGGAAAAGAAAAAGTATGAATTTGTATCTGTAACTCTTATACTTTTTGTTGTCTGAGGCCATGTCTTCCTGTACAGCCCTGGATCTTCCATGCAGTACCATATTTCTCAGAGATTTTCCTTTTTATGATCTCTTTTCATCCCTGAGATACAAGAGCTTCTGACACAGTCACCTTCACCAGCTTTGTGATCATTCCCCTGCCCCCTGGGAATTTTGCAGTACTGCTCTCTGTCAGCTTTGGTTCCGTGTTATAGAAAATTTTGTGTGAAATTAATTTGTTAAACTCAAGAATCCAGCCTACACATCCTATTTTCTACAGTTGCCAAATACCTCCATTTTCTGACATAATAACCTTTTATTTTATTATCTTGATGTTTGTAACCTCTATAAGGAACAGAGTCATGGAGTCTATTGCAGTAAGTATCATATTTCATCAACACATTTCAGGAAAGAAAATGTTTAATTAAAACTGGTCCAAGATGCAGAGAGAGATATAATTCAAACATAATGATCACATTGATCTTCTTGTGTTATCTCAGCAGTCCTATTTACAGTGTCATACTGAACAGTGTACCACCTAGCGTACCAATGGTTTTAATTCCCTGCCCTCTATCACCTGCTGATCCTTTCCCTGGTGCTTGCTTTTCTTCAGATTCACTGTTTGGTAACTTCACTCAGAACCAGGTTTCCTAACATTATACATCTTAGTTTCTGTGTAAGCTTTATAACACTCAGACTTCCTGGCTTTTTGTGAAATAGATGAACCAAGAACAAATCACAGGCTGAAAAAAACTTTACCAGTCTTGTTTGTCTGGAACATTTCTCCCTCCGATCTCTTTTACAATCTTCCCAAATATTTGCAAAGGTAAAGCATGAAATCCAACGAAAGGATAGGAGAGAATATAAAAAGAGCAAATTTGCCAGTTTAAAGCCTCACATCCAAAAATGTGCTGTAAGCTGTCTGCACCATGTTTAAATTGAAAGCAAGAGAGCAAAACTTTCAGAACATACAGATAAGAAAGAGCAAAACAGACAATAAATGAGACACCTGGAGACAGCAATTCTGAAACCATAATTTTTCTCCACTATATCTAAAACAGAGCAAGCATTTCTCTTCCCTGTCACTAACAAAGCATAACTTTCATGCACTGAAAACTCAGACTTTGTTTTGGTCCTCTGTACGTAGGCTTTAGGCCTTAGTGACGCTGGAACTACCGAGTGCATTAAGAATCAAACAGACACATATTCTATATGCATTGTCAGAGTGTGCAGAAGATAAAAAACTCTGACCCATAAAAAATGAAATTAAGGAGGAATATTATTTGCATTACAACAGGAAGAATTAGTTAGGACACGTCATTGAAGTAGAGCACCCTTGTCAGACACAGGGAAAAAAAAATCCCCCTAACTTGTCGTCACCTCATGTATTCCCACTATTCCAATCATCTTTGCATGAATCTAACCTTCACTGAGTTGAGCAGAGTCATACTGGTGTATTCTACCATAAATACATTTAAATGGTCCTATGTGAACCCAAAAATCAAGTGAGAAATTAGTGCTGGAATCTCCAGGCTGCAAAACACACTCGTGGTGGTTCAGCATCCTTGAAATAGACAAGTCAGGCCTAAGTCAAAGGCAGCAGTGGCCACAGAAGGAGGAATATTTCCTGAATATTGAAAAGCAGATTCCATTGCCACAGGTATGAAAATAGAAAAGAAACATGAAACAGAAAGCTGTGGGGATATGCAGGTGATATAAGGCACTTTACTCAGTAACATGACAGAGACTGATCTTTCAATGTGTGCAAGAAATAATCTTATCGAGGCATACTTTTACCAAGGAGCAAAGCGTCGAATTTTGAATCTCTAGGTAAGAACATTATAACTATTTTATTCTGACAGAAAACCACATTTATAAAATTCCATATAAGTGCACTCTGAAAAATGGACATTCATGTCTCTGTCTTGTCTTGCTATAATTGATCTATAAGCAAGGAAACGAAAAAAAATTTAAACCCAGCTGTCTACATTAAATTTCTAAAAACATAAATAAATGGATACTCTTGCTGTAATTTTATAGCAACAAAAACGATATGATACCACCCAGTGTTTATGGGAGCCTAGAGGACTCTATGAATTTGGGGTTATATATGGCAGCTCCATCTCTCACTGCAGAACATCCTGGAGTCCAAATTGAGCCACTTGAGAACTCTTCAAGTGCTATTGCTTTAAAAGCCATACTTCACACTGGTAGAGTGAGGAATTATATCAGCAAAAAAAAGGTTATTGATTTTTGCTGAGAACTCAGCTCATTTGCCTAAACATTAGAGCTAAGCACCACCTAAAACTTCTGCATGAAAATAATACAGGGCAGAAATAATACAGGGATTTATAGGTGACTGGTGTACTTTGGATCTCAAATTTCACTAGATCCCTACGCGTGGCCAACTGAATAAAGCCAGGGACAGTATTCAGTGTAGTCTACCTCTACTCATGTTTCTCCTCTCTCCACCATTTATCATTACTCTGGACCCTGGGAGGTCCCAGATGACTCAAGGTTGGCCAGACTGATGCCCTTCAACAAGAAGGGCTGGAAGGGTCTAAGGAACTGAAGGCCTGTCGGCCTGACCTCAGTGCCCACCAAGGTTATGGAAGAGACCATCTTGAGTGTGATCACAGGACAGTGGATAAAGAAAAACCAAGAGATTAGGCCCAGTCAGCATGGGTTTAGAAAAGGCAAATCCTGCCTGACCAACCTGGCTTCTTTTTTATGACCAGGTAACCTCTCCAGCTGATGAGGAAAAGACTGTGGATGTTGTCTACCTGGACTTCAGCCAAGCCTCAGATTCTGTCTCCCACAGCGTTCTCCTGGAAAAACTGACAGCCCATGGCTTGGACAGGTACTCCCCTCAGTAGGTTAAGAACTGGCTGATGGCCAGGCCCACAGAGTGGTGGTGAATGGTGGTGCATCCAGTTGGCAGCCAGTCACTCGTGGTGTCCCCCAGGGATCAGTGTTGGGTCCAGTTCTGTTTAATATCTTTACTGATGATCTGAATGAGAGGCTCAAGTGTACTCTTGGTAAATTTACAGACACCAAGTTGAGTAGGAGTGTTGATCTGGCGGAGGACAAGAAGGTTCTGCAGAGGCTGGCTCAATGAGACAAGACCAAGGTACAAGGTTCAGCAAGGTCAGCTGCCAGGTCCTACACTTCAGTCACAACAGCCTATAGGTGCTATAGGCTCAGAGAAGTCCAGTGGAAAAGGACCTGGGAGTGCTGGTCGACAGCTGGCTGAACATGAGCCAGCGTGTGCTCAGGTGGCCAAGAAGGCCAATGGCATCCTGGCCTCTATCAAGAACAGCGCTGCCAGCAGGACCAGGAAAGGGACACTTCAAGTCCTGTGTCCAGTTCTGAACCTCCATTACAAGAAGGACATTGAGGAGCTGGAGAAAGTCCAGAGAAAGACAACGAAGCTGATGAAGAGTAATACCTATGAGGAGTTTCTGAGGGAATGGGGGTTGTCAGCCTGGAAAAAAGGAGGCACAGAGGGACCTTATCACTCTCTGCAACAACCTGACAAGAGGTTGTAGCCAGATAAGGGTTGGTCTCCCAGGCAACCAGTGACAGGACAAGAGGTCATAGCCTCTAATTCTACCAGGGGAGGTTCAGCTTGGACCTCATAAGGAATATGTTTGCAGTAAGAGTCGTCAAACATCAGAATGGACTGTGCAGGGTTGTGGTGGAATTACCATCCTTGAAGGTGTTCAAGAAACAACTAGACATGGTACTTGGTGCCACGGTGGTTGATGATAAGGTGTGATCAATCAAAGGTTGGACTTAATGATATCTGAATGATACTGTGGTTCTGTAATTTAAATAGATGCATTAGACACCTTTGTTCCAAATGTTTTTTTATTAATGGGGCAAGTATAAGTTACATACAGGTCTATGATTCCTTTTATTTTACTGATAAAGCATTAATTTTTTGCAAAAGTCCTAAGTATCACTTGGAATATAACCTCTTGGTCATAAAATCCTTAATTACTTCCAGAATTTAAAGAACTTTCATTAATTTCTGATGTGTGTATTAATATACATATATATATAATAAAAATATTAATAAACTGTAAATTAAAAATAAGATAAATCCTACTTGTTATGGGATTAGATTTATTTCAAATATCTGAAAAGCAACTACAAGAAATAAAACCTGATGTCAATCCAGTAGCAGTTTTAAAGAATAGGGCAATATCCCAGATATGAACATATTTTTTCTATTTAATTATAAAAACATCATTAATGAAGTTATTGAGTAGAACTAGGCTTAAAATCCAACACCACTGCTTGCATAGAGAAAATCATAAATCAAGTAAATAAAAATATCTAGATATTAATGTAGTTATATACTTGGCTTCTTTAGTTTTCCATGTTGGCATTTGGGGTGTTTGAGGTTATTTTCAAGGTAAGATTTTAGAACTGACATGTCACCGTGTTCTGGGACCTTTCACATCTCTGTAATGCAATCAGTCAGAGTTATCAAAAAGTTTCTTTTTCTTCTCTTTAGTTGCAGATGAGCAGTTAAAAATTTATTACTACTATGATGTCAGGTACTTTAATTACTGTAAGGCATAACTATTGTATTTTGAAGAGATTTTGGAACAAAGAACAGCAGTGAAGAAATAAAAATGATTAAAACTGAGGCAACAGAAGAAAAATAAAATAAAAAACCAACAACCCACAAACATTTTCTTTGCTTTTTAAAAGCTGAAACAATACAAGTTGTTTTTAAATAATTTATATGTGGTGCCAGGCCAGCTTCTCAGAAAGCAGCATTTCCATTTTCAAGTTTCCCCCAATGTTTCATTAAAATTCAAAGGCTGTGCTGGAAAACAAACTAAAGTACTTTCAGGTATAGACGTTTGGTGGGGGGTTTATTTTAGTTTTAAACATGTTACCTTCTACCCTTATCTTCTTCAGCAGCTGGTACTTATAAATGAAACAATTTTTTAAAACTGCTGAATTCCAAAATTCTCATCACCAAATAAAGGCTGGTGAGATGTGACAGTGGCGCATTCCATTCTCCCATGGCCTTTCCTCTACTGCTCTGCCTCCTCTCCTGCTCAGTCTGTGGCACTTCATTGCAGAGCCTGATTTTTCTGGTGATGAAGAGATAATGGACCCTCTGAGAAATAAGGCACCATGTAATAATGGTTTGCACTCCAGAAGTAGTCCATTTTAATTTCATGGTTGTTGCATTATCCCACATGTTTTCTCACAAGACATTACAGCAGGATCACAATAATTCCACCATTGGTATGTACATAAAGAAAATTAGCTTTAAAAGTGTTGTTCTTACAAGTCCTTTCTTTCTCTAGGCTGTATAAATCATAAATATATGATGATTGAAGCTCCTATTTTACTCACGTTTTTATGGTAAAAATGCATATTTATTCTATACATATGTATGCTCAAAGCTAAATCTGACGGCTTTTGTTTCAGCATAAGGAAGAGAACTGAGACCAAGTATACAGTACTAAGTGGCTAATCATTTTAAACTGGTAACAATGAAAAAAGAAGGATTTCATGCAAGGAAAAAAAAATTTAGTAAGATTTTTCCTTAAAACGCATTAAATATATTTTATTCCTTTAGGGCTTTTTTCAGGAAACATGTAAAAAATGGTTGATAAAACCTTTTGTTTAGGTGATGCAGATAAACATTTGATTATCTTTTAAAATATTCTGAAACTTTTTGAAGTTATCTTTCTCTCTTATAATTATGATAATGTTATGTGCACAAAATTATACCTGTCTTAAAAATACACAGATGTCTACTTCTGTTGTAGGCCTATGAAAATGTGTCACGATGGTTTTTTTTAAGACAATTTTGGACACTTGCAGTATCTTGGTGGATATGTTTTGTATTTCAACAGAGCTCTTGAACAAAAAGCTCTTTTCACAGCAAATGTGACCCCTCATTGTGCATGAAACATTTGTCTTTTTCTGTATGTTTTGCAGTGATAAAAGAATTTTGAATGGGCTGCTGTGTGAGTTCACTTTAATTATTGGCCACTATAATGAGTTATTGAGCAGTATTATGGGTTATTAAAGTCATGGGAAAAAAGCAGCCAACAAAAACTACACCACCACAAATACTTAATAGCTGTCTGTAAGTAACTCATTCAAAATATAAATTATCCAAGGCTCAATCTGAAGATGCATGTATTTGAATTAGTGCCATGTCTCTGGCAGTGGTCAGTAGCAGATGCTTATCAAATATTAGAGCAATGCTCCCTTAAAACATGATGCCCCTTTCAAAGTATCTCAAGACTGGACTTCCTAAATTTGAGTTGTAGACACGTAGTCACTAACAGTTCTTGATAGACTTTCATTATTTTTTCCTAAATACTTTATCGAAGGGGTTTTGACCTTCAAAACTAGATAACTGTGCTGTGTATTTGCTCTTGTAATCTCACAACATTACTGGTAATCTCACAACATTACTGGTAATACATTTAGCAATATTACTTACATGGAAAACATGGCAAACATGGGTGTATGGCAGTTTATCTCAGGGAGAGATTCTATGGACAAAAGAAAAAGATAAACCAATAGCTTCAAACATACTGGGCCAAGTCACCAGCACAAAGGCAAACATTTCAAAACTGAGGTCCAAAAATAAATGGTGTAAGGACACTTTTTTTTTTAATTCCAGATTCCTTGTGCAACCCACTGGTTCAGCTTGGGTGGCTGTTTCTGATAAATGGCACAATGGAGAAAGATAAAAAAAACAACCTGAAGCCTCCTGCTTGTCAGCACAAATTGTTGTGATTTGAGTGATTGAGTCTTGTGGCCAATTTTAAGGTTTATTTATTGGCTTATAGGGTGGAAAGTTCATTGGTTTTGTTTGTCTGACTTTTTAATTTCTCTACAGTTTTTCAAACATTGATTCTCTCTATCACCACATACCTTGTCTTCCTCTAATTTTTCAACATTCTTCATTGTTAGGCAATGTATAGATCATAAAATATATGAAGAAATATTTTTTTTTTTTTTTT
>VXBA01003431.1:0-98694 GCA_013399895.1 Serilophus lunatus | reverse complement strand
TTTTTTTTTTTTTTTACATTTCTCCCACTGCTTTGTGATCTAAAATCTTCCTGAGGTTTACCTGGTGCAGAATCTATTCCCATTCTCCATTTGTTTAAATTTTCCAGGTATGTTCAACATCACGATTCTCAAAATACTAAGAAAAGAATATTTAAAGAAGGTGTGGTTTTAACACTAGGGGGCGCAACAGTGACAAAAGACTGAATAGAGATGCAACAGCAAACACAGGTTTATTTTCTATGCGTCTCTTTAGAGCTATGGAATCTCACTAGGCGCTAAACAGATAGACACAATGACTTGACAATATTCCGCAAAAATAAAAAGAAACACAATGACAAACTGCTCCTCCAAGCAGACTTGTGAGCTGAGGAGCAGAGGGAAGGAAGGAAAGCCACCTTGAAGATGGCACCTCCCAGCCCTTGGAGCTTTTGAAAGATAAGAACAGTGAGAAGCCGTCTCCCCCCAGGAACTCAAGGGGAAAAGATACCACACTGTTGAACCTGGATGGTGTTCTGGTGTCACTGTCGGAGCTCCAGTGCTGCTGCAGGGTGAAGGGAACTGGGAAGGACCACAACGAGCTGGCCAAAGGGGACAAGACTTCTGGGGTTCTAGCTTTTATGTACTGGCAATCTCGCATGATTTTGAGGTTCTCTTCTGCTCCACCTTGGGGGATGAGCCAGCTCCATCTCAGCGCCGCCCCACTGTTGTCCCACCGTGCGAACCGGACAGTGGGAGGATGGGGAAACGACAAGAGCCGAGACCCAGCCACCTTCCCCAGCTCTGTCACGCAGACTGGGCAGCTCGAGAGGTTCCACCGAGGCACTGAGTGGACGAGCAGGAGAAACTTCGCAAACGCCAGGGCTTTGGTATGTGAGGAAATGGAACAGATCCGTGCCCGCCGTGCTCCCGATTCCCGCACCAGCGGTGGTGCGTGGAAAGGAAAATCAGCAGGCACACAGGCTAGGGCTCCATGCCCAAATGGCTGCCTAGTGGTGGCAAGAAGCAGTAGGTGCATGGGGCCGGAGGCTTGCCCGGGCAAGGGAACCGGTGCCACTGGAAAACATGGGAAGGAGCCTGGCCCCGAACCAGTCCCACTGCACCTCTCTCCAGTCCCGCCAAGTCCGAAGTCCCTGGAGCTGAGATCGGCCAACACCACTCTGTTCTCCGTTCCCAGGAATTTTGGGGAAAACACAAAAGAAAAATATTTTAGCGCTTTAACAGATAAACACTTCCCTCCCCTCAGAAAACAGAGAACATCAACTTCAAACCTACTACAGAAGGCTTCAGTTATTACCACAAATCCCTCTGTCAGCAACGGAAAAAAGGGGGATAAACTTGATGGCAAGTCAGAAACCCACTTGAAATTGTTGTTATGTTCATAGTTAATCTTTTGGTGTACTATTGCATCATAAGTAAAAGTGAGATCATGTCCCTGCCTGGTGATATGGGTGGATCATGTGTCAGTGTCACATCCCCAGACACATCCTATTCTCCCACTATAGGCCTGTAAGAGAAGGAGCTCAGGGAAGTTTTATCTACTCATTTATCTATACATTTTCTGGATTTTTTTTAGTAACTTTACAGTAGTCTGCAACATGGAATCACTGCAACTTCTGCTGGAATGGTGGGGTTTGGAATGTCTTAATCCATTTACTCAAGTGACATTGAGACTGTTTCCTCCCCTCACCAAGTACACAGCAATAGATTCTCTCTTACCATACAATAAAAACAGTGTAGTGGCTAAACACAAGCAAAAAATGTCCAGTGAAAAATAACCCCGTGGTTCTACTAGATCTCCACTTCCAAAGTACTTTCTATCGTGGTTTAATATACTGAGATTTAAACAAACAAGCAGAGGAAAGTGAGGAAAGAAGATGGGAGTTGCTCACTGAGAAAATCAGCTTACCTGTAAAGTGGTACAATAGCCATTACAAATAGAAAAATAAATCAGACTTCTCTGTCCAGGACATTGCTGGTGTAGTCATTCAAGTTTTCAATCCATGCTGCACTTATCCACTGCAAGATCTGTCCAAAGCCTATTGATCCAAACCTCATTTAGTTTCATTCCCCCTTCAAACACATACAATTTACCCCTTTCTGTCTCTGTCTAACTAGACAGAGATTTGAAATAATTCAGCCTAAATAGTTTTATACAATCTGTACATTTTTCCTTTTCAGAGCTTATTTGTACTCAGAGGTCTAGTTTTATGAGAGAACATCTTGAATTTCTGCATCAGGCCTTCAACTCACTGAAATGGGTATAAAAAAATTTTGATACCTCAATAAAACATAAAGACACCTAAGAGGAGTTGGAATAGTATCTCTCTTTCTGTAGACAGTGGCATGAATGTTTATCAGCAGCATAACCTACTGCTACCTTTTTCTGGTGATAGTATTTCTGTACTATCATAAATCCAATAACAAATTTCTTGAGATGAAGCAAGTTAGAAAGGCCCAGATGACAGCAAATTTATGTGGATTGATATGTTGCTAGAAGGGCTCTTGAAAATAAATTTCTAATGAGGGTTTAGGTATTGCAATACGGATAGACATCCCATTTCCTGGCATGTAAAGCACAGCATGGAAGCCACAACTCTCAGTTAGGTATCTGGATAAAATGCAGAGCAGAGATGTAGTGTGATTAGGTTAGTTTAGCCCTTCTGGTCACCACTGAGTTTGAGGTTGGTGTTTGAATCCCACTATTCACAGTTCAACAGCTGCCTAAAAGGTATAAGCACCTGTTTCTATATAAAGATGCATTAAGTGATTATACTGTTTTAAAATTTTCCTTCAATATTTTGCTTTGGTTNGCATTAATTTATCACAGTTGCTCTAAAGCCAAGGTTTTCTAAGCTTTTTTGTGTTTGCTTTACCAAAGAGTTTATACATGCATCAAGTTATTGCAGGCATTTGTGCTGAAGTTTAGAGGCCATGGTCTTTTGTTCAAAAAACAGAAGCTGGTTTCTTTACCATATCACAGTCAGAAAATGTAATTGTAGTGTTTTTCCTGTTCCTATACTTACATCCATTTTTGCTTTATTCCTTTGCTAAATCATTCCTAGAGGGTCAAGAGCCTCCCATACTATGTTCTCTTCATAGCAGCAGAACTCAAACCCAGACCTCCAAGGAACAGCTATAATTGCTGCAAGGAAGTGCTCTCTATTCCTCCTCTTGTGGCTGTCTCACTTTGCATAATCGAAATAGTTAACTGGAGCATGAATGTCTAGGAAACTTTTCTGAGAAGAAGTCTTACATTCCCCTTCCTCAGTGCAAGTTTTGTGTTTCTTTCAGTGATTAATGTAAAAAACCAGTCGGGAGAGTCTGGTACCCAAAAATCCTTACCCTCTCCCTCTTTCTCATGTCTGGAGTGCTTTAACCAGACAGTCATGACCAAGCTACATTTGCTTGCCAGTCCAAAGCATTAACTGTGTGTGCCAGTGGAAAAGTTTTGACTACTCATCATTTTGCTTAGTCTAAAATTTATTAGTGAGAATTTTCACCAGGTAGGGACTACGAGTTTTAAATTTCAAAAAAACCCAAAACCCTGAATGTTTGGTTCTAGCCATTGTGTGGTCTTCAGATGGACAAAATTCCTTCACCTGAAGAAGCATTTTGAGAATCAGTGTCTGGGATTAACCATGCATGTAACACTAAATGTTCTACAAATGAACATTTCCATACCTGAGAGAGACAGGTAGGATTTGGTGTGGTCCCTTCTTTCTACAAAACAGCTGATGGGACTTGTTTTCTTGTTCTTTCCTCTTAATGTTTATTTTATTGTGATATTAAACTGAAGATTAAACCAACAACATGAGCTTTATGTTCTGTTTTTAAAAACAGTGAAATGTGTAAACATACTTGTAATCATACAATTAGGAGGTAATTCTATAGTGTGGAGGAAGTTGCTTCAGAAAATTATCTCCTCGTGTCTTGTATTTTACCCCTGAAGCTGGCAACTTCATTGTTTCTGAAGAAAGCTGACACAAAAGAAAGTTTCAACAGAATCAAGAGCTGTTGTTTGGGGCCGGAGCCATGCCCAGTCTTCCCATACAGAATATTGTAACATGTTCAACCTTGTTCCAACTGTCTCTTTTTTCATTCCTGCTCCCTAAGACATAAGGAACATCAAATAAAATATTTGAATGGATGATGACTGTAGACAAATTATTTCCAACCTGTGTTTATTGATGATATACAAAGATTTATAAATGTTAGTAGTAGTAGATTATTGCTATGACTAACATTTGCCATAGAATTTGTTCTTTCATTTATGAAAGAACTCTGATTTTTTTCTGAGTTGCTTTCAGATTGGAAATAAAAGCTGACGAATACTTACCATGCATAATTGTCAAGGTATGGATTATACCCTTCCAGTCACAGTATATTCCTTTTTCTACTGATGCTGTAAGGGCCTCAGATAAAAAACTGAGAAACACAGAGTGAAGGGGAGAAGCAGCTTTACTGGTCAAAGGCCGACGATCCAGAGAGGAAAATCATAACAATCTTCCCATTTTTATAACATTCTGAGCACCCCTCCCCATTCTATCCAACTAAAGTCCCTCTTACTTCTATGTTACCCCAACATTCAACAGAATTGTCCCTTATTACTTAACCCCACCTAAGTCCAGCCCTTCGTAGGCCTGGAAGCCAAACTCTGTGTTTTGTCTTGTACCCCACTTGTCTATACACAGGAATGCAAACACACGGGAACACAGGCTCTTCTAGCCCTTAATATTCCAAGTTATCCAGCTACCTAGCAAAAGTGAATTCTCCAAAATATTAAGCACACCCCTTAAGGCATCACTACAAATGACAAAAGTATGATTCAATGAGAATGTGGTGAATAAGCCAGTGCTTGTCTAAAATTTTAGAAGTTTGCAAGAAAATCTATATCTATAAGAGAAAACATTCATGAGTACTTTGCAGCTGACAGAGTATGTGTGAGTGATGAATAACATAGCTCCAAGAATCAAAGCAATCAAATCTCAATACAACACTCTGGCAAATTGTGCAGTGCAAACATTATTTTAGTAAGAAGATTTTTGCATCAGTGTCAGCCCAAGCAATAAAATCTTAGTCATTCTGTGACCTGAGTCATTGCCTTACCCAGGAAGAAAAGATAGTCTACTCATCATCACACTTCGTAGTCATCCATAAGATGCACTCTTGTTAACTAACAAGCACTAGTAAAGAAGTTAAAGTCTACCTGGAAGATCTCATTACCTAATCATAGTATAAATGTAAAGACAAAGCTTGCACCTACACAGGGACTCCAAAGATTTACCAGCCCAGAAATTGTCTCATTCATACAAAATATCTGCCCACTTCTTCACTGTATCCTGATATTATTAGCTTTGTTTCCTTGAAAAGTCTGTGGTTAGACATTTGTGAATGGAACACACTAAACAGTGTATTATTTTGCTCAGGAGTATCTTCACTGACACACAAAAAAAATAAATTTACCCAAGAAGCAGTACATGCTAAACATGCAGAAGAGCAAAATTCATTAGTGGTAAACTACTGTATCAAAAGATACCTTGTAAAGAGTTAAACCAAAACACTGTTCTGAATATGAGTGAACTAATTAGAGAATCTGTGCACCTAATTCTTGATCAAGTGAGATTTTGGATCATTTATCCACTTTTGAGTTTATTGAAAGCAAAGGGACAAGTTTACTTCCATAAATTTAACTGGGTAGTGTATATCTTCTTGAGCAGGATCTCTTAAGCAAACTTCAGAAAATATAGACAAATCTTTATGTCTACAACTGAAATTTTTTTCAGCTATGTCTTCACTGACATCCACTTTAATATTAAAAGACGAAGGGGAATGAGGAAGAAAATTAATTAAAGTGGCTAGATTAATCTAAGGAATGTTTTAAGTTTTTAATTTTTTAAGATCCAGTTAGAAAAAACAAATTTGCTTATGTCCAGATTGAGTTGTGCTTTTTTATATGAGGAGGGAATATAATCCTGGTGTAGGAGGAAAGAGTATCAAGTTTTTCTAACACACAGGACATTCTGCATTGTGCTTTTTTAAAAGATTTTATTCAGTGTTTCATAAAGCAAGGAATGCACAGAAACGTAGCCAAAGAATTGCTATACCAAGATTCTTTCTCTCCAATACATTTTTGGTTTATTTTTAAAGAAATTATATGAAGTGCTCTAATTGCTACTTACTTTAGGAAAGATGTAGCTCCACAAGACGCAGACTAGACCAAAGATATTTTGAGAGGTCTTAGAAAAACATGCAGTGATGCCAGATTGTGGCACCTATGTAGCATTTGGGGTTTCATGGATTTTACCTTTTACAGACAAGGGGGAAAATACAAGTCTGCAACCTTGGCAGTTTACTTTAGATGATGCATTCCATTTCATATAAATTGGTTACAGTAGTTAAGCAAAACAATGGTGCTTCTATTTTCAAGCCATGTTATTTTTTAACATGGACCAGATCTGTCATGCAGGCAGCCTGCTTGGCTGCTCTGCGAGGAGGGTTTATATTCCAAAAGGCTTCCACCCCTCCTACTCCCGAACGGTGAAAATAAATCAATTTCATCTGCTGGTAGTTTCATTTCTTCTACCCCCTCCTCCTTTTATTTTTTTCCTCATTTCCCGCTCCTGCCTTTGTGGGCTCCTTTCCACAATGCCATATGGCAGCTGAAGGAAGGGTAGAGCAATGATCTGCATCTTCAGCTCCTAACAAAGGATGCAATAGTGTCAAAGAGGCTCATGAATGCATGAGACATACAAGTATAGAGAAGTGCCTCCAGTCCTGTCAGGAAGGACTAAAGGGAAGCCTGATAAACCTGACATCGCTTTAGTGTAAAGAAAGGCAGCNATGTGGTTCAAAGTAAAAGCATGTGGCAGAACAAGAAAGGCACAAAATCACCCATCCTATCTATTCGGTTTTGATACATGTATCACGAGATAGAAGGATTTCAGCAGGGGCCATGTCAGCTTGGCTACGTGAACAGCAAAAAGAAAAAATGCAGAGAGAGGCTGTAATCAGTTTCCCAGCTGTCCTAATTCATCTCCCTGAAGTCTTAACATACGAATAGTTGAAACTTAATTTTAAATCACTGACAAAGTTTTCAGCAGCCGTGTTGGAAGCGCAGCTTGGGCTTTGTCTGCCCTTAGCCCTCCCCAAGACTTTAAGCCGGCTAAATACACTCCCGAGTGGCATTGTGTGGCAGGATGAATACACCCTGTACTCCTGCAACCACTTACTTAGGACCCCCTTAGTTAAACAAAAAGAGGCACAACCGCATTCTTCTGTAAGGCTCCAGAGCTCCGAGGCAGAGAGACATGAGATTTCAATATGCAGAAGGTGTTTTCTCCTGGAGTAGGTTTAAGAGCTGCCTACGATAAGGATTGCTGAATTTCTGAATTATTTAGACCTAACATGCCTTTAACTTGATTTGCCTTTTCTAAAAGCATGCACAAAAAAAATAAATCTATTTTCAAATTGAAATAAATCCTAGTTTTGGCAGGCAAGCAAGAAAGGTGGTTATATCTGTTATATTTATAAGGCAATGTTATATTTTATTACAACGAAGTTGTAGAAAAGTACAGAATTGTTGATTGACTATATAATAAACGTCCTGTTTTGTTCCTTGTGCCTCAGGATACTTCTATTTAGTTCATTGAAAGTCAACAAACAGTTAAATTTCATTCAGAAGTAGGAGAGATCTGCCATGGTCTTAGTGCCATTTTAAATAATATAAAAAAAAATAATATTTTTTAAAGCAGCTGAAACAGTTGCAGAGGTATAAATTCAGCCTTTCAATATCTGCACATGCTTTTCTGATTAGCCTCAAATAACTCAAAAAATAGGTATTGACCTGTAGCCATCTCTAGGGCAAAAGTGTAAAGCTGAGAGTTTTTATTGGATTGAGCTGCACTTAAAGCCTGACTGGATGTGCTGGTCATGGCAATCACCCTTTAAACCCCTAACTGTCAGTCTGAGCAGAACTGCAATAAAATAAGTCAGCTATTCAACACTTCCTTTTCTTTTTAAGAACATCTGTTTATGTAGCTCATGTCCACTCAGCAGGGTATGGATATTTTATCAGCAGAACAGCAGTTGGGCCCACTTAGGGATCCAGAAATCTGTCACCCATGGGTTGTTTTTCATCTCACTTTAACATTTGATTGCATTCAAGTTTTAACTGTGGGTCTTGCACAGTTTCAATTTTTTTTACAAAAATCAAGTTATGGAAAATCTATGCACATTTTCAAATGCAAGGCAAACATCCTCACACAGGCCAGGAATCTTGGACATGTAGATTTTTTCTTTGGATTGGAAGTACCAATAATGCCTGCAATTTTAAAGAATCAAGTAGCTTTGGGTTGTAGAATCATCAATGCTTCTGTGTAATCAGCCATACATCATTGACTTCCTCTTGAATTCTGCCAAAATCCTAGTAACTCTTTGAAAATTGGCCACGTTTCCTCGTTCCTATACCTGGGATATGAAGCTACTTGTCCTCAGTTATACCAGTTCAATGAATCACCAGATTCATCACAGGAGAGAGACAGAGAAAGAAAAAGGGAAAGACAGAAAAACAACGAGAGAGAGATAAACAAGCAGACCCTTCTGAACAAGGATAACATGACTTAGCAGTTAACTCATTTCTATTCTGATATTACTGGACAGAGTGCTTTCAAATGAAAATATATGAGCACTCCAGGTTACATGATTATGGGCACATCATCAGCCACAAGGCAAGCACGAGCTGATTACATGCTTTTTTTCCATTAGTTCTTTCTTCCTAACCTGATAGACTGTATTCATCTGGATTTTGTCCTGAGGCAGTGCTTGACACCCTGCAGTCCCATAGCTCACCCCGGCTCCCCCTCAGCTATATCAGAAGCGAAGGTCTTCTACGTTTGTGGATGTAACTCGGTTGATATCATGTCTGGTGCGCACAGACTGTGGCAGTACATCCATTTTGACACAGGGGCTTGAAGCCATACTCTCAGTTTTATACATTTAGGTCTTTGTGGGCACATCAGTCATAGTGACTCACTGTCTGCTGACTAGAAATTTCTATACTCATCATAGTGAACTCACCTGTGGTTTGGGATTTAGCTTATACCTTCCTTCATTGCCTGCTTTGTTCTATATAAAGCAAATAAACTAAGCATTTTGGGAAAGGTCTATGTCCATTTTTCAAGAGCACAGAGAATAACTTGTATTTCCCTTTCCTTTTACCAAACAACGTAATTGAGGCCTGTTATTTGTGAATACAGGGAAAAAAATTGTGGTCTTAGAGATAATATGCAGAAAAAAATACTCTTTTTTATGAGCTCTAGTTAAAACTGACAATATTTTGATGGAAAGCTAGAATATCTCTTGATCTACCAAAGGCACACCCCATCACCACAATAGCAACATCTCTTAGAGGTGTTGTTTTAACATCCCATATGGCAAGGTTACTAGTGTAAACGCAAAAGGTACTTCACTTTCCCAATAAAAATAACTTTTTCCCCATAGTGATCAATAGAGTAAAAATCACTCTTTGCAATATAGAATTATATCCCCTAATGATACCACATGATTTGGTCTCCTTTGATCAGAGAAAGACAAAAGATATTAAGGTCAAGAGAAAACAGATTCAACTTTTCCCTGATAATCTGGATAATGAAGAACCCAAGCGCTTCATCAAAATATTCTTTTTTTCCCTTTTTAACTATTTTCAGTGCCTCCAGCATTCAGACTTGTCCCAGCAAGTAATATGCTTTTTGCCAAGCTGTAACAGGGAAGTACAAAATATCTTCTTCCTCACTGCTTGCATTTACTACAATGAGGCTTGAGAGTGAAGTGACTTAAAAAAGAGGTTTGTTCCCTGGTGCAGCCATGTGAAGCATAAGATGGGATAAATCATAGGGGGTTAAGTTTTGGGTTAGACGAACTTTCTTTCAGTATATTTTCCCTCCTCTTAGTCATAATTTCATCTACCATGCTTGAAATTGCAAGTATGACACCTCAGGTCTATCTGGTTGTAGCAATTTTTTTCCAAGCTGTTAACAGATTCATTTCTACTAAAATTCTATTACTCCCAGCTATTTCTCTCAGAAATTGTAACAATTCTTCCAAAAACAGATCAGCGGCTTTGGTATAATCTTGCTCCCTATAACTGGAACATACTCCACTTCTAGTAAATCCTGCACCTAGATGTGACTAGAATAAAGAACTTCTTTTCATTTCCCTCCCTGCCACCCAGACAGGTAGTAATGAAAGACATTTTGAAGTTTTCTGATTCCAGATGCAGTGTTAATTGCCAAACCTCGGCGAAAGAATGCAGTTAATGTTATAAACATTATTCCCTACAGCTTTGACATTAAGCAGAGACAGCGCAGGAGGGGTCATTTCTCATGTGTGAGGTTGACAAATAAAGGAAGTTAATGTGGAATAAACATGTAGATTCCAACAGATTAATTAAAAGGGCATTTCCACTATCTTTGATGTTTATGAAACAGACCTTGTGTTTAGACAAATTAAAACCAGGGGATATACTATAAACTACACAGGCGTATGTCATGCATGCAGAATTGAAAGAAAAATTTACATAGGTTTCAAAATTGCATCTCAAAACCCCTAATGCTGCTTTTTTGTTTTTTTTCAGTCTTGCTCAATACACGTGTGGTTATGTGTAAGATTAAAACAAAAGGCCTCATTCTGTTAGTGGAATGTTGTGAAATATTTTTCATGTTACTTGAATTTGGTTACGAGCTTTAATTTTTTTAATCTTTGGGCTGCAAACAAACATTTCTTGTGAGCAGCTGACATTCAAATGTTTAATATTTCATCTTTCTTTGTTAAATTTGACTGTTCATATAGGTTATGTGGAATTTTGTTTTCCTTTGGTTACAGGAGTAAGAATTAGAATAAGAAGATAAAGCAATTTGGGATCTGAATCTATGCTGTCAGGCAGAAGCTCTAGAGCGGTAATACATCTCAAGGAACATGAAGCATTTCAGTTCTGAGCTATGAGGAACTTGCTGTCAGGTGAAAATCCATAGTTACAAATTCTGAAGCTATATTATCTACAGAATTTCATTTTCTCTGATCACATTCATATAAAACAAATGCCTATGGATGCACTATCCTGACCATAATGGGTATTTTCACATCCTTGCCCAGATCAATTTAGTTTTATTTTTTTTTTTTCTGCTCATGGTTCCAATGAAGAGCTGTTGGAAACTATATTGCATTTCATGTAACATCATAGTGGGAACATTTAAGCTGATAAACTGAAGATTCACTGAGACAGAGTGCCCACAAAACTCTCTCTGCACATTCAAATGTTCAGATAGCTGATATGATGATGGAAAGAAGCAGAAGCAAGTCAACACCAAATTAATTTTGAAATGGGTGTAATTTTTTTAATATACTAAAATAGATTATATTCAGTAGAAACTAGTTTATAAATCTGAAAAACCTGCGACGTTTAATCCGAACAGACCAAAGTAAGGTAACATACTGGGAACTACAGAAATATATCAGAAGACTTAACAGTGGTTATTTTGAATAAAAATAGTTAGTTGTTAAAATACTTAGTGAGTACATTTCATTTAAGAAGGTAGGTGGACTGTCCTGGGATAAAATGAGCAGCTGAAGTATTTTGTTGATGGATGTGCAAACCTTGTTCACCAGATCCATCAGACTGCAACCTAGCACATTTGTAATGAACACATCCCACGGACCAATAGTTTTTGAGGATATTGAGGATATTCAGGCACAGGAAATAAATAAATTCTCAGCAAGGTCTAAGCAGAAGAGCAGCCGTGCTCTGTGCTCAATGTTCCCTGCTTCCTCACTCTCGACACCTAGCCCAGATATCAATCTGGGACACACCACAGTTGTATCTGGATTCAGAAGATCTGATGTGATGCCCTTGAGATATTATACAGCTCCTGGGGGTGCTGCAGGATCTCTGGAATACGGCTGGGCTCAGTGTGCATTTGCTTGTCAGGATAATGTTCGTTCAATCCAAGAGAAATCTGTTGCTCCAGCTTGATATGGCCAATAAATCTCCAGGTGTCCTGCCTTGGAACAATACTGATGTTCTAAGAAGGGTAGCAGTTTTTGCAAATAAACATACTTTCTGTAGTGGTTTAACCTGAGCTGGATGCCAGGGGCCCAACTACAGCCACTCTCTCACTCCCCACTGCAACTCAGCAGAGGAGGGAGACTTTAATGAAAGGCTTCGTGAATAGAGATAAGGACCATAAAAGATTCTTCACTAATCACTGGCACAGGCAAAACAGACTCCATGTAGGGGGACTAGGTAAATTTATTACTAACAAGATCAGAGCTAAAGAGTGAAAAACAATAAGAGACACCTTTTACCCCCACCCCCTCCTCCTTCACAGCCAACCTTCTCTCCCTCAGCAATGCAAGGAGACAGGGAGTGGGGTTATGGTCAGCTGTTTTCTGCTGCTGCTCAGGGAGAGGAGTCCTTCCCTTGCATCCCATGGGGTTCCTCCCATGGAGACAGCCCCTCTCATGAACTGCTCCAGCGTGAGTCTCTCCTACAACAGACAGTCCTTCGTGAACTGCTCTGGTAAGAGTCCATCCCATGGGCAGCGGCCCTTCACCCACAGCTGCCACATGGCTCACATTCCACAGGGTGCAGTCCCTCAGGCACAGGCTGCTGCAGCATGGGTGCCCCACAGGCCATAAGTCCTAACAGGAGAATCCTGCTCCAAGTGGGCTCCTCTCCCCACAGGCTACAGTCCCCTGCCAGGACCCGGCTCCACTTTGGGTCTCCCACGGGCTACAGCCTTCCTCAGCATCCACCTGCTCCGGCGTGGCTCCTCCACGGGCTACAGGTGGATCTCTGCACTCCTGTGCTCCTCCATGGGCTGCAGGGGCACAGCTGCTTCACCATGGTCTTCCCCATGGGCTGCAGCTGGATCTCAGCTCCGGCGCCAGGAGCATCTCCTCCCCCTCCTTCTGCACTGACCTTGGTGTCTGCGTTGTTGCTCACAGGCTCTCACCCTGCTCCTCTCTGGCAGCCATCTTCGTCTAAACCCCTCTTTTTTTCCCCCTCCTTCTTAGCTATGTTATCACAGAGACGTTCCTTCAACTGCTGACTGGCCTGGCCTTGGCCAGCAGCGGGCCCAGCCTGCAGCCGGCTGGCACTGGCTCTGCTGGACATGGGGAAACCTCAGCAACATCTTGAAGAAGCCTCCCCCTCAGCCCCCCCCGCTGCTACCAAAACTTGGCCACAGATAAACCAATACAACTTAATTCCAAATAATACCATACATACATACATCACTATCACCACTAAAATTTATCTTAGAATGCCATAGAAACCCTGAGAATCTTCTTTATACTTCTTATTTTCTCAAGTCAGAGTTACCAAGTGGTCTGTGCCATACTGTCCCAATTATTCCCAAATAGTATGTATTTAGCTAGAAAAAAAAAGCATAGGACATTTCTGCACTGTTATATCTCTATCTGTTTTGTCAGGAAACACCTCAGAAATACAAAACTAGTATGTTCCAGAGGATGCAGCAGAGAAAAAAGTATTAGAAGTATTTTATCTAAATTTTTATCCTGATGAATAAACAAACAGAACCAAGCAGTCTGGTAAGTCTTGAACGTTGTTAGACTTGTGGCAAATTATTATTTATATATATATCTATTGATACAGAAATATGCATACAAAAAGTACACATTCTTGGCAAATTATCATAGCTACATTGAAGAACAGGTAATTAGAGTTTCTACAGATTAGATTTAGCTGCTCTGACAAAGCTATATTTTGGAACAAGTACACACATTTTGGAGAAAAGCAGGCAATGTTCTTGCTTGCACATTTAGTAGAATTTATAAAGAAAAATGATGTGCAGTCCTGTTTGCCTGGTCTTTCCAAGATATGAGGCTGTCTGCTGCAGCAGTGTCAGTGCTGACACAGATATCACTAATCACCCAGAAAGATTTGCATGACATTTTCACACTTGGTGCGCTAGTCATCTCCTTAGAAGCCAAGAGGCTGCTAGCACAGTGATGGGACTTCATTTTCTCTTCTCAGACATCTAAATAATAAATGGAGAGGCAATTTCTCTCCTGATATTTGGGCAGCAGATAAGGGAATGGGTGGTAAGTTTGTTATAATAGAATCAAAAAAAGGTGTGATGAAATGTATGATAAAATATAAAGGACCAACCGGTCCTGCAGAGGTATAGTTAATGTTACATATTGCTAGCTATTAATAAAATTTTATTTCACTGGTGAGGCCACACCTCAACTTCTGTGTCCAGTTCTAGGCCCCTCAATTTAGGAAGGATGTTGAGGTGCTGGAGCGTGTCCAAAGAAGGGTAAGGAGGCTGGGGAAGGGACTGTAGAACAAGTCCTGTGAGGAGCAGCTGAGGGACCTGGGGTTGTTTAGCCCGGAGAAGAGAAGGATCAGGGGAGACCTTATCACAGTCTAGAAATTCTTGACAGGAGGTTGTAGCCAGGTGGGTGTCAGCCTTTTCTCCCGGGTAACAGGTGATAGGACAAGAGGACATAAGCTCAAGTTATACCAGGGAACATGCAGGTTAGACATCAGGAGGAATTTTTCCAGAGAAAGGATGATTCAACATTGAAATGGACTTCCCAGGGAGGTGGTGGAATCACTGTCCCTGGAGGTGTTTAAGGAAAGGCTGGACATGGCACTTAGTGCCCTAGTCTAGTTGTCACGGTAGTATTCAGTCACAGGTTGGACTCGATGATCTCAGGGGTCTTTTACAATCTAATTGATTCTGTAATTCTGTCTGTATTATTAATAAAAGACACCAGGAAAGATCTCCAACAGATACAGAGAAAGAATTTTAAAAATAATAAAAAATATTAAGAACGAAGTAATAAAAATTCAGGATTTTCCAAAGCACCAGCATTGTCAATATTTCCAAGATGCTATTGCAAACCATGGGTATCTGAACATAACGCAGAATAGCATAACATTAATGTTCTTATTAGGAACTGTGTTATGCTTCAGTGTTGTAGTGCTATATTTTATAAACAAGGGAAGTAACCTGCACTAGATAATAATGGAAGAAACATTACTGAAAGGCCAGCAGTACATAAAACCCAAAATGCAAAATCATATCAGAAGTTGCATGTATTATGTATGCAAGGTACATACAACCCAAATCAATTTTTTCTAGGGTCTGAAGGAAGATATCTGATTTGATGGAAACTTTAAGTGCTTTTATTTCAGATTTGAATCTACCAAAAATAAAAAAAAATTAAAAAAAAAGATTTTTCGTGCTTCATTTGAGATCGATAAAAACATGCCACAATGAGTTAATTTTGAATCACATGCATGTTTTGTTTCAATTGTTAGTTGAATATCACCATATAGCAAGATCTTAGGCAGTTTTAAGTGCTATATAATATTAATTGAGGTGCTGCTATTGAGAATTCCATCTCTTATATGTTGTTCTAAAATTTGGAATTTTTAAATATTTGTTTGATTTAATTTAAAAACTTAATTCTTAGTAGGCTAAAATTTTTAAGTTAGCAAGCCAATGCCTACTGTTTGGGTTTTTTAAACAAGCAAACACACAAAACAAAATAGACTTTTGCTTTTTTCAGCCATTACAAAAATTAAAGTCTATAATTTGCCCAGTGAAATATTAGCAGCCACACCTAAGAAAACCGATAGTGGCTTATAAACTATTTTCCTAAATCTTGTGCTGCATAACACAAATGTTAATCTATCATTAAAATTGCTCTTGAGCTTTCACAAATGCAATATTAGGCTTTCTGAAAGATGTTTTTTTGGTTTCAATGGAATGAGCATCTTTAGCTAGCAACTTATAAATTATTAGTTTGAAGTACTAAAACCCACAACTGCTTTTAGCCCATGACTTTTTGATAGGCTTATGCTGTGTATATATGTGTGCAGCTCCATATAATCTGTAACTTTAAAAATCGACATTAGCTGGTCCACATTGAAAATTTTCCTGTAATTACAAGTGCTTGGGAAATGCATAGGAAATAATTCCACATTGTTACAAATCTTTAAAATTTAATAACTTTTTTCCCCAATAACATTCTTGCAGCTTTATTTGAATTCCTCTGAAGTAAATTGGTCATGTAGGCTTGAATTATAGCAATAACAACTGAATTAAAACTGCTTATCTGAGTAATTGTGATTAGATGTTCTTGCATTCACGGCTATATTATGTGCAATTTCATCAGGGTTTCATTACAGTCAGTTTTATTTAATATACATTTAAGCAAGAGCTAATAAAAATGAAAAGAGTGTACTTTATGTAACACAACTTTATGCTTATGCTAAAGCTACAAGAGAAATGTTTCAGTGTCTTAAATAAATATGTAGATTCTCTGAACACATTTTGGATCACACTGTAGTCAACAAATCCCACTTTGAAGTCAGCAGCAAGTGGCCCAATTATAATTGCATAAAAATTAACTTTTCCGCCACAATAAATCCCACATGCTCAAAATAATTTTTGTTCCATTCTAAAAGCAAACAGTTGCTTGAACAATGTGTTTCCCTCAAAAGAAAATGTGTGTTTCTAAACAAATGTTTCTAACTCCTCACCATGTTGCACTAATTCATTATTTTTAATTCCTCCAGAAACATTTCTGTGATGTGACAATTCTAAATGGGGTTTTGTTTTACCCCAAAAGGAATAGAGCCTCACTCAAAGAATTCTGATTTGCACTTTATGTCTTGTTCCTAAGGCCAGTTACACTGACATAATACCATTTAACTTCCTTCTTATAACTCGTGAATTTCTGTCAATGTTTACACAGAATGAGAAGGTAAATAGAGCATCAGTTCCAATATTAGTCTCAGAGCTCTGATAAATCTCATTTCTTTGGGTGCTGCTCTAAGTCAGACATTTTCCATATCGATTTTTTAATGATAGCATTATTATGATGGAAATGAAAGAATTTACGTTCTTATCCAGTAGGGTGACTCGAGAAAGATAACTAAAACCAGATCTCGTGAGTTTCCAGTGTCATGAAAAGCAATCTCTGCTGTGTTGGTTCATAATGTGCCTCCTGATAGAATTTGCATTCACCCAATAGTTGCTGGTCTTTATGGGCAACACTGGGAAATCATTTCCTTCCAGGAGAGCTTTAGCTCAGGTTAAGGAGAGGTCCATTGCCAATTCTGAGTGCTGCGAGGAGTTATGTTTGGAGCTCAAGAGACTGCATTACAGCCCATAATTCCTTTTTAACCCTGCCACACTCCTGCTGCCATGGAAACTCCAGGTGCCTTTGACGGACGAGCAGTGAAGTTTTCCTTTAGCATTTTCAGCTATTTCTTTGAACAGGCCTTGTCCCCACTGCCAAACTTTCTGTAAGGATTCACAAGTCACTTGAAAATAAAGGTTTAAATCATTGAGAAATTTTAGGTAAGACATGACTTTAGACCAAATCCTCTGATAAGCCACACAACTCACAGACAGAATGGTTTGGCCTGGAAGGGACCTTAAAATCCTCTAGTTCCAAACCCCTTGCAATGGACAGGAACACCTTCCACTAGACCAGGTTACCATCCAGGATGGTCTTGAACATCTTCCTGGGTAAGTCTTCAATATTTGTTTTCCACTGGGCAATGCAGAAAGTTGAAAGAAATTTGATATTTTCTGCATCTGTTTTGAGAAGATTGGAAATAAAGAAAAAAATGCTCCCAATTCTGTTATGGGGAAAATTGCTTGTTTTTGCTGCTGGGTAATGTTATTTATTATGATGATGATGACATATTTAGAGAGACTATATTTAAATATTTTGTTTTTCTTTAGAGAAACAGATACTTTGTTGCTGGTGAAATAATTTTCTTCCTTGTTGCAACCAGTTCTCGGTTATTTTTGGATTGTAATGCATTCTATTAGTCAGTTTGCCATTGAATTTTCTGTGCTTCCAGCTCATAATTTGCATCTAATCCGACTTTCACACTGCATAGCCTCTTGCCTCATATCTCTAACAGACACTAAATTCAAATTTCATCATTCAAATGATTTTTTTGCAAACTTCAACATGAGAACTAAATGTCATGAAGCCATGAAAATGCATCCAACTATTTGATCTTTAACCTGCAAACCCCTATGATTTGGGTGAATTTTGATAATCCTACAGGCAAAGTCTCTGAACTTTAAAAGGTATCAAACCAGTTTAGCCCAGTAAATGTCCAGTTCAGCTACAGCATGGCTCCTGTTTTTCTCAGCTCTGTCTTTCTAGCTTTAGGACACTGGAGCAACATGAACCCACTCACAATCCCAGGCTACAGAAGACATTGAGTATGCACAGATAAACACCCCTCCCCACTCCACTTTCAATTCCCTCCAGCCTTTTTGTAATCAGAAAATCATTGGGGCCTCCCTGAACAAGCACATTTTCATTACAATACGAGGCAGAAGGAATGTGAATTGGCTGCTTCCTTTGATACTACTGTGACATTTAAAAAAATTCTCATTTCAAACATTTTTTCTCCCTCCCTCTCCGCAAATTGCATTCTTCAGTTCCTACTCATCCTTCCAAGTCAGCAGGAATTCATGATCTTGAACAATAAACTAACAGGTTTTGGTTGCTTGGTAACTATGACCTCTCGGTGATTTATTAGGAGCCAAGCGTTGACAGAGAATAGGTGAATATTCTAATTTGAAACATATTTGAGACCATTTATTTGCATTTTTATGTTGTGTGCTCGTAGTATGTGCACCTTTTCTCATTTATGCAGATGTTAATGCTTCCTTAGCCCTCTGTGGCAGCTGAGCATCATTCTACACCTCATAAGCTCATATTTGTGCTCATACAGGTAGATTTTTCTGCAACTCTAGAAGCTTCTGAAAATATAGCCTGTGAAGCAGATGAATGTGTAAGGGTAAGGAGAATGTGGGTCTTTCAAATGCTATTTTTTTATTATATTTTCTGAAAATCAGGAAAAAGATGCTCAAAAGTCTATATTCCTAGCTGTACTGAGTGATAACTCTTGTTAGCAAAAAAATGTATCAAGGAATATATTTTCAGCTTGTAGGCCTTTTAAAGTAAAAAAAATTAAAAACAACAACAACAACAAAAAAAACAAAACAAAAAACCCAACAACTATAAGCTGTGTGTTGCCAACGTATTCTGCTATCTCATCTGCATAAATTGCAATAGCAGACAGTGTATGAAAACAGCTCCAAAGATAAGATTAAACAGAAGCAAGTGGCTAAACACAACACTAGCATTCCTGTCAAATTATTAAATAACTCATTCATTAAACCACAGAGCCAAATTAGAAAACTGGCCCTTTGTGCATGTAGACACACTGTAGTCAGGGTAATTGGGACCAGCTGTTGTACTGGTTTGCTTCTGGAAGGGATCCAGCACTATTTGAAGGCAATGTCAAACCATGGAGTGATGATAGTGTTTCTGCTTCCACACTTCCAGCCCTTTTTCCCTCAAGCAGTTTATCTGGCAGCTATGATGACTCAAACTCTGTCCAGCTCATCTAGCAATCCTAACCCAACTGGAACGATTGCCCCTAGAATTTGTTGGGGAAAAACACGTAATTGAAATCACTCCTGTTAATTCATTATGGAGAGAGTTTTAGCCTCTCAAAACATAAACTCATTTTTAATGTGCTATTACAGCAGGATGAAGAAAAGTATTTACCTAGATTAAAAAGGAAAAAAATAGAGAAGTAAGCTTTTTAATTACATTTTGTCCAAATTTCTAGACCCAAATGTTTTCCATAGGGAAGAACAAACTATTACAAAATCTCATTTTCCAACTTGGCAATTTGGATATCATTACACAGCATAGTTAAAAGAGTTTACATAAGCTCTAAAGGGTACTGCAGGGAGTACCTGAAAGAGACTGCACATTAAGTAATCTTTTATTACATGATATGTTGGGGTCAAAACTAAAAAAGTTTTTAAGAAAAATATTGCAAATCTTACAGTAATAGGTATACATTTGTGAATTAAATTCTCATTTCCAAACAAACAAATCTAAATAGCAACAGTTAAAGTGTTATGTTTCTTACATGCTCCATGTCAATCCCAAAACAAACACACTGAGCCCTAAAAAAATAAAATTTAAAAAAAAGCATTTGTGCATTTAAAATTTTTACTCCACAATTGATTTCTTTTGTTATTATTTTTCAGCTTAATCTGAAGCTTTTTAGAGTTGCAGTCCTGTCTGTTCTGTTGATTGCTTTTCATTTCTGACAGAAGTTTGCAGCAGATAATCAGAGGAGATGGGCATTCCAGCTCTAGGCTACAACATATGATGGTATGTTCTAAAAGACTGATGCTCTATCCCTCAAACCAGAATCACGGCACATTAGCACAGATCTGCACAACATTCAAGCTGTTTACTGCTACATAAAATTTGGAAATGCTACTTTAGGCTTTACACAGCTTTGAGAAGTCAGGCTGGTATCTTTTTGTTATAGCACCGTGTCCTATGGATCCACCAGCTCAGGTTAATCCCACTGTGGGGATCACTGCTAACAAGGTAGTGTACAACTGAAAATTCACATATATATGGAAAACATATTGCCACAGAAAGCAGCACTCTGCTGTATAAATATTTCACTTTTTATCTAGGGAAGAATAAAATAATCCTGGCTGTAAAATAAGTCTCTATTATTCCTTTTGTCTTCTAAATTAAATTTCTGAGGAGATCTAAAAAAGATTTTTCCTTGATTAAAGGCTCCAAGTCTTTCCAATAACTTAAGGCATTCTCCTCTGACTAGATTAAAACCCACACACAAAAAAAAAAAAAAAAAGAGGCAGCATTATTATCACTGTGCCTGTTGGGCACAGTCTATTGCCAGGGTTGTGTTGAGTCATATGCGAGGGTCATCTGAATTAAAAGCCTTAGGCATAAACACACTTAAAAGAAAATTAATGCAAATGATTAAATTATATTTTCAATTATATAAGTAAACTCCCAGTGACTGCCAAAGTTGTTTTTCCTTGTGAAAAGTAATCTCAAGATTATAATCTGAAATACTTACCAAGGATCAACATCAAATACAGCACTGTTTCAAGTGCGTAACTTGGTAATTCAGAGCAAACATTTCATTGACATTAGAACCAATTTTCCAATTCCTCTGGTCCTTTCTATCTTAGAAAATAAATAGGAAAATAACACAACTGAATACCTAACACTCAAACATTCCCTTCCTTGTAAATGTAAATAAAATTCAGAAGTAACCAAACTTTAAAAGGTAACATTAAAAAGTCTCAGGCCATGAGACTTGAGAGAAATCTAAGCAGCTACATTTACCTCAGTATAACAAGACAAATTACATGTGAGAAGTCACAGAAGTGCTGTGCCTATATCACCTGCCCTATTTCAAAGGGGAGCACCAAAATGCTTCAAGAGCAAGTCAAGAAACAAATTTCAACTCAGTAATCACCAAGGGAACCATGACACAGTTTTGCCAGAAAAAAATAAACTTACTGATCCTTTATTAAGCTCCAAATACACTGACTCTGGAATGACTCAGCTGGAGAAGTCACCATAACTTCCATAAACAAGTTCTGTGTTCCCCACCCTCTCCTGACCATCTTTCAGAGAAGACTCATCCCTCTCTTGCTGCCTGTTGTGAATTACCTTATATTTGAGGCATCTGGCTTTGAAAGATTGCCGTATAAACTCTTGGAAACCTGAGCAATAAAAAAAAAAATGTTTAAACTCCTGTATTTAGTTATGTACTACAGCAATTTTATGTCTTAATTTCCATTTGTTTATGAATTACTAAACTATGTTCTAGTGAGATCTTCTTCCTATGGGGAAGAACTTTTCTTGGCATAAATGTCCACTGGGAGATCCTGTAAGTTCAGCAATCACATTTGCACACAGGTCCTCACCTGCTCCACTTGCTGGCTCCAGACACCAGTGCCTCCTGATCTCACCTTAATGTTTTCCCTTGCATCCCATTAATCCCTTACCCCTTCTCAGTCTCAAAAGGTGGTCTGGGTGAGGTCTTTCCTCAGGATCATTGGGATGGGCCTTGCTCCCAGACCGTGGGGCTGACCACCCTCCTGGCACACCCTCAGGAGGAGACGGATCAGGGTGATCATCCATCTGCCAAGATTATAAGGGCTCCCCCACCCATCTTTGCTTCTCTGTTTCCCTTTGCCTGCATGGATGGGAGGTATTTGTCACATAACTTAACAATTATTGTGTGAAGAAGGGAAGGGTTTGTGAGAAAAATCCAATTACCAGCGTATGATGAGGGTTTTCAGACAGGTTCATTAGCGGAATGAACAACCATAAGGTTACTCCACATGGAAGTCAAATAATGTATCAGTTAAGCTATCCAAGCAACAGATTCATTTCAAGCTGAATGTGAGCATACCAAAATAAAGCGAATTTCTGTGACACTGCATACTCTCTGAGCCATGAAAGTAATCTCATTGCAAAGTATTTGTAATCATTTTTGGATGCTGTTAAATTTTGTAGAAAGCAAATTAGTTACAGTTGTAGAAAAAAATTTGAAATGTCAAAAATGCAAGCTTTTTTTTGATTGCAAAAGACATTTTCCATCTGGTCCCAAGCATGAAAACATCCTGAACTGACCTGTATATGCCAGAGCTCAGCTGAACTAAATAATATTGTAATCCTGCAAAAGTCCCCAAACAGAGAAAGGCCTCTTCATTTAGAACTAGGTCCTTTTTCCTCTGAAGTCAACAGCAAAACTTCCATTGATTCACTTAGCAGGACAGATCTCAAAAATATCCAGTAAAATTGCATTTGGAATACAGACAGACACACAGAGAAACTATAGGTTATGTATATTTGGGGCAAATAATTGGCAGAAAGAAACCTTTAATGACATTCCATCCCACTGACATTTGGACTTTACAGTCAGAATTCAGCTAAAATAATATAGTGCACTAAAGTAATATGTATGAGCTACAGTTAAAGAAAAGGATTATTTCCCGCTTGTGGGAGATGGAGGAAGAGCATTACAGGGTGGTTGCAATCTTAACAATACATGTTTTTCCCCTTGTTTTAGCTTAAATGTTGTGAAATCACAATAAATTGACTCCTACAACATCCACTCAGCTAAACCACGTGACAATTAGTCTTACAAAAATGCTCATAAATACACTTATGGCTGTCCAAATGGATCTTGTAATGTATTTCAAAAATGGGTATGAAAACCTTGCCATCAGCTGCAGCACAAATAGACTGAGAAATTAGCTATAACAGAAAATATATTTAAATATTAAAATGAAAAAATTAGTTAATTACTATAAATAGCAAGGCCATAAAACTCACTGTAATAGTGATATAGTGAGCTATAGTAATTGCTTATTTATTCATCTTTATATAAGTCTTTACATTTTTGAGCCCTAGATTGCTGATTTCCCCAGCCGTGTCCAATTTCTCCAATTTGTTATTTTTCCAAGTGTTTTGCAAATCTGTATAGAGGACACTGCAGATGGTTTAGGAGAACACAGTGATTATGAACAAAAAGGGACAGTAGAGTTCTTCTCATCATCAGCAACAAATGATTATTTAGAAAGTATTATAAAACACAGATGTGTTTTTGATGTACATTGGAAGGAGGTAGTTTCTTCCAAATTATTTTCTGCTAAGCTTGAAGTACTGAGTTCCATATTTCTAATTTAGTTCTTTTCCACAATTTGAAATGGTATGTCCAGAGGGTAAAGTGCCTATAGTTTCGTAGACCAACTTCACACTACTGAAGGCTGCATCACACCAGAGACATTAACTTGTAATCATAAATTGTTTACATATACTTAACTAAAGAAACAAGAGCCAAGAAAATCTTCTGGCCACTCAGATGAAAAAGGAAGATGAAAAACACAAAATTAAGTGACTATCAAAATACTCATCTCAGCTATTGCAATATTATTTTAACAAGTTGCTTATTGGTAGGTAATAAGCCGTCCCTCCAGGCCTAGGTTTTGGAAGGATGTGGGATATGTGCATGGTCTTTTGGAGGAAACAACAGTACACTGTCTTAGCTTAGCCACATACCCCTGGGACTCCCATAATGTTTAGGAAAGATCAGGAGGAGAAACTCAGTAGCACTTTTTGTAGTCCCAGCCTTTGGAATCCGCTGTATTTCCATGCACGTGGGCTGATACAGAAAAGGCAAAATAAACTCCCTACTTCTGCTTCAGCTTTTGTGGAGATTTCAAGTGTTTGATATTGCCAGCACTCATGTCAGGTCCCAGCACGAAAGGTCCAGGCAATTCTTCCATGGCTGTGTGGGTTGAGAGTTTTTCCTCCCTTCAGAGTTGGTAACAGTTAAGTTCTAAATTCGTAACAGGAACTTAATTCACACAGCAATTTACATGTAACAAGAGGTTATGTGGCCTCGCTGTGGAATGCTGCACCACAAAGGAAGTTTCTATAGTTATTTAAAGCAAGCAAGCCTTTTCCCTGCTATTAAAGAAATTTAATCTTAACCCTATATGGAAGAAGTCTTTGTTTTATATATATATATATATATATAAACACTCAATGCTCTACCCCCTCACTATTAAGTCTTTTTCTATTTTTTTTTTTTTTTTTGCTTTGGCAATGAAACTGTGAAAGAGTGTGAAAAATTATGTGTTTACTAACAATTATCAGATAATGAAAACCAGCAGAGTTAATGGGAAAAGTTATCCATGGATTTTGGGCTAGATTTTCTTTTTCCCATGGGAAACCTGTAAGAGAAGGACAAGGAGGAAAATATCTGCTAGGTTCCTCAGATGGTTCCAGTGAGGCTAAGAAATGGACAGTTATTTTCCACTCTCCTCCCTCACTGAACAATCAGGGATTCTGCCCCCTATATCTTGTAAGCTGTACTAATGTCACAGAGAATCAGGTGTATTCTTCAGCAGGAGAATTAGTTCAAGCTTACAGGTCTTCCTCCACTGGTTGCTCATGAAGACCAAAGCACTGGCAAAGCTGACTAAAAGTATCACAGGCAGCAAACAGAAGAGGTTGCTGGTTCCTGCTAATTCCCTCTTTGGGCAAGGAAGTTGTTAACAGAGAAAGAACTGCATAGATGAAAAGCTCTGTCCAAAAAAAGCTTCCATGTTATCTCTTTTATCTTGTTTTCTCAATGAATTTGAGAGATAGACTACAAATTATTAAATCTGTGGGTGTTTTGCTAGGAGGTGTCCTTAAAGCTGTGTTGGTGTACAGACAGTATCATAAAACAGTGTCCTCATTATTATAAGACAGCCATAGGAAAAAGAATTTGGCATCTCTCCCACAAAAGCTAATCGAATCCTTCAAATATATCACTCTTGTTCGTGTATCTCATCCTGGAGATTCCTGTGATACTCTAGCTGGAGAAAAACACCTTCTGTGCAGATGAAAAGATATCCCACATATAAAAAATTATCACATGGCAAAACATGTCAAAAAAGCCACAACAACTTTTACTCCAAAGTGCTTGTGAATGTCTACAGGTGCTTTATCAAGGTATGTATGATGCTAAGGCTGAAAAAACCCCAATCTCTTTCATAAGAAAGATTCATCTTCAGTCTTTTGTGTTCCTAATACTAAATATTTATGATTCAAGCATCCTGCTTAAGTGATGAATGTGTTTTGGAGGTTTATGTAGGGTGGAATAAGAAGCAGAGAAACCAAGATCAAACCAAGATCAAGCTTGGTTGATGTCAACACCTTTATAGACACAGAAGGTTAAATCTGATACTAATTGTTAGGCATGCCAAGGGGGAAATAGCAATGTGAAATTATTTTTACATTGTGTGGATATTTTATTTCACATGCCAAAGCTTGAGCGCAGCTGAGTTCCCTAATGTGAAAATATCTAGAAGGCATGTTTTCCTTCCCAAGAGTTTTAATATAGGCAATAAAATTTTTATCATGCTATCCAAATGACATTTTATTTTTATAAGGGGTAAAGTCCACATGCATTTCTTATCATATCTATATCTAACATTAAAAATAAAATGTCACCCCAAACATTTAAGTTCTACAAGTCATTAAGAAGTGATCATCATGTATTTTCTCAGCTGTAATAACATAGGCTATGTTGTTAGGCTTTTTACCCCTTATTCCATTCTCTGCAATTCAGAAAACTCAGTTCTCTGCTGTGCTTCATGGCCTGAGCAACCATTTATCAAGTCAACAAACATTAGCAGAAGTAAACTACCTCTAGGCTTTTTGTGAACTGACCTGATATCAGTTTGATTGAGGAACAAAAAAAGACTGATCTCATTAATCCAAGCCTTTGTTCTACCATCCCATTTAGGAAGGATATCTCTGCTTATTTCAATCAGCCATAGCTGGCTACTGTTTCATTGGCCATTTGGATTGGAAGAAAGACTATTTAATCATCATCTAATGAGGGCTGAAAAATAAAGAGAAAAAAAAAGCAAAGCAGATAAGGAGTGGAAAGGGTAAAGCAATTAAGTGATCATAGGTGGGTGCTGGATTGCAAGCTGCAGTAACATGAAAGGATAAAGTATGAGGCTGGTGGGGAACCATAGTCCTGGTGGGTGGTGTGGGAACACTGGGAATACAGAGAGCCAAGCTATGATGGGAGGCCAGCACATGGACTGGTGTGATCAAAGGCACTTGGCTCCCACTGCAAGTGCCCTGACAGGAAGCAGCTGGGGCTGGGAATGCCACTGGAGGAATGCTGCTGGCAGTAATGAGAGTGCTTTGGTGACCAAGGGACTCGTTGCATGGTTCCTAGAGATACTCCTGTTCTTGTTGGGGAAATGAAGTGTAGTAGATACTCTCCACCAGCCTTGGCTGTTCACTACATCAATTTTCAGGGGGTATATTTTCACTTCTATTAGTAAAGTTTTGTCTAGTATAACTAATTTAAATTTTGTCCCATGCCATTTTTTTTTTGTTATTGGGATGGAGGGTTGGGGATTTTTTGTTAGACCCTTGTACAAAGTTCATTCATCAATAAATTTCTTAAGATGTTCTTTCAGTCACCTAGAAAAACTTTCTCAGTTCTCACACATTAAGTTTGATGTTTCACAAGCAACTATACTCCTCCTTGAGTCAAGTTTTCCATACTCATTAATAGCAGTGATTTGGATGCATTTGACACCTATAAATGCTGCCAGTGGGAAAGCAGAACAGTAACAAACTCAAACAGCTTCAGTAATTTCAGACAACTGACACTCATTTAAGATTGCAGATTCAACATCAATTTACAAAACCTGTTCTTACTCTCAACAGACTTCGAGGGTACTGAGCACACTTCTCTACTTGCACAAAACCAGGCATTTTTTTGCAAGTTGCCAGTGGTGACCAAGTTTCCCCAGTGAAACTTGCAATTGTAAAAGGAAATTTGGTGTGAAGTTTCTCAGCACATGGTGCATCTGCAAAAATTTAACCTGAGCAAACTGTAGTCCTT
Source organism: Serilophus lunatus (assembly GCA_013399895.1). Classification (NCBI taxonomy): domain Eukaryota; kingdom Metazoa; phylum Chordata; class Aves; order Passeriformes; family Eurylaimidae; genus Serilophus; species Serilophus lunatus. Next base: position 71,336 of record VXBA01003431.1, on the reverse strand, counting down.
GGTTTATTGTATAATTTTTCTTAACTAAAAATGAGCACTAGGAGAGTTATTTGTCAATCTTTTCAAGAATAACAGTTTTGAAATCCAAAGTAAAGAACTATCAAATCAGAAGACTGGGTGAAAAAAGAAAAAAACAACTCTAAAAGAAGAAACTTCTTCCCATGAGATCATATCATAACTTTAAAAATTATGTATTACTAAATTCTTCCAAAGAAAGGCAATTAATCCTACAACATCTCAAATAAGTATAAATTCCTAAGGTAGATGTATCAGGTAAATAAATTCCTGTATTTTTGTTATGAAATTTTTTTTCCAGTTTTTACTCATTGTAAGGAATGATAACAGTAGTAATGATATTTTTTAGGGTGGCATTATACAAATATGGGCCATTTGTAAATTTGAAAGCTGCTTGCTCTCCTTACTGTGTTGCAAAGTTCGTCATGACCAGTTTCAGCACTGACCCTTCTAAAATCACACTGATATCTAGAAAACACAGTGAGACCTTGAAATATCAGAGATGCTTAAATCTGGTTCAGTTTGGGTGACTCCATCTTTAAACTTTTATTTCCATATACTTGAAAGTGTTAGCATAACTCATAACACAATCTCTAGTTTCAGATTTCAGTACAAATTCCCTTTCTTATATGCATCTCCAAGGGTAATAGTTCAGCTTGGCAAAATGATATTGTTTTTAAATTAAAAAGTTACCTCTAATGAGGCAATTGGCAACTTCTTCTGCCTATTCAACTCAGCTCAAACACCATTTCAGACACTTCAAACAACATTTCATGCTCCAAAACTAGGTAGATCTGTATATCCTAGACCTTTACTAGAAGTAGTATTCATAAAGAGTGATAAGTCACAAAATATTAACCTCCTTGGCTTTGGAAAACTAGAAAAGATTGTACAGTTTTAACTAAAAATAATAATAAAATTAAGATTGTCATCTGAGTCTTGACTTAAATTTTTAATTTTTTAATTTACATTTTGAAGTAAAATATGGATTTAATTTTAAAGAAATACTTTTCTCAGAAATCCTGTAGCTTTCTTATGTATCTAATTGATACAGACAAAATGAATAAAGTTCTGTAGCAACTTTGTGCTTAGATTAGATCTCAAGATGAACAAATAACATCAACAATGAAATAGAAATACTAACCATCTTTCATTATACACTCTTCAGTGTCAAATTAATAAAAGTACTGATTTTTGCATATTTTGCAGGAAAGAAAATAGTTTGCTCCCAAAAATATCTGTATTAAGATTTAGAGTTGTAATTACAAAATCGATTAAGAATGTATAATTAAATTAAAATTATGCAACCTCTATCCCAAACTTATTGATGGATTTGCCAAGGTACAACTCCAACACTTCATCTCAGCTGTGTTTGGGAGACAGAACTCAGCACAATCACAGAACAAGTGGATAACACTTCTGTCCTGTGTTTTCCTGATACTGCTGTGAGCTGGGAGAGCCACAGCTCCATAGTTTGGATTAATTTGAGGTCTAGACATCAGGTCTGTGAAGATGTGTGGGAAGTCTCTGCAATTCTCTGCCTGTGGCTTACTTGGGGTTTATTTGTATTGAGGTTTTCCCATGCAGGGCCAGGAGTTAGGCTTCAATGACCCTTATAGGTTTCTTCCAACTCCGACCATTCTGTAATAGAAATAATCCAGACTATTTCTCACCCAGAAGATCTTTCCAGGGGGAAAGAGTCCCTGCCAAAGTACTAACCTCTTCAGGGGAGCATGGCTGTTGCTGATATAAACCCTTTATTCCGTGTGATACATTTGTGTGCTTCTCAAACTTATAGTCAATATTTAAAACACTTGGGAACTGTAACAGTGTGGTGATACCATAGCAGTTACAGCAACCCCATCTTTGGGAAATAAAATTATTTTTCTGTCTCATATATATAATAAACCAAATTCATAGTGCAAAAAAATATATAGCAATATGTTTAACGAGGATGTTTCTGAGTATTGTAGTGCAGCATGTGTTGATGCTTTTTGAATATCTGTCCGTTTTTATGCCTTATGTTATTTATTCCTTTAATCTCGTTTATTTTTCCCAGTAAGAAACAAAGGGAAGTACTTTCATGTAATCAATCAGCTCCTTGGGGACCACAGGCAGATGTCCCATAGATGGTTTGCAGACCACTATGTGTTCTGTTCCTTCCAATCCACAGCTCAGAGTCACAGCATTCCTCTGCACACACAGAGGTAAAGTTCCGAGGGAGCTTCCAAGAGCGTTGTTTGACTCCCCTCTACTCATTCTCTGTGACCTTGTACTGTGCTTCCTTTTAATTTTAGTTATGGGGCCATCAGTCAACACAGTAGACTTAGCACTTTGCCTTTGAGGATACAGTGCTAAGAGTACCATATTACATTTTTCAACTCCCAGCTGGCTTGTGTCCCTTACACCATCAGCTACATGAAGTAACACACAGAAATGTTAGTGCTTCCCCCATTTCAGCTCAGTCTGACTTTGCAGTGTTTATAGTGAGAGGACAAAGGGTTCAAGGTCAGAAAAGGTGTCTCTAACAAATCAAACATAAACCTATTAAAGGTGAGAAAAGTCTTGTTTCCTCAATTCAACATGCACAAATGGAGCAAATGATTTAAAAAAAAAAAAAAGTATTTTCTGGCCTTTTCAGAAGAGAAGAAGCCTCCAATTTTGAGTGTAGTGTGCTTTCCACATCACTCCTCAAAAGAATATGGCAGAACAGGATCAAAGATTTGCTCTGCCACAGGAAGACTGGCCCGTCTCCCTCCCCTCTCCTCAGGGAACAAGCCAATTCTTCAAAAATATCACATTTTATATTTTCTCGTTTATTGATTTCATCCAGGTCAGAATTTGTCTTTATGAAATCAAAATTGCAGTTTGTTTCTATATCTGACTTAGTTTTCAGTTGCTTTTTTTTAATAGCATTATCCCATCCTTCCCTTTCACAAGTAAAAAAGAGTCTGAAAAATATTTTCAGCCCCACTGCAAGAGCTTTTGTTTTAACTCTCAGATGTCTCATCAGTATTCCTAAAAGTGCAGAGACATTGTGCAGAGATGTATTATAAAATGAATCAACCTTTTAAGGGAAAGATGTCAGGATTTGACATGTACAAACATGGGAACTTTCAAAGTTGTGTGTTGGGGTTTTATTTTTTTACTTTAAGCTGGCTTCTGACACCAATTCATCCCACATACGGTTCTTGAGTAAGCCACCTTTTTGTTGTTCTTTTTTGTCTCTCAAAAAGAAAATTTCTGTACCTATCAATCTATGCACAGTATCTATTTAATCTATGGCAAGGATTCAATTTTTTTGTACACAGCCTTCAGTTATTCAGCACTTGCTGTCAAGACTAATGCATGCCTATCAGTTTCTATCAATGCACAGGGGATGAATATGACATTGCATTTTTCTCAAATGTCACCAGGTTCAGTATGTAATGAAAGCTCAGAGTTTAGGCTAAATCATAGTACCCTGGGCTCAGATTTACATGAAGCTGCTCGGAGGGAGGATGTGTGGGCTCTTTCATAGCACTGCCATAGTATGTGCTTTATTCTTTGGACAAAAGAAGGAAAGTTTTTTTATTTTGATTTGGGGCACATAGGACCCAGGTAGAGCCACTTGGTGAAAAGGGAAACAACCCTGCTTTCTCTGTCTCTAAACAGTCAAGTCTAGAGGGAAAAATGTGATTTTCTGGGTATGCTTTGTTCTTGCTGTGTCACGGGGACAGCATTTGCTTAAGCCTGATGCCTTGTTCTTTATGTAGGTTACAGATATTTTTTACAGGTTAATTCATATTTGGTATCTCTCCTGTAAACTCATTATATTGATAGGCAGTAAGCACTTACCTTCTGGTCAGTTGCAGAGATCATAAGTAAATTAACATTAAAATCCTATCTTAGGAAATTCCTTCATTTCAGTTTTATTATATTGGTCCAGCTGGAGGATATTCACACAGGTGCAACTTCAAACAAAAAACTGTCAATACATCAACTTACCTTCATTATTTAATGCAATATTTTCTGCACATGGAATGTAGATTATCACTGCTATGTTGATAATTTCTTTATGAAAAGGAGTAAAATTTAGTAAATGGAATTCCAAGCATAAATTATTCCTGTTGTTTGATTTGCATCAAGAAAAGGTTATTTCAGACTGCCCTTATTTATTTATTTGTTGCCTTGCTTAGATTCTTTATTTTTATTTTTTGGCTTTGCTCTCCAGAAAATCAGTAAAGTTATTTCATTAGTTGAGGAGAATCATTTGAAGAAACATTGTAGGGAGTTCTGATAGATCATTTAATTGCACATAATTAAAGATAATAAAACTCATTTGATGGGAGCTTATGTGGTATTTAAGGTATGGAAAGCATAAACCCCAGAGAGTAACCCTTCCTTTTGCTAAACAAAGTCCAGAGGACTCACTGCTCAGCAACTTACACAGGTTGGGTAGAAACAAGAAAGTAAAGCCAGAAGGCTTATGGCTCACTCCAGTTTGGAAACAAAATGTGTGAACTCCCACTTGATGCGATACAAAAAGGGTCTGATCAGGTGGAATTGCAGCTGGACATAAAAAAAATTCAGGCTACTTTTGCTCCAATTATAGAAAATGGGAGATGCCATTTAAAATATACAGGGAAAAGCTGATGGAAGATTTTCCTGCTTCCTGACATCCCCGTCTAGTCAGTAGCAAGCCTTGTGATTTGCTTGCATTGTCAGATGTGTGCCTTGGTCACAGCCAAGGCAGTTCTGGAGCACACAGTATTTGAACAGTTACACCAAGGGAGTATTTAGTACCATAAAGAAATTAAATAAGCAGAAATTTATCCATTCTCGCAAATGCAAAGCTGTAATATCTTTCTTATTGTGCTCATCACTCTCTTGTGATATTGTGGTTGTCATTTACTTGTGGTCACCGAGAGGGGAGAGCTGGTGGGGAATGTAGTGCTCTGAGGAAACCTTGGCTGCAGTGACCACAAGATGATGGAGTGTGAGACCTTCAGGCAATGAGGAGGCCACTGCCCTGGATTTCAGGAGAGCAGATTTTAGCCTCTTCAGGAACCTACTCAGTGGAGTCTAAAATAATGGGTACAAACTTAAAGAGGGGAAATTTAAGGCTGGATGTTAGGAAGAAATTCTTTACTGTGAGGTTGATGAGACACCAGAACATGTTGCCCAGGGATGCTCCAGTCCTGGCAGTGTTCAAAGCCAGGTTGGATCAGGCCTTGAGCAACCTGGTGTAGTAGGAGGTTTCCCTACCCATGGCAGGGGACATTGGGACCAAGTGATCTTTCCTTCCAACCCTTTACATTCTATGATTCCTGTACCCTGTGATTTAAATAAAAATACTTCTTAAATGTATTTTGCTGTGGCATAGTTTTATTCAAGATTTGACACAATGCACTCAAGACCTTCTCTTCATGGATACAGACACAGTGAATGCACTGTACTTTATAATAATGGGGCCTGGTATGCTGTAGATTTGAAAGCTTATTTTGAAGTCCTTGGGTTTATATAGTAAGTGGCAGACTACTACAGAACGTAGTAGTAATGAGAACACAAGCAAGAAGTGGGAAAATAGGACCTTCTGGCAGGATTAAGCAGCAGTTGCTTTGTCTTTTCAGTCTACAGTTCCTCAAGATTCTGTTTTTAAAATGAACCTTTCCTATTTTGGGTTATTAAGGGTTTTTTAATTGCACTTCTCTTACATAGAGAATTTCCTCCTTTGCTTTTATGGCTTGATTTTCAGTGCATATATCTTTCACAGTATAAACTTTCCCATTCAAAGATCCATAACTCATTTTTGTAACTCTATGCCTATCTTGCATACATCCCATGAAGGAGTTGTTCCCAGGGTGCTTAAATCAGTTAGAGTAGTCAAAATTGCCTTCAGGCTAAATCTACTCTAACACAAGTTTCATGGAAAAACTACTTTTCCAGAGGCTAGGAAGATATCAAGACTGTTAGAGAAAATCAGAATACCAAATAATCAGAAATTCTAATTTCCTCCTCTCCGGATTAAAAAAAACTCTATCCCAACAAACAAGCAAACTTAAAAAAACCCCCAAACAACAAAAAAACTACAAAACCAACTAAATCATAAAACTGCATGCATAATTCATTATGTTTCTAGCTTTGAAAATTTAATGCTAAAAAACCAAAAGATATGTTATGAAACAGGATGTTTCATATCAAAATTTTCCTTTAGATTAGCAAACCTTTTTTAAAAAAATATCTTGAAGTGATTCACCCTTGGGTAAAAGTTAAAAAAGTTTTAAACTGACAGGAATATTGGTCCAGTCAATATTTATAAGGTTGGGTTTACAAAAGCAAATTAGTTTGATAATTGTGAGACTGAGAACATTCCATCTTTTTGATGTGCTCTGTACAACAATTACAACTTGGACACAAATATTCAAATATAGATTCTGTTATATCTATTAGTAGCTAGGTCAAATGTTCACATGGGTTTTAAATGCCCAAAGTTAGAACACTGTTGATCCTCTCTCTTAATTCAAAGCCAAAATATTTTAATGAAATTTCTGTGTTATTTTCCAGTAACAACAGGCTTAATTTAGAAACATTTTTTTCTAACATGAAAGCATAGTTGTTGTAATTAAGTTTTCACTACATAATTATGATTCCCATGAAACTGTCTGTAGAATTAGCAGGCATAGAATGCTTTCTCCAGTGCCTGAGTAGCTTGGAAGAGTAAATCTCATATTCAGAAAAGAATGAAGAGCTCAGATCACACTGGCTTTCTAGAGGACAGAGACTTTTTAGTCAGTCAGCAGCTGATTCAGTATAGAAAACACTGTGAAATGAAAAAAACCTCTCTGCATTACAGGCTTCTTTCTTGAAGAAGTTACTGTACTCCATGGAACTTTAGATTAGGCTCATCCATTTATTAAACCCACACATTTAGAAGTGGTCTGATAATTTTTGTTCTTTTGACACCGAATGCTAGCCAACATTACACATGACTGGTATAAAATTACATTACAGGGTAATATATACATATATATGAAAAGCTTAAGAGAAGATGAGAGAAAAACCCAGTATGGATATATGTAAGCAGTATTATGAGAGTAAGGCAGTAATTTAGTCCATCCAGAGGAACACAGCCATAATTGTCTCTCTCAACCACTTCTGAGCTTTTCATGATCCAAAATTATTAGGCTGTTAACATCCTGTAATAGTTGTTTTAGCAGTAACTTTATCCTCGTACCCTAAACAGAAAAAAAACCACACCTCAGTATTAGAGCTGGAGACAATATTCCTCTTCAGCAGTAGGTACCTTGTAAGATCTTTTGCCTAAAGCGTCTTAAATTGGATGAAACATAATTTTCTTTGGAACTGGCAGGCTTCAGTACTGTTTTGTTTTGATGTTCCACTTTTGTGTACTGATGATTCCATTTTGTCATCGCGTCCGTAAGTTCAGACCAACATAACAAGTAGAGACTTGGACTTTCTGTCTGGAAGGTTAGAAGGTGTATTACCAAATAATTTGTGAATTGGTAATATCACTGCTGATGGACAATATCTCTGCATACAACAAAGTTACTGATTTGGATATGAAGGCTGAGTTACAGAGATGATCACACTGATCCTGACATGACTTTAGAACTCTTTTTAAAATTTAGGTAGAAATTGAAATCAAATATGGATTTGATTGTTCCTCTTTCTGCAACATTGACACAGCAACAGTTCAAATGATTGATATCAAGTTCCTACCCTGTGATAATATACTTTTTATATTATCTTTTCATAAAATGTCTATTTATTCTATGAAAAAATCATTAATTCATACTAATACAAGTGCTGGATAAATCAAAACTCCAGAGTTACTTATTTTGTCGATGATCCACAGCTGAGTTATAACTGTTCATTCTAACCAAGAACGTGTACAGATGTCTGTTTCCATGTAGGTCTGTGTGGAAATACAGCTGCTAACACCGGAACTCTGAACAGCTTGGTTACATGGATTAGTTATAAATCTAATAGTTTAATTTTTATAGCTACGTCTGTCCTCTTTACCATACATTAAAAAAAAAGATTTTTGAAAAAAAAAATAATGTTTTGCACAGAAACTTTTCTTAGAAACATGGAATTCGCACTGAAAAATCAGATTCATGGGCAAATACACATACATCCACGCACACAGGAGTATTTTACTTGCCACAAAGAATGTCCAGGCACTGTTACTCTTTTATATGCTTGTAGTATTGACAGTGTATAAATCAAATTTAGTTACCATGGTAGATGCAACCATGCAGAATCAATGTAACTGTGGAACAACCCTCCCTGAAGATATGAATTAGTGTTGGAAATGCTGGCACATCACTAATGATAATATCCCCTCTCCTCCCATGCCCAAGATCATAAAAATGTACTTCTTTCTTACTCCCATGTAGAGAACTCATCAAAGCTCAAGAGACTCACGTTGGAGAAATTCACTAAACAGATTCCAGGCTTGCTTTTTTAAAGCCACATATCAGGATTCCTGAATAGTTTGAGAATGGTCTTGAATAATTTATACCCAAACCTTTGTTGTTTCATCAGATAGTAGATTCCCAAAGAAGACTGTCTCTGTTCCTCAGCTGGCGAACATTATGTCTTGTGCATTCTCAACCCAAAAATATGTTTCTAATTAAGTCACATAATAAGAATTTCCTGTGCAGGAGAAGAGATGTGGAAGTTTTATTCCATTTAGTCCTGTTAAAATCAAACTTCATTCTGTTTAAAATAATGAATACAGAGAGAGGACAAAATTTAAAATAAACGTATCTTTGTTATTCAAGATGATCTGTAGACTTATCTGGCAAGGAACAGAATCCCCCTTCCTGAAGTGAAATAGCAAAGCAGTGAAATTTATTTTCCATCAGTAGTGGATAAGAAGACTTCCTCACCTGTTGGCTATGAAATCTTATATTGGAGCATTAAGTTAGAAACTAGACTGTTGGTTATTATTCCATCCTTACAGCAGTGCGTAAGAGTGGAAACAGAGTCTGATGAGTATGAATTCCCATCTTCCAGGACCCTAAATCAGGTTTCTAGTATCCTCTTGTTTTGCCACCTTCTAGTCACCTACTAACTGTTAGTATGTTTTTACTTTCCTTGTCCTTTGAAATGCATTTATTGAGCAAATCAGCAGATGCTAGCCCTACTAACAAAAAGAAAAGGGAAAAAAAGAAAATACAACATGATCCCAATGCCTCAGGATCTTCTTGCAAAACATACAGCATGATCTCTTCTTCTTTTTCATTTCCTCAGTTTGTTAACTAAAAATGTTTAAATCATGCCAGATTGGGTTTAGGATTTAACACAGATGAAGTTTTTGAAGTCTTGGTTAGTCTGACAACATTTGAACCAAATGTTGTAGGAATGGGAAGTTAATAGGAGAAGTTAAAGGAGAATGTAAGTTGTTGCAGTTGTTTCCTCAATCAAAAGGAAAGGTACCGGAACTTGGTCTTCTCTTCATGAGTAACTTAGAACACTGTGCTACTGGAAAAATATCTTCTGGGTTGACACATGTCCACATGTAACTCTACAGCAGCTGACAGTATCGAAATGAAAATACTGCTCTTTCTTAAAAATTATTTTTAAAGGACTAGGTATCTTTATTTTCATAAGTATTTTACTATTCTAATAACATTGACAGAAGGGAAGCACACAAGAGGTGATTTTTTTTTCCTTTGTATCCCTGTTCCTTGAAGGAAGAGCTAATTTTTTTCCAGAAAAACAGTATTCTAAGTACATTTTTCATAGTGTCACAAAAAGTCTGTGCAGGATAGCACAAGTTCTTGCCAAATTCAAGTCACCTGTCTCATATCCCAGGCAAGCCCTAGCCTGTCTCTCATGAACTAAGTGTTCTGAAATCCAAAAACTTGTGCCACTGAACTCTATGCTTTGCCACTCAGGAATTTCTTTGTATAACACTGAATATATTAACTCTTTGCAAGATACACAAATAAGTACAAAAAAGAACTTTAATGTTAGGGAAGCTGCAATAAACATCGCCATGATAAATCATTACAATGGGGAGAGTGCAGTCCTTGCTGGTAGGATGCAGTTTTAGTATTATGCAGTAGATATCTCTTATTTGGCCAGCTAAGAAACTTAAATGAAAAGACAGATCTCAGGAATGCAAGATTTTTTTCAGGTAAGAAACAGGAATAGTGTTATTCAAAGCTAAGTACAAGTGGTGAACAATTGCTTGAGTTTGATGATAATATTAAACAGAATGCCTGAGAAAAGCATTCATCTTTCCAGAAAGCCTTAGATTTCTAAGTGTTCATTATAAGGAATAGGGGATTTTGTGGGATTTTTTGTGTGTGTGTGTGTTTAGGGGTTTTGGTGGTTTGTGTTTTGTTTTGGTTTTAAATCTAAACATTTTCAAGGAATAGGGGAAAATGTCATCCTCTTTGATGCATACCCCTGAGATAGGTTACAGATTTCCACTGCTTTCAAAGGTCCTCTTTTAAATCTGAGATACAGGAATTATCGTTGGGTTTTTTTGTTTGTTTCTCTTCTTTGAAAAAATAACTGTGGAACATGTGAAAGAAACTATTTGGCATTCCAATCTTTTGCTGCGTGATATCAAAGCTTCTATTCTGGCTCTATAGTATTATAATTTTTCTGTGGTCTGTGATCAGTATGTTCGGACTTGAACATCTAGCTCTAGTGTGATCACAAACCAATCGTGTATGGAAAAACACTGAACTAAGCCATGGTTCTTCCACAAAGCTGAAATGTGCTCCTAGATGCTCCCATAGATGCTCTTCCTTCCTTAATACTGGAGTGCTACCAGTTTAATCACGGGTTTTGAAGGGATCACAGAGATCTTCAATATGCAAATCTAAGAGAACGCTGTGTGCACAGTTTTGACAGTAAGAGCAGACCAGAGAGCTGCCCCTTAAACACTACGTGCAGCTATCATATTTGTGCATAAGGTTAGCTTTCATAAGAGCACACCCCCTTAACCTGTATTTTGCTTTGTATTTCAGGAGGGACTAGGTCTTACTTCCCCTTTAATCTTCACAAGAGGGAAACAATTCAATCCCATGAAATCAACAGTGTAATTAATTATAAGCATTCATTAGACATCCCCCATCTATGAACAAGCTTGATGTTGTTTATGAGTCTGGACTCTCTTTGGCAAAATGTAGACTGAATGCAGACAATGCGATAAAACGGGATCGATGAAGTAGCCTTAAGTACTGATAGGTGGGTTATTTATGCATTATATATATATATATATATATTAAAAGCAGATGTATACAATAAGGGAGATAAATGTCAAAACAAAAGTACAGCTAACATTAAATGCTGGTTTCCTTGTAGAGGGCCTTCAAACATCTTTTTGACTTATTGAAGTGAACTCAAGCTACAGTTCTATTCTGTGCAGAGGAAGATGACCTATTTGTAGGCAGAGAAAACACACAGTACCAGGTTTCTTGATATATGCAGCTTACTGAGGATATATGCATATAGCATCAGATTTTTGTGTCAAGCCTCTCATGACCGTGAACAAAACCATCAATGAAATTGATGAACCCTGTACTGAGTCTACTGCCATATTCTCAACCAACTAGGAAAACAAACTTGGTTTCTTTGCTGTCAATTTGTTGTTACAGAAAACCTTAAGGACACAATTAGTTTTTAAATAAAATTCTAAGCACAGTGATCAGTCCCTAATTAGAGAGCAGGAATTATTGATGTCCTGCTGTTCCCTTCAAGCTTTAAAACAACCCATATAGACTCAATCATGGCATGACAGAAGGCCATGTTGCTCTGAAGCATTTTATAACGTTCTTTTCCTATTTTTGGCTGCAACTTTTTAGCAGTAAAATCAACGGAAGATTCCTAAAAGCACAAATATTAAAGATGAGTCTCCTTGTGTATATGCACGGAAAGCATTTTAAACAAATCACAGCTAAACAACAAACCTTCTCAAGTCAGGCTTTGCCATGGTTAGCTTAATTTTCACCAGTTCCTTTGGTTGCAACTACAATGTCTGTCTGATCCTGACCAACCTGGTCTAGTGGAAGGTGTCCCTCTCCGTGGCAGGGTATTGGAAATTGGTGATCTTTAAATCCTATCCAACCTAATGATTCTCTGATTTGTCATTCTATGATTCTATGATTTTAATACATATGCCCACTTGTCAGTAAAAAGAAGCTTCCATGTGCATAGTTTGAGTATGTTTTTCTCTCTGTTGATGTCTGTCCTAGGAAATGTCTTATCAAGAAGGAATTTATCCAGTCAGGTATTGCTTGGGGTAACTTTGACTTGCAGCTATTGGAATCCCTGGAGAGAAAGTAGTCTACTCTGACCATAGATATGGATCTTTTTATAGTAGATCTTTAGGTTAATTTGGCACAGATTGTATGGTACAGTTGTTAAATGAGAGTATTTCAAATAAGGAAAAAGATAAAATTAGTCTTGCCAAAATGTTGAGTTTCCTGATTTTTTAGCTATTTCTTCCTTAAGAAATTTTTTGTTTGTTTGTTTAGATGAGGAGATACACCTCAGTACTGTTACTGGTCCCTTTTTCCCCCTTCCCATTTCTAGGCTACCACGTTTGATAAGCAGAATTTCTCTGGCATAGTGTACTCCCAGGGCTGTCTTTCCAAACAGGTGGAGCATCTCTAAATGCTAACATTTAGCCAAAACTGGGTCTGATTCTATTCCCAGAAGAGATTGTTCCTCATGAGTGTATTATGACAAGTCCCACTGCAGAGCTGGACTTCTAGACATTGTACAAGTACAAAGAAATCAAGTGAGAGGTAAAGTCTTGTACTGCTGAAGTCAGCAGCAAAACATTAGGGTGGTACCCAGGGTTTGGGTTTGAATGTTTATGAGCACTATGAGATTGGTAAGTAAAGTTCTTTATTCTGGCAAACAGCTGGAAAATGATGCAGCTCCATGAGGGCAAGTTCATGTTTTTTATTACAGTGAGTTGCTCTTGTCGTTTTTCATATGAGTCTAGATTGTATATAATAATAATTGAAACCAGTCTGTAATAAGGCTAAAATTAAAATTTCACAGTATGAAAAATACATTATATAGAAAATGCAGTGAAATTGTATAAAATACAATGAACAGGCCCTCAGTGAACACACAGAGGTTGCATCTGAACTAAACCACCCACAGCAAAACCAATTACAAAAGTATCTGGAAGGAAATATGCACTCTGTTAATTTTGCATTTTGATGAACATGTTTTATACATTTATTAAAATATCTTTTTGGCTAAGTAACATTTTAAAGACAAAAAAAAGAGAAGTAAATATTTTATTTAAACCAGTTGTATCTAACATTCAAAGTTTGTTATATAGTTTGTGCTCTAAGTGATTTAAAATTCATAAAGCAGCTCTGGTTTGTATAAGAAAGCAATTTTGCTTTATGTACAGAAACACTCTAAAAAGTAAAACTAAGCATTTTGTCAGAAAAATACCTTAAAACTGATATATCATCTGTAATACCAGGTGTGGGTTTCTTTTCTATTTTCTTTTATATTTTTTTTAAATCATAGTTAAGCTGTCAGAATTTCACTGAGCACCTTCTTCTGTACTTACCTGAAGCGAAAGAGATTTGGCTACAAATCTCTGTCAGGGTTGCCAGTCTCTCTGCTTGGAGACTTGCCTCTGAAGGTTTTCCTTCATTTTGTTTAAAAGAATTTACTAAGACCTTAAATTATTTTTTTATACCGTTACTAAAATTCATTAATATTTATTCACAAAGTCCACTACTGTGAGAGCCTTCAATGTATAACTCATGAGCAAGGAAACATTCTGAAAGAACATTTGGTAAAGCATATCAAGGAAGTGACACAGAACCACTAGTCCTGTACCTGTATAACAACCATAATATTTCTTTCTACTTGACACACCAGAAGTCAAGAGAGTATTTTGCATAATTTTCTGATATCTCTCATAAGGCAGTTGAGTTACTGAGAACCTGTTAAGTTACACTGTATTTAGACTGCTGTACAGTTAAACGACAGTCAGTTGCGGATTGTTTCCTTTTAACTTTCAGGTATAGCAGGGAGCACTGTTCAAACCCTCGCAGGAGAAATTGAACGGAGCGATAAGGATTAAGATGAGGCTGGACTCTTTTGGGAGATAGTAATTGAAGACAGGCAGAATAAATAAATCAAAGTCCAAGGCTGATATTCTTAAAATTTATTTTAGGTTATTAGTAGGTTTTGTCCAGAAAGAGGATGTGTGCATCAACAAACACATGAAGAGTAGAGTAATGTGCCAATGAACAAAAGGCCATTCAGGCCTTTCTCTTTAGAGGATATTTTAAATCTGTTCAGCTCTTGCACCTCTGATACTGAAAATTCAAATGTTAGACCTGATTAAGGCTCTGGATACAGTTGCCTGAAATCATCTAAATACTGCCATTACTGAGACTATCAAGTAAGAATTCCTGCCTGAGCCTGTTTCTACTTTGTGTTCCCACCTTGCATCATTCGCTACTCTATCTCCCTGCTCCCTCAAGGCTCCATCAGGACATGCCATCATACCTCAATTCTAATGCAGAGCAGCATAGGGTTGGTGGACACAGGTTTAACCCGCAAGAAATAATCTTCATCCCCATTAGGAATACTTTAATAGGATTCAATGCTATATTCTATCGTGCACCGTTGAATTTGGTATAAACAATGAACAAAAGAGAAGATGACATTCTCACAGGCATGGTTTCACAACACCAAACATTTCTGAACTTCTTTAGAGTGATTTGTTCTTAAGTGCCCTGGAATTTTACAGTCTTTGTAAGACATGTTTTCAAGGTTCTACTCAGAACTTTGTTATACAATATATGCTGTATATATATATGTATAGCTTATATATTCAACACATACAGAGAAAGTAGGTGAAAATGCAAGTTTAGGAGGAAGAGGGCACTGAATTCTCACTTACAGAAGAAAAATATTCAAAGCAACAGAAGCAGAGAACTGGCAATTGAGAAGGGTTGTGTGGGATGGATACATCTATGGATGAGGAAGACATGAAAAAATATTATATGCTCTATATGAATGAAAAAGAATGTCAGGATGTTGTAAAATGTGTGTCATTTGTTCAAATCTGCCTGAAAGTTCCCTCCAGAAAGAATTAAAACTGATGTCAAGACTGATAAACTCATATGCACCAGGCAAAAATCAGGACTGGCTGTTTTCATGCAAAATGTCTCCTCCTTTTTAAAAACAAAATAAAATTAAAGTTTGGCTATCTCTATTTCTGACCTTTGTTTTTTTCAACAACAAAAAAAATTATGTCAGCAAAATTAATCAAGGATTTTATTTTTGTCATGCATTGTTTCAGATTTTCTTAAAGAGGTTTTGCTCTGTTTGAAAGCATATCAGCTGTAAGAGTTTTGCCTGCATTAAAATCAAGGATTGTGTTTAATGTACCTAGGGTTGTAAACCACATGTTTACAACCTTAACAGAGAAATAGTGTAGTGTAAGTCAGGCAAAGACTGGAAAGACAATGATAGCTGAGGAATAAGCAGACATGTTAGTACCTTTTCTCCCCAGTGCTCACCAGATGAAGTTTGTTAGCAATAAAAACTGCTGCACTTTTGTTCTCTGATGGTTCTGTATGATAACCCTCATCTATCTAGATGTTATTGCAGGCCTAGGATGTGTCTTTCCTCTTGCAAAACTCTCAGTTTTTACACATTGAGATTGACCCAATCATATTTCCAAACACTTAAAGGCCATGAGCTAGATTTTTAGGATTAAATAGACAACCCTAAGGCCTTCTTAGCACATGGGCTGCCAACACTCAGCTGAGGCTGGTTGGGTCCTGAACCTTCTAATGCAAGCACATCATTCAGGTAAGGACAAGCTCATCCTTACCTCACACCTGGGCATGGAGTCAGCAGGTGCCTTGTTGCTTCAACCTTCTGCGTCTTTCACCATTTTTTTTTTTTTAAATAAAATGGATTTTGCTGAATTTCAAAGGACTTTTTCAGTCCCTCTTGATGGTTTTGTCCACTGTTGCACAAGGTCAAATCAATATTTTTATCATAATGCAACATTTTTACTAACATTTGTACTACGTTAGACTATGTGAACTTAACATTTCAAAATTAAATATTGCTTTAGAACAGAGACTTGAAATGCAATCATCATGTTTGTTCCTGTTTTATCTACAAATAACAATACACAGATATTTTTTGCTCAGAATGTTTTAGTTTCAGTGAAAAAGTGCTTTCCAAATGAAAGACATCTCACTTTGGGAAATTTTTGTGGATTGATCCACATGGAATGATTTGCTCAGCCTTTTCTTATATCATGCTCTGGGTCTATAACAGCTAAGTGGTTTAATGGATCAATGATAGTGCATAAGTCAAATATACTCACAAGGTAATTTTGTCAAAATATCTTAAAGGCTGGAATTTTATTTTTCAATTGGTTTTATTTTGGGTGGAGGGGCAGGGGAAGAAGGGAAGAATACACACACAGGATAGAAGCTAGGCTTTTTTAAAAAGAACTCTGAACCAGTCCAACCTTCCAGCAGGTTTAAGAAATACAAGGATAAAGCTTTTAAACCTTCCCATCCCACTCCTCCAAGAGAGCTTGAAAGGCTTGCTCCCACATGCCGTGCTGTTTCTCAGCCCGGGGAGATGCTCACTTTGCACAGCCCTTTCACTGCAGCCCCTGAAATGGAGGCTTAAGACCTCAGAACAAAATTTGACTATAAAGAAGGGGTTCCCACATGGCCTAAAATTTCCATATTCAGTATCAATCTTTTTAGCAATGGGAAAGCACGAAGTGGGAATAAGTGATACTATTTCTTTCCATCTGGTGAAGCTGCTCCCCCAGAGCCCACAGTGGGACTGAGGCTGATTCCTCAGAACCATGCAGTCCTGCGTTTGGGGGCCTCCCAATTAGTCCTGTTATTTACTGTCCCTTAATAAAATGGACCGAGTAACTCGCACCAGTAGAGATGGAAAAATCCCAGCCTCCAGCTGGGGTGGGTGTTCTCAGAGATAGCCCAACTCTCAAGCAGGTACAAAAGGCGCCCACAGCTGAAGCTGGGGAGACAGAATGGAGACCTTCAGCCTCCAATGAATTACACACCAGTGCTGGGCCCCAGGAACAGCAGCTCAGCTCTCACTTTGAAGGATAAATCAAAGCTTTAATCGGGGCTGTCAGTAAAGCAGGTGTTTTGACTGCCTTTATGGTTCATTTTTATGCAAAAAGGGTTGTGGGGGATACAGAAATCACGGGGGATTGAAAATAAATGGCACTGACAGCACTGATCCCACCAGGCGAGGGGGCCAAAATCGGTCTGTCTTTTCCCATTATGAAATATACCTAAGGCAGGCTCTTGAAACCCCACGAACACAATGCACGGTCTGTGCACCCGGGACTTGCCTTTCTCTGTCCTCCTTTCCTCCCCCACGTTTTGGGTTTTTTTTTTTATTTGATATGCCAGGGGCCCTTTTCTATTCTTTGGTGATGAACTGCCCCGGCAGCCACAGCAGGTTCAGAATGTTAAAGAGCCGCCACTCACCCGAGCTGACAAAAGGATCCCGCTTTAAAGGGCTTAAAGGACACTGTAGTCACTCCCCACGGCCCCGGTTTAGGGGAATGCCTTTTTCGACTCGGTTTTCATAGTTCAACAACAGTAACGAATAAAACGTCATAAAATTGTGTCCATGCAACTTTTCTAGCATGGGTCGGGACAAGGGGGCTCAGTGTTACGAGGGAAGTCTAGGCATCACTCCAGTTCCTCTCTCCCACATTGCCTGGCGAGCTGACAGGGGGCATCCACCACTACCCAGCCTTCCACTGTAATATTGGGATTTAACTTCACCCAATTTCTAGGTCTCAATATTTATAGTGGGCATAATTTTAAACTTACTTAAATAAAAGTTTTTGAGCACGTTGAAGTTGAAACACTGTGGCATCCTGTAATGTTGGAATGGTGGTTGAGGAATGATCTAATGCAACATACTTTTCTAGAAAGAAAAAAAATTAAGGCCTTTTTCTTCAGTTCTGCTATAACTCAATACTTTTCACAGTGTATTCTGTAACATAATTTGAAATATTACTGCAGGGTATTGCCAGTAAATTTAATTTATCATTTGCAAACCATAAAGCAGATGAGAAAGGAAAAAAAAAAAAAAAAGTGCTTCTCCTCCTGTAGTTTTGCACGGTTCTTTAGTGTCTAGTACCTCACCACAGACAAATGACAGTATTTCAGCAGCTTTACTAAGGAACTGATTCTTTTATCTTTCTGTAGAAATTAAAAAATATATTTAAAAAAGTAACACTCATCTTAGGAGCATCCATCTTAGGATAGATTGACCGAGGACAACTTTTTTAAAAAATTTACATGTAAATTAGGAAATTCACTACATTTGATTGCGATCAGTCAAACTGCTGTTTCTGGACAAAAAACTTTGTGTCTTTGTTTAAAAAAAAAAAATGTGTGCATCTTGTGACTTAGTTGAATAGGAAATGACATCACTACCCCTATTTTAAAGGTAGGCTGATGCCCTCAGTCTCCATAAATGTTTATACATCTCTGGGTTTTGACTCTCTAAAGCACTCCACAAATTCGAAGGGATCTTTAATTATTGCATAAAAGTCACCATATTTTCATTCAAAAAAGGGATTTGTGGGCATCTTGGAAGTAATTTAGGCTCTGATTTTCCAAACAAATATAATTTTGCCCCTATGATAATTCGATTTAAAAGACATTATTATAAAGAACATTTTCTTCAAATCTAGGTATTTTCATTAGCACTTGCACTCACATTTCCTTCCTACCAACCTTCATTTCAGTTTCATTTCTCATGCCAATGAAGTTATTCCATGTGTGCCTGCAGTATCAAGCATTGAAACCCTAATTTCTCAAGTATTTCAGGGCCACAATTTGTCCAAGTTTGAAAATCAACTGCTTCCAATAATTTGCTTGAAGAAAGATGATACAAATCATTAACAATGGCAAAGATTTAGGTACTGAGGATGTTAGCTGAAAATTCATTAACTTTTCTCTCTGGAAGAGTGGTTATGCTCAATAATATTTTGGATATTTAGATCATAAGATAATTGCAGCATTTTGATTAACAGTCTCTTCAGAAAAGCTTGATCAAATTAATAAGAATTAAAAGTCTAATTCATATTTGCCAAGTCCCAGTTCATGATCACCTGTTTAACATTCTTGTTGTGAGTTCACTAGCTGTGAGTCTAGCATAGTACAACAGTAATTCATAACTAATACAACACTTATTTGCATTCATCTTCCACAGTGTTGCAATGATTTTCCTAACAAGGCGCATTATCAGGATCTGGTTTATAGAGCAACCTACAAGTGGTTGTGTTGTCCTGACTACAAGTGAATTTTTTTTGGCTTAAGAAAAAATTTAAGCACCTAAACCTTTTGACACGCACTGTTAGCAAATGCCTTAGCTCTGAACAGCACACGCATCATTTGTAGGAGTAGAATCAAGCATTCTTATTTTGAATTTCTGGTTTCCAACAGGACTCTATCTTACACACGAGTAATTCTAGTATTGATAGATTCTCTTCTACCTTGTATCAAAATGTCAAATCTTTCCATCATTCGTTATCTCAAATAATTTCAAATATCACTTAACACGCAGGGATGTAGTCTGACTCACATATACCAAAATGCTAATGTATGGGCAGTGCTGGGATGAATGGAAGGTGAATATATCGCAAAATTTTAAATAATCTGGGGAATATGTCAGTATAAATCTACATAACTTAGTCTTGAAGACTTTGTAAATATGCACAGATGGGTTGACATCCTCGTCACTCCTGGCTAGAGCAATCTCTTATCCTTATTACCCTCGGTCCAAAGACTGTTTCTACCCATTTCCTACCCAGCAGCACGATATGGCAAGAGTTTATCCCATGTTTGTATTGCTCTTTCCACAGTGGGATTTCAGTTCACAGTGGGACATCTAGACACTGCTGAAACACAAAAAATAACAAACAATAGTGCCTTGAAGCTAAAGATTTAGTCCCCAGATATTCTTAGAATCTCTAAAAACTGCAAATATTGAACAGCTCATGAGACACCAGATAAACCATCAAAAAGGCCAGACTCAGAGAGAGGAAAAGGAAGACAGGGGTTGAAAACATTGACTTATTAAAGATAGTCTTTTGTTGTTCGTTTGGGTTTTTTTCTTCTTTTTAAGCCTCATAGACCAATTCTATTTTTCATTGGTTACTAAATGGATTGTAAATGCTGACTTCAATTTAAGTATATTTGAGTGGACAAGCAGCCTACTTTTAAAAGTCTCTGTCTCGACTGATAGGTAGGATATAATGTAGTTGCTATGACCACAATCATCTCCCTTCTTTTAATGAAAAACAGGCATGGTTGTACCTATGATGGTCTAGTTTTTACTTTATTATGGAATCAGGAGGATCCATGTGTAGGCGCACAAGACCAGAAGCTCTGGTCTTGATTTTCACTTTAATACCAGTATTTGTGTCAAACCTGTTGTATTTAGCACCAATTTGTGAAGATCTAGAAAGAAAATAGTGATGTTCTCCCTCAGTTTTCTGAGACTTCTGGGGATGCTTTCTTTATCCAGTGGCTGTTCAGTGCCTAGAGATGTTGTAAGGCCAGGCTTTCCACCTCTGTGTAAAAACATGTGGTAGATTAGCAACAGTAATTTATAAATGGACTTTGTGAAGACAGATTAATTATAGTTCGCATTCCTACAGTGTCATTTCATGGGTTCTGTTTACATGCTGATGAATATGGAAAGAGTGGGGGAGAGTTTGCAGGAGTTGTCATTTTTAGACTGTAGTTTGAACAGTACTAAACTTGCATGAGCATGCAAAACTTATGGAGAATGTCAATATCTCATGGGCACCCACAAATGCTTAGAACCTCATCTCCTACTCCATCAAGTAGCCATGATGCCTTGCTCAAACAGAAGTGATAAGAACATTCAATGGAATCATTGCTACCAGAATAGTTGCCTGAAGATCTTATATATATTCCTTAAGGCTCTTATTCCAAGTGCACTCTTAATCTAAATGGCTTAGAGGTATTAAAATTGTATTACTGCAATACAAGGTAATGACAACCTTTAGTAATAGCAAGTTAATAAGCCTGTGTGGGTGAGTTACTCTTTGTGACTAACGTGCTAAACCAGATTTGAATTTAAAGTCCCTTTGTAGAACATGTGTTCTAGACTGAGTGAGAAGCTCCTTTTGAATGTTACATTGAACAGCTATTCCTATCTTCAATGGTAAAGTAGAAATCATGTCCCTGTATATTGTACTTGCGAGTTACAAGACTGGAACTATTTGCACTACACGAGATAAAAATATATTTTTAGTAACTCAATAACTTGATTATTTACTTAAACCATCACTATTGAGATTAGAAAGGATGTGACTAAAAGGATGATGTTTTTCAGTAATTCAATTAGTAGTGATTAATGATTTGCACATAAATTTTATTTTATTTACATTCACAGTTGCCTAAAGAATGGTGGCCTTCTAATTAAAAAAAAAATATTGAAACGGAGAATAGTTTGTTCACTTTCAAATGCCATTATGCCTCTCTAAAAACTACTAAAATTATTCCTCCTAAAAATATGTAATACAGCAGTAGAACTTACTGCCATAAGCGTGCTGCCATTATGTTAGAAAGCATAGAGACTTTTTTTAGAATTGATTGTTTAGATGGGGTAAGGGCTCTGAGATCATTGAGTCCAACCATTAATGTGAAAACCAAGATGAAAACAGACATGAAACACAATAAGTATATTTTAAAAATATTACACATTGAAACATCATTTGGATTATAATAGAATAGGGCATAGTATAATATGTTTAACTACAAAAAAAATTTGTATTTTATTTGCCAGAAAACATTAAGTATTTGGGGGTATATATTAAAAATCATTAAAACAAATCTTTAGTTATTCTGCTTTAACTTCAGATACTGTTTCCAAATATGAAAATAATATATTTGGGTAAATTTACAGGT
The DNA here is from genome assembly GCA_013399895.1 of Serilophus lunatus. Taxonomy (NCBI): domain Eukaryota; kingdom Metazoa; phylum Chordata; class Aves; order Passeriformes; family Eurylaimidae; genus Serilophus; species Serilophus lunatus. Next base: position 49,329 of record VXBA01003431.1, on the reverse strand, counting down.
TTTTATCAGAAAAATATATCAATAACACAATTTGCTACTTAGAAAATATAACAAAATTCCAACAGCTTTTGTAATTCAAAATGTGTCAAAGTTTAAAATATTAATCTTTTTCACTGGAAAAAATATTTCTGCATTTCACTAAATTGTGTTACATACTTTGATGTTTCTGAACCTAAACAAACACTAAATGACAAAAATGTACAGGTAGGTGACTTAATTCTCTCTCATATTTTATTTTCAGTCCCATCAGAAAACATTCTCATTAAAAGAAACTGGTATGTTGTGTCACTACCTATGAAAATAAACATAAAAAAATTTACACCATTCACATTTTTCCCCAACTCGTTTGCCAATTTCTGCATCTACTTAAAATATTATCCAATTTATTTGTTTGTGAGTATCAGTCTTTCTTTTAGTATAAGTCTAGCACCATTCTTATTAATCTGATTCATATTTATACATTTCTTTGCTATGTAGTTCATCTTGGTTTCATTTTGTTTGGTTCTTATCTACTTCTACGTAGTAAACCCATTGGCAGACTTTCAGAAAAATGAACAGTTATATAAACTTGCCATGATTTTGTAGTAAATAATTAAATCAGATTTGATGACTTAGAGTTGAATACTCACAGAGTGTTTAACTAGACTGAAACCACAACACTTGATTGAATTCTAATTTAATAGTTAAAAATTGCACTTCACATTTTACAGCCTAAAAAAATTACCCTTATTTCCTAAATGATAAAGGAAGGTATAATTATAAAGTACTACAAAGCAAACGTGGTAGCTGATTAGCATTTATTTTAATGGTCTTTCATCATGTGAGTATGAAAATATACCCATCCCCTATTTTTCAAGAGGTCTTCTCTCCTGTCCTAATTAGAAGTCTTAAAGTGGCCCCAACAAGAACCAGAGTAAAAGTAAAAAAAAAAACAACAAACAAAAACAAACCGTTATGTGAATTTTCTTTTTCAGAAATCTAGATAGTAAATAGCTATTTTCATTAAGTTGTTCATATTTCTTTTGATGACAGTTGTATTCTATGTATATAGAACTGGGATTTCTTTTGGTTTGTTTTACACCCATGAGGTAGAACAATCAGTCCTGGTTTTGACTGGAATAGTTAAATCTTCTTCCAGTGCTTTATTTTGGACTTAGGATGAGAATAATGCTGACAACACACTGACTTTTTTTTTGGTTGTGTCTCAGCAGTGTCTACACTAAGTCAAGGACTTTTCAGTTCCTCACCTCACCTCAGCAGTGAGAAGGCTGGGGGAAGGGGCACAAGAAACTGGGAGGAGATACAGCCAGAACAGCTGATCTAACCTGACCAAAGGGAAGTTCCTTTCATGCCATATGACATTCATACCGTAAGGAAGGGTGGAAGCTGGCTATGAGACACTGCTTGGGAACTGGCTGGATATCAATCAGGAGGATGGTGAGCAACTGCAATGGACACCATTTGTTTTGAAGATTCTAACTATTTTATCATTGTTATTATAGCTGTTATTTTTCCATTGTTTTCTGTCCTTTTAAATTGTATTTATATCAACACACAACTTTTACCTTGTTCCCCCACCTCCCACTGGTGAGCAAGAGCTGTGTAGTGTTTCACTTCCTCCCTGGTTAAATGACAACACTCTCTCATTTATCTAATATAGTTCAAACAGTTTCAATTACATTTTTTTCCTTCTGCTCATGGGAAAAGCTACTCATCTCCTGGGATCAAGAAGGTGACCGTGACCTTCCTCGGACTTCTCCATCAGGTTGCGAAGAACAAGCTTCTTCAAATTCCAATCAAATTCCAAAGTAGGTCTACTTTGGGGTCACAGAATGTCTTGGGTTGGAAGGGACTCTAAAGACCATCACATTCCAACTCCCCCTAGCTTTATACAGGAAAGCACTGGTACAGTATTAAACCCTGAGCAATGCACTGAGCTGTCTTTTCATTCAAAAGTACCTGAGATCAAAGGCAAGCCTTCTCCAAAAGAAAGCAATAATCAGTTCATCAGTTTGGCCAGATATTGTAGCTGATAGAAATCTGCTCAGCCATTATAACTTCAAAGGACATGGCCATTCTGACACCACAAAGATCAGACCCATACTACCTCATAAACTGGTGACTCTCAGATCTTGGAGATGTCATATGGTAACAATTACAAAAACATTTGCTATCCAGAGTCTTGGAGATGAGTGGATTATTTTTCACAATAAAAAAGACTCCAGCACTTGGCTTCTTTAACACCCACCAAGTCACATTTCAAGATGCTAGAGTATTTCCTACAAAATAATAAAATCAAAACCAAACCAAAAAGTTTTCCTTAATTGTTAAAGCCGATAACTAGTTCACTTCAGATCTTTCACATGCTAAGGTGAATAGCTTGCATTTTTAAATATTTTTTATGTCTGTTTCTTTGTCCTACTCAAGCAAGCATAGCCCTTTTTATTTACAGTAACTGTCTGAGTCTGACTGCTTGGGACTGCATTTTAAATTGTCACACCAGCAAACACCTCCAGCAAACAGAAGGGGAGTGTAAGTATAACTTACACTTATAACTGTACTTACAAAAAATTAAATAAAACAAAAGCCCAGTCAGGTGGTTTCAGAGGAATCTGCCAACATACTTAAAAACCCGCAATTAAAAATCCCCAAAAATACCCAAACCAACCAACCAACCAAAAAAAAACATAAACAAACAAAAAAACCCCAACCAACCAAAAAAAACAACAGATAAACTACTTGAACAAAATTCGACAATGAAAAAAATCCCACTTATATTCTTTTCTGGCAGCCATAGTTATGCCTGTAGCTGGGTGATTGAAAAAGACTCACATAATTACTAAGTCTTGAATTGCTGCACATATGACCTCGCTTTTGGGGTAGCAGTTACGGGAATTTAACTTCTAAACCAGAATAAAAAAAGAGCTGAGCAGCAAAGGAAGGGACACAGAGAGGCAGAACTTATTTTGTTTAAAATTCAGATATTTTAACTATCAGCTATTCAAGGTGGATGAAAGGGACTTTCCCCTTTTTCAATAAAACTTTGATATTGTTTTTATAGTTTTCTGACTACTAGGTCGAGTACAATTATTTTTTCATTTTTTCTTTTTTTTTTTTTTAATTTTCAAAATTTCCAAATTGCAACCAAGTATCCTCTTAGAGGATATTCTACCCATCAGGATTTAGGGCACCACAAGCACACCTCCAGCATGGGAGCACTACAGCCCCAGGGAGGAAGGTAGCAGGGCACAAGGAAAGAACAGCTCCTACAGCAAACCAGATTATCATCGCAGCATTTGTCACTTCCTATGGCAATAAATTCAATAAGAGCACATCAAGTTACAAAACAAAGGGGTTTCCCATCTGTACGAGCATCCCCCAGAATTTTCCCTCCCAGTTCCCTTCATCTCACATGCTGTTTAATTGCCTCTGGCTGGAAGTGGTTGGATGAGGCTCTCTCCAGAGTTTATTCATGTCACTTCTGAATATAGCCGGAGGGGACATGAGAGTGAAACGAGATGTACTTTTCATTTCTTTGCTTCTGTGCTAGCATTGGAAAATGGTCTGCATAACGTAATAAGTATTTTCTGTCTCTAATTTCCATCCTGTTATGTTTTGTAGGAACTGGATGAGCTGCTTACGCAGAGTTTGCCAGCAGCTCTGGACTAAAAGCAGCATTCTGCTTTTTCACTTAAGTCCCCCACTTCTTCTATTTTTTGTTTGTTTGGTTTATGGATTGTATTGTTCATTTTGCTGCCTTTTGCAGTCCTGAAATTCCTCTAAGTTTCTGATTTTTACCAAACTTTCTTGAGTGTCCTAAAATCCTAATCTAAACTGAAGCCTACATTTAAATTTAAACATGCATCTCTGTTACTCGCTTCAGTTCCAAATAGCCTCCAGCTAAGCAAACACACACAGAGAAAACAAAATTACTGTAACACAGACTAGTACAGCACATATCGTGGGGATACTACTTTCTCCCTAATGTTCCCCCAGTCTCCAACAAATTTCTTGTAATGACCAGTTGCTAAGGCTTGTGATCCTGGTCTGTAATGCTTGTTAGATATTCCCTGTGAACAGTTGTGCCTTGCTCTCTAGCACAACAAAATGGTCTTAAGGTCTACTCTTGAACAACCAGCTGCTGATACTCCAATCTTCTCTTAATCATGTTCCACACCAAACTTGAAGGTGGAAGCAGAATGAAGATGTGGATTTTCCATTTGTAGTGTTTTGGAGATCAAGTTTTGTGCCTGATAAACAAGGCTTTGAAAATGTCTTTCTTGAATTAGATCCAGGACACATTGTCTCTCAACCTGTGATTTTACCTTTATAGATATGAGACAGGATATTTAATATATGAGTTTTCTGGATTAAGGAATCACATAGCTTTTGATAAACCACATCTGACTAGAGAACAGAAAAAAGGAAAGAACTAAAACCCAGATATGTGAAGAGTTATGTTAAGCATATGCTCAGTGTTCAAAATTATTAAGCATTTTCACTATCCAGCAGAAAAAAAATTAATTATTCTGTCATCAAACCAGTCCAGAGACAATCTTACAGCATTAAATTCTCATGGACATTGTTTTCTATAAGCTATATAGAATCTGCCCTATTTCAGAAAATACTGTTTTAAAAAGGAGGTATTTGTCCACCCTGGAATTCAAACTGCTGGGATATATTGCATTTGGCAAGCTTTTACCAGTAAATGCCAGTCCAAAAATATTACATTACTTCATTAATAAGCATAAGTTTGAACGAAAATTATGGGGTTTTGAAAAGCTGTAAGAGACCATTTGCCAGTTTCCATTACCAGTGGTGCTGCTTAGCCTGAACACTTTCAAATTTTGTTGTGTCTGTACAACAGAGGTTTCTATCAATATGACAGAACTAGTTAATCTCCTGGCTGAGATAACTCATTGTTGAAAGCCCTCTCACCCAGTTTCTAGTATGGAGTAGAAGGCTGCTTGTTCATACATTAATTTCTGGTTTCAGTTGATATTGATAAATGATATTACAAATATTCTTATTTTGTCTCCAGTTTGGATGCTACTTCTACCCCCTGCCACTCGAATCATTGAGTTAGATATATAGACATAGATAGATATAGATAATATGGATATAGATATATAGGCCCTTCTGAAAGGGCAAGAAGGAAATCTGCTCATCTTCTGGTGTTAACATCATCACAATTGAAGAACCTGTTGTATTTTCTGATGTACTTGGCTATTGCTGATTAGAGATATCTTTTTACAAAACACTTTTTGTCAGTGGTCTGATTTTGTTATTTTGGCTTAGATCAGAGTAGCACTCTTCTCCATGCACTCATATGTTTAAATAATCAGTGTATTCCCTCACTGAATGTTTCTTAAACTAACTGCATGTGAAAAAAAAATACTTTTTGTAAAGATAAGAAAATATCTGGAATACCTCACAGTATTGACATTCAGTTTTTGAAAACCTCCATAAACAGTTTTCAGTCACAGTTTGTCATCCAGCCAATTCAATTCAACAGGGAAATAAGTTTTTCTGATTTCATTTTTAGTATTTAGCATAATCTACATTGGTCTCCTTAAAATGTAATGAAAACAAACAGAAAAATCCAATTCCATACCAAGAAAACATACTGAAACTAATTTAGAGAATAGTTCTCCCATCCAAACAGGTTGAACATAAGTATTTTCCTGAATTTCATGCTGTGTTACAAAATAAATTTCAGTCCTAGCAATATATTCTAGGTTATTTGCCCAGTAGATTGAACAACCATAAATATTGAGTGATTCAACCTATTAGCCAGTGCTGGCTGCAATGAATTGCACGCTAACTGATCCTGGAGCTCTAGGAGACACCAGAAAATTGTGCTGGAGTAAGCTTGCTAAATTAAGCTTAATAAAAACCATTTTTCTAAATACTTACATTACTTATATTACTAAGGGCTCACCTGAGAGTTTTCCAATGTGATTAAAACACCTCGTGGGTCACAGACTAATTTCTGTGAACTATTAAAGCTATGGAGAGAAATAGAGGGAGGGAGAATGAGACTGTCCAGAGAGTCAGGACCAGACCATCATTCCCAAGCAGGTTGGAATTAGGGAAAACAATTATAATTGTGTTGCATCTTTCTCTCATAAATATTCTCTTCTGAATTAAGTATTTTAAAGTGTGAGGTAAAAAAACAAGGATAATTATGTTGTCTCTGAAGTCCTTCACAAAAAATGTTTGCATTTATAGGTACTTGGAGAGATACTTTTGTCTAATCTTTATTTTTCCTTTTAGGTATCATTTCTTCAAAGTACATTTTATGGGAAGATACCACAAAAATGTGTAATACTACTAAACACATAACTTCTAAAAAAACCATTAGCATCAATCTATCATATCTTATTTAATTTCACTGGTCTTGTACAACGTGTCCCAGGCTCAACATTTAACTAAATTGCCCAAAGACACTCTTTCAACCATATGTAATGTACAGTAACTCTTCTGTAAATTGTCTGGGAATATACTGCAGAACAGCTTCAAGAGGAAAACTAGAGCTAAAATATTTTCTCATGCACCCTGTAGCCGAGTGATATTCCTCTCTCATTCCAGATTTGCCCCCAGCACGACCAAACAGACACTACCCAGTGCACCCATGTTTGTTTGTGTTTTGCCTCCTGTTGATACTTAGGAGAGCTGTTTCTGATACCCTCACAGCATCATCCTAATTTTGGCAGCAGTTTCTGTGTGTTCATGTTCCAAGGGGAATGGAGAGAACACAAGCTGCCTCCAAAATGAAGGAATCAATTTTCATTTCTGAAGTCAGACGGGCTTTCATTTATTGCCTATTGACTCCATGAAGGGATAATAATAGTGTTGCTGCTTTCAGTGAAAAAGACCATTATTGAGGACAATGTGCTCAGTCAAAAAAATGCCAGATCTCACCCTTCACTCCCTAGTTTAGAAGCTGGGCTTTTTCCAGAAGCACCGTTTGCTACCTGGCCAGCTCAGTCAGAGCCCCAGGGCACAAAGAGGGCATGAATCATTTTGGACATCAGCCCAACAAGCAGAGAGGAAATGAGAGAGTGAGCACAAACCTTCTCCAGAGGCACCACCCCATGAGCCAGCCACTCTCATCCTGCCAGCTCAAAGAGTGACCATATGTTTGGCTGCCTCCCATGCAGCCAGCAGCCCTTGGATTGAGGCATCAAATTCATTTGGATTCCTCCTGCCAGTGCTGACAGACACCCAGCCTTTTCAGGCCTCAGCCAAGCTGTAAATAGACTGTGCTGGAACCATCGGGCTCGTTGAATCAGCTCTGCAAGAACAGAATCCCAGTCCTCATCAGCTTCAGACTAGATTTACCAGTCAGAAATCACTAAGTCCAGCACAGCAACTGACCCAGAGGATTTATCTAGAAAGGCATGTTCCACGTCCAGCAAAGTATCCCCAGGGAGAGACAGGCTGAACGCCTTCTCTCAAGTGCTTAAACCCTGCAGTACAGATCTGAGTCTTTCTCCTGCTCTTTCTTTTTCTTCTTATTTCTTTATCTTTCTGGGATAAGAAGTATCCGAGGAAGTGGAGGAGAGTGCTTTTCTCTTTGTTCAGATTTAAAATAAGTTGCCAAAATAAAAACATTGTTTTTTTGCGAGGCTTCTTTGGGGTTTCAGGGAAATGGTATCTATTCTAATTCTTCCACCACATGCTAATTAACATTGGTGCTGACGATACATGGTTTCCCATTCTACTGCAGCTTCATTTGCAATGAAGAAATCCCATTAGAAGCTTCCTCTTAACACCAGTGTTTCAGAAGTTTTAAATCATGGCAATGATACCAAAGATGGGTTGTAAGTAGATGAAATAACCTCAAGCACTCAAAAACTTACACAATTTTTTTTTGTCATAATATCTAATCTTTAGTCTTTCAATAAAGCAGAGACTTATGAATGTCCTTTCTCTTTCAGTATCTCTTTATATTTGAATCTAAAAAAAAAATATATAAAATCATTTACTTGCAAAACAGTAGTGCGTTCCACATACAGATTCTCATTTCATATTTGAATTTCCATACTTCTCAGAAATTAAGCCATTAGGAACCCCATAGCATGCAGTCATTCACAAGTACATAACTGATTTTTTTTCCCTTATTTTCAATTGAGTAAAATCTTCAGAGATACCAGTGGCTATGCTTCGTGTTTTAACTTTTGAGGTTTCATTCTAGTTTAATTGCTAAATAATCCTGTTGGCTCCTTGCTGACACATTTTAATACATGTTTTCTTTTGCCTAAAAATTGTATTTTAAGTTCACAGTTAATGACATGTGCATACCTTTTCCAAAAATCCGTTTCACACTGATATGAAGGAATGAGCAAAAGTATAGAACTACACATGCTGACAAATTGTCACTGTCTCTCAAAAGAGCTAACTTGATCTGCTCCATATTCTCTCTGACTGTTTTGTTGTAGACTTTTGTAAACAACGTTGAAGAAATCTACATTGAGTAATACAGGGCATCAGAATGTGCTGCTGCTGTCCACCCACGCTGGAAGGAAGCCACTAAGTTTTCAGTTGTTTACAAATGTTTTCAATGATAAATCTCTTTGTTATTTCCCATACAAAGTTAGGTACTCAAACATGTGCAGTCTGGCTGATCCAAGTACTGTAAATGCCCAAATTATATTCTCTTTTTAAATTTTTTGGAAGTTTAAATTACAGGATTTTCCATGGAGTCACGTCAGACACAACAAAAAAAGCCTTCAAACATGAGGATGCATAAAAGGATTATAATATCACTCACTGATATTCTGTAAAGATTATAAATAAATCATTTCACCACAAACACTTTTCGAGTCTCAATACAAATCGGTTAAGTGACCTAATTATTGTAAGAATTTAAGAAAGCCAGATGGGTCAAAACAGGTCCAAGTGGTTTCAAGCCTGCCAATTTGGCAAGCTTTTGCTTCCATTTTATTTGAATGAATATGTCTGTCATTCTTTGTCAGAGGTGCACTAAGCCACTGTGGTTGTTTGTCACCATTTGTAGAAAAGCCAACTAGTTTACCTGTCAGTTTGCAAATATTGTAGATAATGGACATTACCTGAAAGAGCACTGGACTGGTGAACAAGAAAATGAGAGGCTTTTCAACCTATTCCTCTCCATTTCCTCTTGCACAATACTATATTAATTTGGATATGGAATTTTTTTCCACACACTCTCTCACACAAAGGCAGCACCTTCTTGCTTCTTCTAAGGCAACAGCCTCTTTTACTACTCCATCCAGGATTAAATAGAGTCTGTCCATATCTGTAAATATAAAATTATTACCAGGCTCAAACATGCCTCCTTTCCGTTGGACCCATGTTTTATAGCAATGTACTTTCAAACATGTCACAGATCTGTTTATGTGTAGATAGAGAAACCATTTTATTTCAAGACCAGCTGGAGCCTGTGAAAAGGAGACACAAACATGGTCCTCTCTCATCTAGGCTTTGCTTATTTTCCTTGTCTTAGTTATTTTAGTTGCACATAATAGTTACTCGACAGTCTGAATTCTCCAAGTATAGTCATTGCTGAAATCTTATCTTTTAAAAAGATAAGACACTAAGTTGTAACAAATTATTGTAACAGTACCACATACGAGAGATTTCTTCATTTTCCATACACGGCAGCGAGAACACTCCCTTTTAAGGCACAATTCATGGCTTCTTCTTAAATCACCATGACGACCCTGGGACACTCCCTTACTAGCTGGAAATGAGTCTTGCCAAGCAAGTTTGAAATTCAAAAATACCATTTTGCACTGAATAATTTAGTGTAAAACAAAATATTCAAGGTTAACACTCTCCTTATTTGCTGTAAAACCTCTGTGGACAGAACATTGGAGAGACCATTGGCTTTTCAGACTCTTTGCCTACGACTGCTATTTCTATTTTCCCACAAAATCATTCAGTGTTTTAACAAGAATAAGGTTATTTGCATCCAAACCACTGGGAGGGGGAACAAAAGAGTGAAGGAATTATTTGAATGAAAGAAATGTACATAAGTACTTTTGAAATAGCAGGATCCACAGTACTCACAAGGTCTTCTGTGCAATACATGGGAAGAACTTTGTGCTTGATGGCGAATGTCAGACCTGAACTAACCAGTAAGAAAAGCAGAAGACAGCAGTGTGGATTAAACCTCCAGTCTACAGGGACAGATCATTCCCCCCACAATCACCTTTGAGAGGGTAGCATACTGAACTTGGATGAAAGGCAAAAGTTTAAAAAAATATAGTTTAAGCTAAAACTTTATTTTTCTTAAATAAAATCCCACCATCATCTATGCTATCTTCAGGACAAGAGCTTATAACAATTCTTCCTCACAAAATACAAGTATATGAAAGTATAGCACGTACTTTTATCATTACCAGAGCTTTGAATAGCCCAGCTTCAAATCCCTTTGTCTTCACAGGAAGCTTCAACTTCTTGTCCAACCCCACCAGCCTACTATACAATTTCAAATATTCCCATTGAAGCTGCTGCCTTTGTTTAATGTTCAAAACACATATTTTTAGCTACAAAGAGAAAAAAAAAACAACAAATGAGAGTTGAGGGGTGACTGCCTGGAAGGGCAGACAATTGCTTTCCATTGCCTGGCACAGCATGCATCCCTCTTTTTTCTCTTACTGTATTTTCTCTGGTGTCCAGTCTCACATGCATGTTCAGAGAGGCAAACCTCTGCAGTACAGGGGCCCTGAAACAAGTTGAGCAATAGATTGCAAAGTCATGTAATGAAACTGGATGCCTGGTGAAGCTTTAAAGGCTTGCTGTAAGCCATAAAGCTGTTTGTGTGGCCATTTCTCACTGCATTTCCCACACTGCTACTTGGGCAAGCGGTTGGAGAATGTGTGCACTGGTTGGATTTCAGCTTCAAATATTATACGTTTTTTCCAGGGTCTCCCCTGAGTTTTAATTAAACAAGTTATTATTTACCAACTCTGTTGTAAATAGTTTTTACAGTATGCTTTAAACTGTTCCAATGCGTCTCCTCAGAGTGGCTCTTTTTTCAGCAGTGAGTTACTTGATCTCAGAATATTATCTTTTATAAGTGTTCAGTCCTTTATTGTTCTACAGCTCTGAGCATGTAAAGTGCAACAGGGTTGTTAATGATGAGTATTTTTTATTTGTTGAAGTTATTATATTATCACTTCCTTTTTTCTTTATTTATACAAATCACATCTCTGGATATGTTGCAGGACAAGTTTTGTGTGCAGGTAGAGTTTGACCCTGAGATACAGAAGGGAGGGAAATCATGCCTGAAAATGTATCAGCCTGTATTGTTGAAAGAAAATACATGTATACCATAGTCTCCTAGTGTTCTCAGTTCAGATACTGTCAACCTAACTTTAAAAATGTAGATTCTCAAGTCATCCAATCTTTGGAAACAACTGAAATTCTCTAAAGGTTGCAGAGAAAGAAATTAAATTTCTTGGCATTTTCTATGGATTTCAATTTTTTGTTGACAAATATAGGAAACTGCAAAGGTTAAATATTTTGTGGTGGCTTTTGTTTGCTTTCTGTTGCTGTCCTTAAACAAAGCCGCTATAAGCACAACCAGGGTAAAGAGTGTAGTAAATACTTTATTTACAGCCATATCCTCCCAATGTGTTTATCCTAATGGACAACTAACAGTAAAGTGCAATGCAGTGGTGACTCCTTAAACACAACTTAAATAAGTGGTCAGACAAGTCTGATAATTTTTTCAGTACATTTTTTTAATGCAACCGTTTCAGAATTGAATATAAAAAAACTTACGCAGAACCTGGACAAAAGTAGTGGTCGAGGATCCATTAATAAAGCTTTTAATTTTTTCAAAAGGTTTATTTACATATATAGAAGGAATGTCAGAACCACTAGAACATGGAATGGTTTGGGTTGGACAGGATCTTAAAGGTCATTTTGTTCCAATCCCCTGCCATGGTCAGGGACACCTTTCACTAGACCACAGTGCTCAAAGCCCCATCCAAGAAAGCCTTGAACACTTCCAAGGGTCATCAGTATTCTGGCAATTGCTATTTTCTTATTTTCATGACCTGTCATTATGATACCAAGAAGGATAAAACTGATAAGCATCTATAGAATTGCTAGCAACTTAGTGTTCTGACAGGATAATCATGCTCATGCTTGGTGTTTGAATCACATCAGCTAACCCCACCACCCCTAACTCTCTATTAGTTGTCAAAATGTAGCAAATCCAAGTTTATTATATATATTTTTTTAATCTGCATAATATCAGTTTCCCTTGGTTTTGGTATAGAAAAGATTTGGTGCTAGGGTATTCATATATGGGTACATAAACAGATATATAAATATATATATAAATATATATATATATATATATGTATAATTTCTCTCATTTATAAAGAAAGCCTGAGAAATATAGAGTCTAAACCAAGTAGGATTAAGATAGATTTTTCCCTCATTTACTGCTATTTACAGATTTTTAGTAAGCTTCTTATTGACAATAAATACAACTCATACCCCAATCCATTTCAGATATAATCTAATAAGCATTTTTACTCCCGGAGACTGATTTTATAACTGGTCCCTTTGCATTATAAGATTCTTGCAGCAATGCACATACTAAATACTATTACTGTGTGTTGGTACAGAAATTCCCTCTAGGAAAACTTTTCATGTTTTATGATATTTGGATGCCTAGTTCTATCAGAGAAACTCTTTGCAATCTATTTTTTTTCTAGAAAGTCCCCTCTTTAAACAATGGCTCTTTGAGACTATCCATGTGACATGGGCCAGTGGGCATAAACTGATTTAAGGATTTTAAATTTAAAACAGGTTGATAATCCCTAGTGGATGATGCGACTGTGAAAATGGAGCTTATCAGGCTGCCCTGCAAGTCTATAGACAGAGCAAACCAGTTTGAGCTACAGTGTCAAATATTTCCTCCTCTAGAAATGAAGAATAGCTCTATGCATTTATTTATGGAGGAATCTACACCAATTGAAGGGGAATTTCATACTCTGCTACATAAACTACTGATTTTGTAACTGCAATAATTTATCCATGTCAACAGAAAACTAAAATAATTTACAAAGTTAATAGCTATTTTCAAACTACAACCTTGTACATTTTCAATAACCACCAATCCCACCCTACACCTCACAAACCGTGTGTGCCCAGTGATTTCCTAGGCAGGCATGAGTTTTGTCTTTGGGAAAGCTCTCCTGAGCCTACCTGTACTGTGAAAAGTCAGCAGCAGTGAAGTGCAGCCATGCAAGTCGGCCCTTTCCAATCCACAGAGCCACCCGATAAAAGGCATTGAATGTGGAAGAATTCAGGAATCCAGGGAAGCTTATAGTTACATTGTAATTACAATTACACATCAAAAAATTAGGGCAAGCGAGGGTTTGAAGAGTGTGTTAGCTCGATCCAACTAAAGCGGTAGAAACTGGGAATTGCAGCCATGAGCAGTGCTATTAGGATACCATGTACTCTATAAACATGTCTATTGGCAATGCAGGATTATTACATATGTCATATTTTAAGGACAATGGAGTCAGAAAGCCGAGAGGAAATGAGAATGAAGTGAGGGAATTGGAGAATAGGACCAAAACTAGACACTGAAGAAGAGAGAAAACTCGCAGTGACAGGACGAGAGGACACAGCCTTAGGCTGCATCAGGGGAGGCTTAGGTTGGATATCAGGAGAAACTTTTCCACAGTGAGAGTGATCCCCCACTGGAATGGGCTTCCCAGGGAGGTGGTGGAGTCACCGTCCCTGGATGTGTTTAAGGATAGGTTAGATGATGAACTTAGTGGTATGGTTTAGATGGTTTAAATGGTTTAGATGGTATAGATGTTAGACTGATGTTGGGTAGGTTGTTAACCTAGGTAAAGGTTGGACTTGATGATCTCCATGGTCTTTTCCAACCTTATTAGTTCTGCGTGTGTAATTCTGTGGGTGAAAGGGGAGAGCTGAGATAAACCAACCTAGCTAAGGAGGAAGCTATGCCCTTGTGAACTTTAGGACTTGGTAGGACAGCTACAGCATCTTGACTGGCTTCAAGAGTCAACCTAATCTTGCTGTGATAAAGAGTCAAGGCTTGGAGTGAACATGGGGCATGAAATACCATCAGGGAGTACCAAGAGCAGAGCTGTCCTGGAGAAGCAGGCAGAAGGCAGACCAGAAGCTGAGAGTTATCCCAACACAAGCACTGACAAAGTGCAATCCTACAGTATCTGAACTCAGCTGCTGTAAAGGGATCGATTTGCAGCCCTCATGTCAAGGTGACAAACCAGGATGAGGGTCTATCCAAGAAGTCATGTCAGCAGCAGCTGGATATGGGTTGGAAAAGCTATAAATTAAGTTACAAATTCATCCTGGGAGGCAAGATTGGACCAATACTCACACAAGAGCTGCCTGCCCCAGGTTGAGCTTAAACAAGTCCTGAGCCCTTGAGTGAAGGGGAGTGGGAAGGTGGGACCCAGGTAAGGCTCACGAGGCCAGTAAAGACTATTAGTAGGAAGGAAGGGGAAAAACAGGGAAGTGGTTTTCAAATATGTAATAAATGAAGTGATACAACTTCTTCCTTTCAGTAACAGACAGCGACAGCTTAATGAGACTGAAGTCTTGTTGGCTTTCAAAGGTGCTTTAACAAATCTCCAAATCCAAGGCCCTGGTATTTCTAGCTAGTATAGTTATATGCATGAACTCCTGATGTGTAAACAAGTTGAGAATCTCTGTGTTGTTTAGGTGTCAACAAATGTCTACACATCTTCAAATGTCACATCTACAGCACTGTGAAACAAAAAATGAGATTAAAGCCTTGCACACAGACAAAATGAATAAAGCTTATGAATTTAGCAAAATTCTTGAGGTTTTGGGTAGCATTAAACAGGGTTTTTTTATCTCTAGCATAAAAAGGTACTTTACAAGTACAGTTCTCCAGAATAAAGGTATATATCAGTTTTTACATCCAGATTGACTTGGGTTATTCCAACAGTTGTTCACAGTTCTGGTAAAAAATACACCCTGTAAAAATATGTATCTGCAGCTCTGAAAGAAAGCCCCAAATACCAGTTTTTCTGGCCATCTCTTGATAACATTGTCCTGAAAAGAGCAAAAGTAGTATAAAACTCACCCATGTTTCTCAGCTGTGAAATCCACACTTTTACTATTACAAAGATCTCCTTGTGTATGACAGGCCAACTAAAATTGGCTTTGAAAGAAGGAACTAAACGGACCACGTTGACTTTTATCTGGGCAGTATTATGTTACATCACCCCCTCAGTGGCAATGGAACCACAGTATAAATTACTGTTTTCAGGACAGAGAGAAGCCCCACCGTGGAAGGATTGGATTCAGAGAGAGCCAATGAACCTGCAAGCTTGCTCTTTTCTAAGAACTTCAAGCATTTCTACTGCTCAAATACAAGACAAGCACACTAAACAACAGAGAAAAAAAATATAGCTAATATAAAAATATAGCTGCTTTGCAGAGGCGAAATATAGCTACTTTTCTGGAAGATGCAACATTCCATTTATTTTTGTATCATTTACAAAGATAAAGCAGTGCATTGCAATTTTTTTTATTTACATAAATTGAGAATTCAGCTTGAGGTCAGAAAAGATGATTTTATTGCTGTCTTTCAAGTATATACCACTGACTTCAACTGGTTTTGCAGGGTAACAACAGCACAACAAATCTACATTTTTTTGCAGAGATCACAGTGGAAGACCCATCACCGAATTCCATGATTTGTTCACTGGGGAAAACACGTGTCAAAGACAGGAAGACCCCAGCCTGCAATAATCCATTAATTAAATAAGCAAATGACTCTATATACCAAAGGCATGAAAATAAAAATGAACATTTTAGGTTTCATGGGAGCTGACAAGTCTTTATTATAAGAATAAAACATTGCAACACGGTGCTGGATCATTTATTGGAACTAATGTTTGCATAACTTTTCAGTTGTTTGAATTTGTATTTAAAACATTTAAAAGAAATAATAAGGGAAAATAATATCCCTTTTTTTTTTAAACATGCCTGTGTGGCAAGAACACTGGAAGTTTGGTGGTACCATCTATATACATTAGGAAAACATGCTTGCTGTGGGTGTACAAAAATAAAATTTATTTGTTAAATTACACATAAATATAAGGTACAAATGTATTTTTAAAATACAGATAAAGATAATCACACTTGCATTGTGTACATATGAAAATACAGTATTTTAATATTCAACATACACAGACACATTTATGATAAATGCAACTAGTTGGCAATGCCAGTTCTTCTCAGTCTCTTTTTCTTTTTTTTTTTGTTTTGTTATTTTTCCCCTTCCACTTTTCCATAAATATGGAAAAATAGGCTTTTGAAACAATTAGTTCTGTCGGACATCTTGCAGCAGCTTGTTAATTTCTGCCACCAGCTCACTGGCATCCATGAGTTCGTGTTTCCCATCACTGAGGTGGTTAAGCACATTGTCAAAATCGTCTTCTTCGTAATTCTCTGGGATCTCCTCCATGGCTGGCAGCCATTTGGAGGAAGGCTGTGCACTCGAGTGAGTCCCCAGAGTGGGCCCATTGTTGGCAGGGTTTTGGAAATGTGTGCTGGCTGCCCAGGCTGCCACTGCTGGTGGATAATTTACAGTCTTGGCTGGCAAATGTCCTTTCCTGCGCTCCAATGAGTTGGAGCGATCCATTTCATTGCACTCCGTGTAGGCATCTAGTGAGGGAGGCAGCAGGCGCTGGAAAACGCTGCTCATTTCAGAGAGGAGAGAGGAGGTGCAGGTGTCCCCTGATTCCTCCTCACTTTGGCAGTCCTTTCCAAATGTTGAAAAGCTCTTCTTCTTCTCACTGGCATCAGCAGCCTGGGCATCATCCTCGAGCCCCTGGTGCTGCTGCTGCTGCAGGTGCTGCTGGGGCGACTGGAACTCCTCCCCAGGGATGAACATGTTACTTCTGTAATCGGAGGAGGGTGAGGGCAGTGGTGGCATCCAGCACTGGTCAGAGTGCCCCAGGACCCTGCACTCCTCTGTGCACAGCCGCATCGCTGCAAGAGAGACACGATAAGAGTGAGTATCCCCCTCCTGCTGCAGAGAAACTGACCCCAGGACTGAATGTCTCCAAAGATGTTCAGCTCTGGTGTCTGGATTCACTTTCTGTGTGCAGGAAGGTGGTTTGGTTCTAAACACACTTCCATTTCCAAATGGAAAATGAAATGCTCTCAAAAATGAGAGCAACCAATGAAGAACATGTAAGACAGTAATGCAATCTCTTAACTAAGGCTGAAGATAAAACTGTAAATCCCAGGTGAAAAAAAGCATTTGTGGCTTAAAGCCATTCAATCTCTTTGCATAGTGCTAGCTCATTAAAAAAAAAAAAAAATAAAAGGAAGGTGTTTCTACCTCCAAGCATTTTCTTGAGTTTTAGTGAAGTCTTCCACATGCAACTAGAGAAGCATATCAGAGTAATAAAGTGGAAAGAAATTGACAGGGAAAATCAAGAACAAATAATAACATGCAGAAGGATCTTCTTCTTCATTAAACACCTCCTTTGATCTAACAATGAGGTGTAAGTAGAATTCAAGGTGATCCACTTCCATACTACCTTTTTAACTGAATCAGTTGAATTTTAATCCAGTATCAGAATATCTAGGGCTTAATTCCTATCCTGTGTGACTCTGGTGTTTATACTCAATTTATACCCTCAGGTGCACTTGCAGCTCTGTAGCTCAGGTTACTGGAGCATGTTGGGTCAGGCATTGACACAAGGAAGGCTCTAACCCACAAGATCCCAATCAAATGGGATGTTGACCCACCAGGTCAACTGCTGAACAGCAAAAGACAACAGAGCTGCTCTCTCAGATCCTTGTTTTATCGATGTCTCTCAGGTAGAGGCAATAAGATGGAGCAAGGGACTGCATCCCTGAGAGCTACACTGATCTGAACTGGCCCATGAAGGGGAACTGCAGGAGTCCTCTGCAAACACTCAAAGAGGTCGGGGGATGGTCCCTGGAAGCAAAGATAGGCAAAGTCCCATCTGACAGACCTGCAGAGAGGGATGTACCAAGAGCGAGGCCAAACTTTCCACTCCAAAGGGAACTGACAGTAGGACACAAAGCCTCATCTCAGACTAGGAGGTGCCTGTGTGTCTGCCAGAGCTGCTGGAGAAGACCTAAGTGCTTCCAGAGCCACTAACTTTGTTTTGAGCCACATACTTCAAAACACAGTTTTCAGAAATGACAGACTCTTACATTATGCATATTTTTGCCATAAGAAACTTCCGCCCTAATCATTTAATGGTTAAATTACCCCACACAAAATAGTTTCTTTTTCTTTCCCTGTATATGTTGAGTACCTAAGAAATGTTTGCAGTCACACTCTGTAAGTTTTCCTTGCTCACTCACCACATTTCCCATCTGGCTCTGGATGCACTCTGTTTATCAAAAAATCTTTTTGCAGTGGTGGAAGGAGAACTGAGCAGAGTATTTCAGCTTAGGACGTACCAGTGATTGATAAAGTCTTCCTCTCATACTGTCAGCGCTATTCATCTCTGCACTTTACACAACCTATCATATTGTTTGCTTTCCTAATGGCCTTTCCATTCCTGTGAGTATAAACTTTGTCTTGCACGTAAGAGTATGAATTTCTTCAAGATTACAAGCTCAGGCTGCAGTCTGGATATTGCACAAGCTATTACAAAATAACTGCTGATCCAGGGAGCTTCAAGCAAACAAAGCAAACTAGAATATATCGGGGGCTGAAGTTTTCATATGAGTGACTGAAATGCCTGCAAGTGCTTTACTCCCACCTATAAGGATTTGTAGAAAGTGCCTAAGAGTTACAAAGGTCAAAAAATGTCTAGGTGATCCATGACCAGTTCTCAAGTTGTTCCAGAAGCTAAAGATTATACTTCTAAGTAAGATGATTCATCTAAGACAATTAATTAGATTTTTTCAGCGGTTTAGCATTTCATTAGTAGTGAGGTTTGTCTTAGTGTCAGTTTTGTTATTGTTATCAGGAATGGCTTGGGTTTAAAATAATAAATGCTGGTATTTCTGAACACAAGATCAAAAGGTCTGTCCTTAAATTAGCAAAAAATTAAAATTTTGTATGTACAACAGCTTTTACTTTTTCTATCTTTTTTTTTTCTCAGAACTTACAGCTTATTGGTTAAAAAGAGAGAGAGAGAAGCAAACAAGTCTTTTAAGGACAGTTATTAAACTTTCTGATCATATCATGTGAAGGTTTGAGAGACTAGCTCCATTCCTTTCCAATTCCAACTTAAAGGGATAAACTGAAAGAACTTTCCCACAGCCTGTGTCCAGACTAACAATGGAGAAACCTTTCAAAATGGAGAACAGGAAACCTTCAGGAAGTTTTATTTTCCATTTTATTTATTTGGATTGCTGATCAATTCTGGTCTCACCAGAACAGGTTCAGCACATTTATTTGATGGATTAAGGCCACGCATAGCAGCAGGTGGACCTCGGCAAAATTAAATGCTAGTCTTGATAGCCCAGCATAGTTATGTCAGCAAGGAAGAGTTTTCCTTACTTTGAATGCAATTAGCTGGGCATTTTTGGAAATCCTATACTTTAGCTTCCTGTTTAGAGAGGGAATTGTAAGAGCTGAAAATGGGTCACAAGCATTTCAGCCAGCTAAGAGGACAACCATTCCTGCTTGCTGGCAGCCCTTAGCTGCCCCCTGGAAAGGGACAGCTCTTCCTTGGCAGCATCAGGGCTGGATGCCAGTGCAAACACTATTGCACTTAAAGTTCCCCTGGCAACGGAGAGCTCCAGCTGATCCCTCCCTGCCTCCTTGCTAAGCATAAGAGAGAATGAAACATGCCTCACACTAGCTGCCAGAGGAGTAAGTAGTAGGAGTTAAGGAGTATGAGGATAAAAATATATTAGTACTCCAGATTTAGGCTAAAGATTCTGAAAACACAGTAACTTTTCAAGGCCTCCAGTTTTGAGCACATTTGAGGAGGTAGGTGAATCTCTGGGTGAGTGATACAAGATCCAGTAAACAAAAAACATGCAAAGGAGCAAAACATGCAAAGAAAATGTTAAAGTTAAAATGTGTAAGACAACCAAATTGAACTTTTGGTGTTTATTCTTGCCTGTGTAACAGCATGCTTCTCAGGGTAAAGCACATCAAGGTCAAGTACAATTCTCTCACAGCTGTTTTGACCTGGCAGACCAGTGAAGGAAGGAGATGCAGCACTCTAGATCCTCTCCTCCAGCCCTGGTGATATGTTGGGGTCACTTTAGGAGGGACATGTGCTGCACCATCTCACAAAGCAAGGGGGCCCCACGTATAAAATTACTACACCTTTACACTCTTCGTTCAATGAACCACACTGGAGTTATCTGGCCCTGTGGTTATAACATGATCTGAAGTAAGAACAAGATCTGAGGTACAACCAGAGGTTGTACAATTATTAAAGTAATTACAAATTCTCCAGCTCTTTCTTCCAGAAATTAGGGTTGCAAGATTTAAAATCTAGGATATACTTAGATCCTTCCCTTGCCCTTCCCTTTTCACTAGGAAAAAAAATACAGTTTTGCTTTCTTCTCTATCCACATTTTTAGTCCACTTTCACAATCAATTTCTGAACAGTAAAAGTTTGTATCTCATGGATCAAACCCACTGTGGAAAACCTATCTCCCAAATTAGAGTTCAGTGTATTTTTAACAAACCACAACTGCCTGGCTTTGCAAAAACATCCACCCTGTCATTAGAAGTCTAAGGACTTGGAGCAGACCGTACTTTTAGAGGGAATTTGGAGCCAGCTCCTAATGTGAGTCACAAAAAAGAGTAGGCATTGCTCAGGGTAGATTTCCAGTTATGTCTGGGGGTTCATTTTAGTAGATATGTCAAGTCTTCAGCTCAGTATTTACCATGAAGCAGAGTAGAAAGGAAGGAAACACAGGACTTTAAAGCTAAAGAATTTTTGCTTTCTCAGTAGTAGTTTTATCAAAGTGACAGCCAGGCAGCACTGTAAATAAACTGGTCAGCTTCCATTGTGCTCTTACCTGCAGGAATTCTCCCATCTGTAAGGAAAAGGTCACTGAATCCTTCCCCAAGAAGTCTGTCAATTGGAGACTCTCTCCCCAAATCATAATCACTGTCTCCGGCTTCACTATCACCCCGGCCACTGTCTTTCAAGCTGAATTTATCCATATCTTGTAGGGCATATCTGTAAAGAGAAATGTGGTGAATTACATTATCTTAAGTAAGTTATGGTCCACTTTTTGATTAAAAATACACGTCTGTATTTTCTGATGCATGTGCAGAACAGTCTGGATTCTTACCTGTAGCTTCTGGAATACTTGTTTCCCCGAAAACTTGGCCTTGGTTGATATTGGCCCTGGTGAAGCATCGAGAGAAGTTGAGAAACCTGCTAAAGAAAAGGTGAAAAGAGTGATTCTTTGAAATGAAAGCTCCAGTTCCTAGTTTCAAAACAAGCCACTAATTTCCTTCTCGGGTTTGTTTGTGGTTTATTGTTTTTTTCCTTTAAAACTTAATTAAGTCAAATTCCTGCACATATACAATGCAGTACAACAGAATGTTTTGTAGTGTAGTGTCTGACACAGGAAACATCTGAAGACTATGAGGAAATGAACTGCTGTTCACTAGCCTCTGAACTCACAATAATTAATTCATTAACAAGTAAAACAAGTAATTAAACAGAGGTAGAGTTTTCATGATTTAATATATGAAAATCAACTCTTTACCATTCCAGGTTCCTAATTCAAAACAAAATGTCATTGAATTACATGTAAAAAGTTACCAGGACACAGCTCTCATTTATTTCAGCCCTCGGCCAGCATTTGCAGTAAAAGTGGTGAGGACTCTCAAAGTTTGAGATACTATGATAGCACATTACAACAGCTGCACTCAAACTGTGTCAGTGCTTAACCTTTTGGTTTTTCACCCTCATTAATGAAAGAATTTCCTGGATTGTTTCTGTACATAAACACTCAGGCATTCCTTCTTAGATGGAGCTGTACAGAGCGAGAAGCACGAAGAGAGTGAGCAGTAAACTAGAGCAGAGCACTGCCTATATTCCACTCCACTGTTTTGACCTTACAGGGAAGAATCAAGATATAAAGCTATAAATAATGTATTCAGTCCTACTCCCCAGGGTAATGGAATCAGTTAATATTGGAGTAAAACTGAAAAGTTGTGTCATCAAAGAGAAATCCACAACACATTCCCATTAGGCATTGATTTTATTGCCTCTTGTTCTCACAGGCTGCATGCAGGGGTACCTGTACGTTCCCGATTGATGGCATGCATGAACGGAGGTGCAAAAATGAGGCATGGACCTTACCTCGACAGCTGGTGTAGCATGAGTGAGCTCCAAGGAGAAATTTTCAGGCACGTGGTTAGAGGAGATGGTCACCAGGCTGTTGAGCGATTGGTGGCTGTGGTGGCTCTGTCGGCTGCTCATTTGTCCCCTTTCAAGGGTCGGGGATGATGACGGAGAAGCTCTGTGGTGAGACCTGATAGGTAAAGTGCCATTAACTGTTGGCACTAATGTAATGTCCCCTTTGTGGATTTGTCTTGAGGGCCGTTTTGGGTGGTGCTGGTAGGTGGATTCTGCCACACGACAGTTGTAAGACCTGGTGTCCTTTTTCTCTCGATTACATCTCGTGGCAAAGATAACCATAATGACCAACAACACGGCACATATTGATCCTAAGGATATAATCGTTATCATGGAGATGTCCAGGGAGGGTTGGCTTACCAAAGTTGCTTCTGTGCTTGAAAATGAATAAACGTGCTCAAAGACGGTACATTTCACAAGTGCTTTAGTACTAAGCTGAGGGCTGCCTTTATCCTGGACTATCACCAAAAACTCCCATTGCTTTGCTGGAACCGATTCAACACTCACATTGATAGAGATGTCACAAGTCTGGGGATCCATCACAAAGATGCTGTTTTTCTTGTCAGCTGCTATGGAGCAGCTCAGTTCAGAGTTCATACCAGAGTCTCTATCTGTAGCCCTTATCCTGGTGACAAGAAAGCCAATTCCAGCATCTTTGGGGATTGAAATTTCTGCTGTGCTGTTGCGTAGCGCTGGCCCCACGATGACAGGAGCATTGTCGTTTTCGTCAATGATGGTTAGTACAACTGTGGTATTGCTCACAAGCTGCTGGCTGCCTCCATCCCTAGCCTGAACCATAAAGGCGATTTGATTTACCTCTTCATGATCAAAGGTCCGCAGGGCATAGATCGCCCCATTGGAGGGATCGATGGTCACGTAGGTGGTTATAGAACTGCCCAAAATAGAGTTCTCCAAAATAGTGTATGTCACCTGCCCATTGTCGCCTAGATCTGGGTCTGTGGCTGTGACTGATGTGATGTACGCTCCTGGAGAGTTATTTTCCAAGATAACAACTTCATATCTGTTTGTCTGGAAGCGGGGTGGGTTGTCATTTTCATCACTGATTTGGACAGTAAAGTGTTTCACTGTGGAGAGACTTGGCGTTCCCTTGTCCTCTGCTATTACAGTCAAGCTGTATTCAGATCTCTTTTCCCTATCTAGAGTGGCATTAGTTAAGATTAAATAGTTATTTTCATAAGTCTTTTGAAGTTTAAAGTGGCCATGCCCATGGAGCTTACAAACTATCTCTCCATTCACACCAGAGTCTTTGTCTTGGACTCTGACCAGGGCAACAAAGGTGTCCAGGGGTGACCCTTCAGAAATGTAAGCTACTTCTTCTCTCTCTGTGGACATCAGGTTTAAGTTAATTTCTGGTCTGTTGTCATTCACATCCACAACTTTAATTATAATTTTGCAGTGAGCTGGAATAGAATTTGGCCCCATGTCTTGAGCCTGAGCATCAATTTCGTAGGATTTGGTTACTTCATAGTCCACTTGCTTCAGCAGGGTCAGATGACCTTTTTCTGAGTCTATCTTAAAAGTCTCTGTAATTTTCGCAGACACGTGACTGCTAAAGGAGTACACGACTTTCCCATTGGCGCCCTCATCTGGATCAGTAGCATTGAGGTCTATGAGCAAGGTCCCAATGGGTGAATTTTCCAAGAGCTGGATAATATATGACTGTTGCTCAAAAACAGGGCTGTTGTCATTGGAATCGGAAATGCTGATTTTCAGGAGGGATGATCCAGATCTCTGAGGTACCCCTTTATCAGAGGCAGTGAGCTGGAGTTCATAACTCGACTTCAACTCACGGTCCAGCTCTCTAACCACAACCAGCTCTGCATATTTAGCACCATCAGTCCTGGTTCTCACTTCAATGCTAAAAAAGTCATTTGCAGAAAGGGAATAAGTGTGGAGGGAGTTGTCTCCTACATCTGGATCAAAAGCACTGTCCAAAGGGATCCGGGTTCCTACAGCTGCACTCTCTGATATCTCAATAGGGATAAGAGCTCTGGAAAACTGGGGAGAGTTGTCATTAATATCCAGCACTTCAACTTCAACATGGAAAAGCTGCAGATGTTCAGTAGGCAGAGTGATCACGTCAAACTCTATGGAGCAGTTTAAGTTTTTCTGGCACAGTTGTTCCCGATCAATTTTAGCTCCTATGCTGATTTCTCCATTATCCTCACGGACTACAAGCAAGGGAGAATTCCCCCTCTGCATGGCTCGAAAACGAACCGAGGAAGGGTTAGGCATTTTTAATAACACATCAGCAACATCCTCCGATAGTCTTGCAATTACTGATCCAACCCTCTGCTCCTCATAAATCCTGTATTTCAAATTCTTGCCCAGCACAGCCTTATCGAAAGATATTATCATCAGTGCAAAAATGAACAGAAAGTGCATTTTACCGCCGATTCGGTGCATTTGTAAGTTTTTGCAATTAATTTCTCCCAGAAAGTTAAAAAGCAATTATTTCGCCTTCCTTCGGTACCTTAAACCCGGCGCACATCTGGTCCTTTCCAACTTGAAAACGCCTTTTTCTAGCCAGCCAAGTATTAATATCTTACAGATCAGAAAACTTTCTGCTTTTTTTTATACACACCGTTCCAGGACATCCAGATACAATCTGTAGGCAATCCCCGCTTTCTCATTTGACTCCGCGCTCCTCTTCCAGGCTGAGATGCTCCGGGGCAGCGCGCTCCTCTCCCGCCGCCAGCATCCAGGGACCGCCGGGAGCTGCCGGGATGGAGCCGCAAACCCGTCCTGGCGCCCCTCTCCGCCGGACTAAACACACTCCCTCGCTGGCTCCAGCCTAAAATCCTCCGCAACTTCACTCCAACTCGGCAGACAAAGCTTTTGGCCGGCCTGTGCCGAGCCCCGAGCAGCCAATGAGCCCGGCCGGGGAGGGGCGGGGGGAACGGGCAGGGAGAGGGGGCGGCTCCTCCGGCAGCCCCCGCTCGCCGCCGAGGCTGAGGGCTGGGGGTGTACGAGTGACTGATGGGCAACTTTAAATCGACGTCCCTCCTCCTCACCCCACGAATTTTCGTGGCAGTTCGAAGCGGGCTTTTGTGATTTTAATTCCTCCCCTTCCTGCCGCGAGAAATGCGACCGCGCTGCTTATTTACATACTTTTAGGTTGCCCTTGTTTAACTCTCTGGGAGCCCTGAAGTGGGTTTGCTCAGGGAAGGAGCTGGGGGTGCCGCAAGAGCGTCTTCTTGCTTCTTATTTATCCACAACCTGCATGTCCTCAACATCTGTGCTCCTGCCCGGAGCCAAGCGGAAAGGTTTGCCCCCCTGGAAGCCTCTTCCTCCTCCTTCTCAAGTCAGGAACATTTTGCACGCTCCGGTCTTTTCCCGGCTGCCTCTTGTAGCATCTCTGCCCCCCTCAGCGAAGCTGCCTCTGCCTGAGCCCGGTTCCTCCGTGTGTTCGTGTGTGCGATTGTCTCTGGGCGTTTTTTGTTTGCTCTTGCAGCGCTTCTTCAGTTGATCTTTTTCATCCTATTTGAAACAGCACTTCATGCTCCACCGTGGCAGTGCTAAGGACACCTTCTCCATGCCAAGCGTTTTAAAGAAGAAGCCACAAGAGACATTGTTTGGAAAGTGACAATTTCCTCCCCTCTCGGCTGTTGCTGAAAACTATACTCCTACACATTTGCACACAAAAATAAAATCCTATGACTGAGTCGAGCGTGTATTTTGTGTACACCAGAACTGTTACAGGTTCCTGCATGAGCTTCAGGCTGCATCCAGGACATGGAAGCTGATGCATTCTTCTCATTTCAAATATATCTATTTCTGCGACTCCTTCTTCCTCTTTTTACATATTTCTTTTATCATTTTAAACACAGGCTTACTATGTTTTTCTTTGTTTTTCTGCTAACTTTGTTCATTTGTTTATCAATGTTGCCCACGATACTATCACTCTTTTCCTGCTCTTTTCCCTCTCATATTCCCCACCTCCACTGCCATATCCAAAAAAATGTAAAGAGTAAATCTCTGATTTTGCCTATTTATTTACTCTCATCAGAGCTCAGGCAAAGTCACTAAGAAGGTTTTTGCTGAAAAGGAAAGCAGAGGAGGCTCAGTGTGAACTTTCCTTCTTTTTAAGCATTCAAAAGCATTTTATAAGCCATTGTCTCTTTTTTTCTTTTTCTTTTTTTTTTTTTTTTTTTTTTTTTTTTTTTTTTTTTACAAACCAGCACCGTGTGGCAAATTGTGCAGAATAGAAATGTCCATAATGAATGTATTTAGTGCTGGGTCACGCTGATGAACATTCTGCCCCCATGAATAATACTGTTTTACAAGTTTGCAGCCCTTTCAGATCGCTGATCCCCAAGCCCTATAGGCAAACTAGAAAAGCTAACACAAGCAACTGGGACTTTAGAAACTCATAGCCATCTGGCCTAAATCTCTAACAATCCAAGCCAATAATTATATCAATTCAGGCTTTAGTGAACCCCTTTGCAAACACCAAAAGAGCAAAGAAAGGAATTAGTGGCCATTCTAAGTTCTGGTAGAGAGAATTCAAAGATAATATAATTCCATTAGTTCATGGACAGCTTTTTTTGCAGCTCTGATAAATCTTCCTAAAACATTTTTCCAAAGCACCAGCATAAACTCTTTTCTGACGATAATTGGGGAAAGCAGTTCAATTAAATGCTGTTCTTAGTGTCAAAAAAAGTTATTTTGTTGATAAAAGAAGTCACTGCCCCTATACATGATGAGTACAAGAGATGAATAATTCATAGTAAAAATAATTTAATTTTTTCAAAACTATTATATATACTCTTAAATGATAACATGTTCTTCCAAGGAACTGTTTAGTACACTTAGATATGCAGAACTTGCTTTTTGCAATTTTTATCACTTTCCAAATAGTAATTCCACTTCATCACATCAGTCTTCAGAGGCACACTGTATGTTAATAGAAAGCAGGATACCTCCAGATAGGAATTACAGCACCTCTTTTCTTTTTTTTTCTTTTCCCCCTGGTTTAAATTTATTTTTTATTTTACAACTTTGCCAGTCAGATTATGTGTCATATAACCACTTCAACTTAATGATGATAAAATATCACACAATAGTCTTTACCTGAAGTCTAGATTAAAGTAATGAAAAAGTCTGACTTTTTTTTTTTTCATCTGACATTCCCTTGAACCTGCAAGCAAGGAGGAACACATCTTAATGTTGTTTGCTTAGATGGGGCAATATTTTAGAAGTGGCGCTTCTAGAAGTGATGCTTCTCTAAGGTGCTTAGGAGGAATTGCATCACTCCCAAAGTTGAATTGTCTGACATGCTGTGAAAGAGTTTTGTCTGAAAGTCTCTTAAACTGCAGTCCACCTTTGACATGGCAGACTTCTCTTACAAAGAGAAGGGAGAGTCCCACGTGCAGCCAGCAGACACTTCTTTGGGAGTGTGGTATTGTGAATGCTGTTAGGCACGTGAGTGGAGTGCTGCTGGCCTCCTGGAGATTAATTCCCACCTAAGACATATCTATTCACCACAAAGTTTCAGTCCGATTCTCCAGTGATGTACCTGACGAAGAAAAACGAACTGGCTCCAAATTGCACATCCATTTGCCTACAGTACTGCTTCAGAAACCAGAGCTGCGCTGCAGATTAATTATTTTTCACTTAACTGAAAGTAGGTTTACTTCTGTGGTAGATATACTTTAAAGCCTGACTTGTTTCTCTGAGGAGTTTTTTCCTGAGCTTTCAAGCCTAAATTTTCTTCTAAAAGTTTCTGATCCTCTAGATACACGGTATATAAGCAAAACTTAGGTGACAGAGTTTTACTTTGAAGAACTATTTTGATCAATAGTCTCTCAGCATGGACAGGGCAAAAGAAAATAATTTTCTTAACGATGATGGAAGCACAGTGAAATTAGTACAGCAACACTTGGTTCATTCTCCTCCTAGAAAACACATATGCAAAAATGCTGGTTTATTCACTTTCAGTATGATTTATTGCCTTATGTTGCATTATGTTACAAAATGTCATATGAGCTATGCTCCAGTGCACAAGACATCACAATATAAAATTTGATTTGACACCTGTGCAGTGAATGTGAAAGACAAGTCTTCCTAAGTCAGAAGTGTGTTTTTAAAGAACATTTCCATCACAATGAACAACAAAACTGAGGAGCTTCCTCTCTCCCTCTTGCCTCTCTCCCCTTCTCTCCTTCTCCCCTTCTCTCCTCTTTCTACCTCCCTCTCTCCCTGTCCTTCCATCCCTCTTCAACAAGCTTTTTTCCCTAAGTAAAACTAACGACAGAGCTCTCTCTGGCCTTTGTCCTTTACATTTCCATCTGTTGCAGCATGAGTTCAAATTAAGTGAGGAATATCCTTGTAAGCAATTGAGTGTTGCTGTTTTATACTCACACTTGGGCCCACAAAGCTGATCAAAGGTCAGTATGATACTGTTCTTTGGAGTGGGTGAAACGAGGCTGACACCTCAGTTGGATTTTTTGCATAGACAACCATATTATAGCACTCACGACAAATTAATGCTGTATTTGTCCAGTCGGTCAATAATCTTATCAGTCACATGTATATCCAATACTTTTTCCAGAAGCGAATTATTTTAAGAGATATTAAAGGCAGAATAGGCCATTGCACTTTCAAAAATATGACCTCTGTCTTCTTAATTAAGATCAAATATATTAGGCATGGCACACGTTTTGATCCGTGGAATATTGAACAATATATCTCAATGAGACATCAGTTACCTAGTTTTCATTAAGAGAGTTCAAAATGGGGCCAGGGGTCATGGCAGAAAAGTCAGAAAAGCAAAATATCCACTTGAGTCTATCAATCCTGACCTCCACAAGATCTGTACCCTGATTATTTACACGCATAACTATTCCTTACAGTCCTTCCTTCTGAGGATAACCTGGCTTAATAGTACCTGTTCCCATCACAGCACTGCCCCTTCTATGCAGTGTCCAACACAAAGAGTCTCAAAGGCCACTCTGTCACCTCAGAGACATCTGGACAACATTCAGTAAAAGTAATACCTGTATCAGGAAAAAGTATTTTCCTGCTGCAACAGTCAGTCAGTCAAAGCCTAGGAGCAAAATTCCAGGACCCAGAAAAGGAATAAACAGAGAAATTTAGTTCAGAGCCCTGATCTATAATTTTCACTTTTTCAACTTGCTTAAAAAAATCTAATTGGTCATTAAAACACGTCAAAATTCTATGCACCTGCTGATGGGTGAGAAAGGCTTTTTGAAAAGTGAGTTTAAAATTAGATTTTACATTATCATCAATCATTGTAGCAAAGGGCAGGGGATCAGATTTTCTGCTATGTGAGTAAATTTCCACGGTGGTTTTGCAATGCAGCACTGTGTATATAAATTGTGAGTTAAACCCATATAATTTCCATGCATGGTAAGTACTGTACCTAGATATTCAGTCTCCTTCTGCATCAATAAAACACTTATCTCTCAAAGTTTTACCAAGTGAAAAAGAGAAAAATGCTTAAGACTTGCAGTTTACTAGATCTCTGTTATAAACAAATGCCTGCAATATATCAGTGAATGCTTTAAAATATTTTTGAGGATTAGCTAATATGGCACAGTATATTCTGGAAATTCCATTGTTTGATCACTGTAATGCATTTGTCATTTTGTTTAGCTTTTGCCTTGTAAAGCATGAAGTAGAATGTCTTTAATTGATAGCTGTTTACCCAAAACTGCCTTTAAGAGCAAATATATGCACTTCAGCAAAACGAGGTTTTGAGTATTATGCATGTTTGGGATAAAAGGCACCAGCCAGGACAGTAACATACTTCTTTCCCACCACACCTAAGCCAACAAAGATAATGCTGTATGGCCATCTCCCACCTTCTCACAGAGCCACTCAAACCCAACCGTAGGTCCTGTTGTGTAAAACAGAACCACCCATTTCCCAATGCATCATTTTTTCTTTCTAATCATCCCTACCACTGACATACAAATAATACAGAGAGCCAGATGCTTCTGAGAACAGTGGCCATAAACTTCAGTTCATGCGAAGTGGAACTCGAGGAACAAAGGTGCTCTGTCACCTCCTGTCACCTCCTGTCACCATCAAAATGATGCAGCCACCATGGGGCTGGAGTGGCCACTTGTGCAGTCGGAGAGTCCAGGCCTCTTTTTTCCCTACAGGGAAACCACTGGCTCTTTGCCTGAGGTATGCTTATCAGTGGTGTACTGGCATTAGTTTTCCAGCATCTGCATTTATTCCAGATATTAACAAATTTCTGTGTCTCATGCACTGGAATCTGAAATACTGATGATGAATAAATTTAAAAGGCTATTCTGCTATTCTGCTTTGACAAATGTCTTACTCTTGTACCTTGCCACACACTACCTAAATTTGATTATATTTTTCAAGTCCATTCTTTGTACAGAGCAGAAGGAGCAGCTGCATTTACTTCTTTTCTTTGCAGGGTGGGGTTTCTGAAAAGAAAAACTTTGGAGTTTGGTGTAGATGTGCATTTTGTCAGGGCTGCAATTCCTAGTCTGTCAAATTACTGACTCAATCCAAGCTTTTCATGGAACTGTAACTTTCTCCATCACCCCTGGGAATTTAAAAAGGGAGCATAATTGCTGTTTCAAGTGTCTTTTGACCAGACAAAGCACCTATTCAATCTTCTATTGACAGGTAAGCCAAATGATCCAGATCCACCCGTGTGTACCTGCTACCAGCTGCTGTTGGTGATCAGCATGCTGCAAGGATGTTGGACCCTCTTGAAGAAAACATTTTGGTTGTCTTCAACAGAGCCAGAGTCCAGCTGTGTGCAGCCACAGTAGAGCCAGAGGTAATTCCAGAGTTTTTAAGGTGCTTTTTTTCTTCTTTGTAGATGTGGTGCTGGTGAACCTGACAGTGTTACATCAACGGTTGGACCTGATGTTCTTAGAGGTCCTTTCCAACCTTAATGGTTCTATGATTCTATGATTTTGACCCTGAGGCTGATGGGGACTGACCCAATCCACAGAAAGATCTTGAACAGATTCAGAGTTGGTTAAAAATATTTTGAAGAGTGTGAGGCCCATAGGAGTGCAAAGCTGGACAAAAGTCTTGTGGCAAGAAAGGACATTTCATCATATTTCTCCAGAAATGGGTATCCTTGGGCAAACGTTTCCTGGAAGGATCTAAACCTCTCTCTACTGCAGCATTTAGCAGGCTTGTGTTAAAAAGGACTGTCTTTAAGGGACCCTTAATGGCCTTTCTCTCTTCAAAACCTCAGGCACAATCTACCTCCCAGTCTTCTTTGTGAATAAGGAACAAATATGTTGTTTATTTTATTTTGCAGTAAATATTTATACAGCACTCCACAAAATATTTGCATTTTTTTCTTTTTGATTTTTCTGGGAAAAAAAAAAAGGAGGGAAAAAAAAAAGAGGAAAAAAATGTTCCTTCTTTCAGTGTAATGGGAAAATGTGAAAATTTAAACCTGCTGTAGGAAGCAGGCACAGTGGGAGCTGTAATGGGAAAAAGGCAGGCACGGTTTATCAGCAGAATATGTAACATATACTGAACATCCGGCTTCCCAAATAAGTGATTAACAGTGCTCAATAAAAATGTTTCTCTTTAAAGAATCAGATGTTACTATTTTTTATTTTTTCAATAGCTGCAGTATGGTAAAACTGATGCCATAAAGTCATTGCAAGAGACAGCAAACAACTTTGTTATCATAATAGGCTTTTTTTCCCTCCTTCTTTTTAAACAATGGCTCTAGCAGGTGGCATGTGGCTGAGATCGGGTCTATCACCATCTCCAGGGTGCCAAGACGTCCCTCAAAGTTTCTGTGGGAGGAATTTGTTGTTGGGATTTGGATTGTAAAGGCACGTGAGCATCTGCTGCCTGCTCAGTCTCATTACCATTGACACAATTAGCTCCTGCAGCTCCTGGCCAGGCAGCCAGAGCAAAGACTCAATTTTCCTGCCCCTCTGACAATGCTCATTATCATTCATCTGAACCTAAGTGTTCCTCTGCCTCCGAGACCAGGCCAAGGGGCTGTGAAAACAGATCGCACAGAGAAACATTCAGGGAAGGAAGAGCAAATTGAGATAATAGCTATAAACAGCTTAGAATCCATGGCCTTGCATACAGCACTGTTGATAAACTTTCAGAATTCATAGCAGCTGCTCCTTTCCCTTCTTTATAAAAGTTACTTTATTCCTGAAAACCACATTCTATGGATTTGTTCTACTGTATGCTTCCAATAAGTAGCTTATAACCTTATTCTGTGATTCAGGAGATATTACACAATGTTACTATTGCCCTTCTGTATCCCCAACTGCTTGCTAAGTATTGGAGTTCTTTTTTTCTTTTTTTTTTTTTTTTTTTCATTATGTACAGAAAAAGTCCATTTCCTATCTTTGAGCTAACTTGGAAACCAGACAAAAAAAGTTACGTGGAGCTTATTGACATCTTCCTCTGACAGCCACATTCTAAACAAAGCATTAACCCATATCTGCAGATAAAGACTTCACATTCCTCTGAGTGTCCTCACCCCACATAAAACTCCAATTCTTTTACATTTCCTTACAATAGATGCTGCATAATTCCTCCTTGCTGGCCTTATGTCCTCTTATTCTTACAAAGAGCCCTCAGCCCATAAATGGAACATTAGAGAAGTCACACATTTTTCAAATAAATCACTCTGATAAAAGCAGCGAGAAGGGGAAAGAGAAAGAGGGACAGAATTTAAACCAATCTATCTCCTGGATATATATTATGGATGTTTGTCTCTGGACAAAGAGAGCAGAAGGGTTTCAAGGCCTGAATCGGTGATAATCTTGCAGCTTTCATATGTTGCACAGCTAGTGAGTTGTGACTTTACTGAAAAATATTAAAGCAGAAATACTTTTGCCACAACACATCTTTCCTTAGACTCAGGCTTTACAAGTCTTTGTAACATAGGAGTATGGAAAACATCATAGGGAGCTCGAAATGAGGCAGGGGCATGACATTTGCTTTCAGATGTTTTTAAAACTCAAGGAATTGTTATTGTTTCCATAAATCATTACTAGAGGTTTATTTTCCTCACACACACACACCCCTCCCCTCCTTCCCCCCACAGTCTTGTTAGAGAAAACATAAGCTTGGCATCGCTCAGGGCTGAAAAGAAATAAATGGGGGTATTTTAATGGGTATTCCAAAATTATGACTGTCACAATTGTAATCCCAGGTTCCAGGCAGTACAGAAATTGTGCAAGCCTGGAGCACTGGGGAGAGGAGGGACAAGGCCATCTCCGCACCGATGATGTCGAGAGCCTACACTTGTTTGCAGAACTACCCCAATTCCCCTGGCTTTGTCATGGAAATGTGAACCCTGAAAGAAGAGTCTATTATGTCAAATTACAAATTATATTATAGGGGTTTAAGTAATTGTTTGCTGACTGTTGTCATGCACATGTGGTTTGTTGGAAGCTGATGTAATCGTTTTGGCAAATTTCCACCAGCAAGAATCAGCCAGGGTGAACTCTGAAATCAGCTGCTGTGGGGGTTCACATCATGCAATTAATGGGTGAAAGACCAGCACAGACACCCTTCAAAGTTAATTTGCACAGACCCATTTTAGAGGAGTGCATTATCTCTCAATTGTATGAAATGTATTGTGGACATATTAGCATTCACAAAATTCATTAGAAACCCATTAGCTCTGAAAGACCTCTGTTGGTTTTGTACTATAAAAATTAACATGTTTATGGCCAGCAAAAATATATAAAGTGTATAGAAAATATAGCAAAAATACGTGCTGTGGGTCTTTTTCTTCCAGCAGAAAGATTTTTGTTTCAATCAGACATCAATTAAAATAAATGGGCAAGACTATTGCGAAATAACCTTAACTTACTGGAATGCATTCTCTCATCAGGCCACACAAATATGGGCACACCCTCGTTTTGGTCCCTAATTCTGTGGTCCAAAACACCTGCGTCAGATCCTGGAACACTTTGGTGTGATGCAATGAGGCAGCTGGTATTTCTTTTTCATAAATTCACTAAACCAAAAATGATGATACTCTGTGACTGGAACTTAAAGTATAAACTGACATGTTTGCTCTCTGTGAGTACTTTTTATTAAAATACATTGTCCGGGTTATGTATATGCATAAAGAAATAAGTGCAGTAAAAAGAACTTTGAAATGTATCTCAATAGCTGCCTTTTTAGTTTTCAAGTATTTATAATTGTTGTTCGTGAGAGCTTTTTCTATAGGACATCCATGTTAATAAGATATTGGTCTTTTGTTTTGTCCTTCTAGAGACTTCTATCACAAGATAAAGCTACAAAGGAAATGCAGAGTGAATCTATCACACACAGTATGACATATAAACAATTTCCATTAAAGAAGTTCAATATATAGATAAAAGAAAAAATCAACAAAAATATATTATAGAGTCTAAGTGAACTTTCTGTTCTGCAATCTAGATTAAGTGTTACACAAGTTAAGCACCATTAAAAAGTTCAGTATTTTTGCTAGGATATTCTCTTAGCCCTCTTGTGTTGTTTAAACACTGACTTTTTAATATATATTTTTATATAGCTTCTATAACATAGTTCAAATATTATTTTTTTAATTATCTTTGTAAAGAAATGGTTCTATAGTTAACCATAAAAATCCTTTAAAATTTGTCACTTGAATTCTAAAAGCTATAAAACCAAGTGATAAATGTACAAGCACATATTAAGAAAACTTCAGTGTTTTGATAAGTTTGATGATTTTTTTTTGTTGTTAACTTTGTTTTATGACCAATTTAGACAAAAACACCTGCACTGGTTTTAAACCAGTTAAGTGGTGTGCAACCTGCCATATGTGCTATACAAGCCAACAGCCTGTATTTCCCCAGCCCTGCTGTGGTCTAGAAAGTAAACCAGGCTGCTTTCTCTTTCAGCTGTGTAAACCTTTTTCTTAAACAATTGTTATTTTTCATTAGGGATCACATCAGCTCATTTAGGGATATCAAAGAACCTTTCCCTATGCTGACTTTAACACCAGCTTTCGTTTACAGCTCATGAAGATAAACTCCAAACCGTTTATCTGAGCATGAGAAGGATAAAGTCTGTTGACTCAGATGCACTGATGAATTATAATTTCAGCCAAAGTGCATATCACTGAATTCAGATCAAGTTTAAAAGAAACTCTAGATCGTATGGGTGTCTCATATCTTCAGCTAATAACATTTTAAGAGTTTAGCTTTGAAAGTTAGAGTTTGTATCTCCTCTTAAATAATTTCTGTCCATAATTCTTTCTGATATACACCCAGGTCAAACAGCATTCAAGCAGAAGAGCAGTTGTGTTAGTAATCCAGCATGGTTGTGATCCCTAACTAGTACTTTGGGAAGACATTATTCAGTCCATGAGCGCCTGACGGCTCAGGATGGCTTGAGTTGCTTGTGCCATTAGAGACCTCACTGCAGTCTCTCTGGTGGATATAAAGAGCCTTTCCTATCTTTCAGCTAACTGGAGTAAAATAAAAAACCTGGAAGGAACTATTGTGTTTCTGATTTACCTGGGTTGTATATATTAACCAACATGAATGCCTCTAAAGCCCACTTCCCAAAATATCTGCTGCTGGGACAAATTCTGCTGTCACCAGGGAGCAGTCCAGGTCTCCCCTTTTAACACGACTAAAAGAAGGAGATAAAATCTCTTTCAATGTATGACTACTGATGTGGGCCACATTCATGTCTTTTTTGCCATAAATAACTGTAACTGAATGGATCTCCCTTTTTTATGAGTGAATTTATTTACTTGAAAGACAAAAGGGGTGCTGGCACTGTAATAACCCACTTGAAAGAATGTCTTTTTACAGAAATAAAAAGGAGGGGAAAAAGCTCTGACCCTATGTAAACCCTAAAATGTGTACATGACACCAAAGTATCTGATTCTGTTCTCAACTGAGATATAGTCATAGCCTTCTGATTCAAATGTTGGTGAAATGAGAAGGACACTTCAGGGTTACTTCCCTTTGAAAATTACTAGTCCTGATCTCTGTAACTAGGTTTAATTTGTGGTGCTCCAAAAATACAACAGAAAAATGATTATTTCTTTTTTAACAGATACTCCACAATGGAAGAATTGTGAAATTACTTTCATGGAGATGAGAGCGCTGAAGGTTATTGGTTTTGTCTTTGTATGTATGCACAAATATTGAGAGAGAGGCGAGAGAAAGAATGTTTTTCTCTTACAACTCATCATTAGTATTTTGTGTGGCAGCTAACCTACTGTAAAATCATTTTTCAAAATACAATAATTTTATCATTTATGGATTTTATTATATATGCTTTTTCCTAAAGCCTGGTGTAGTTTGAGTCAAAGGCACACACTGTACTTGATCATGACTATCCCAAGAGGAAAAAGAATAAAAATCAGTTGTGAACTAAAGACATTACATAAAAATAAATTTCCAAATGAGTCCAATAAAATCAGCCTGACTTTGCTAAGAGACAATTTCTATTATGTTATCTTTTTCCCATTGTTTCTGACAAAAATTCACCTAGTTACTTTTTGTTGAAAACTGAAAAAAACCCACTGCTTTATGGCTGTTTTAAGTTCCCAGGCTCCCAGTTGGTATATCTACCTTATTACATGTCTGGTCCTGTGTTATTATGCAAAATTAGTCTCTCAGTATTTTTGCCACACATTACAGTAGTGAGGAACTGGGAAACATGCAGCCCTGAAGTTATCCTTCAGTCCTAAGTCTTTTCCTTGACAGGGTCTTGCTTCTTTGTACGTGTTTTCTGAGATGGCTTAAAAGTAGTTCATATATGCGTATACATACATGCATACATACACATCTTTCTTAAATTAAACAGATTCTTGTATATGTCACATGACCACTTCTATCCAAAGTGGGTGTCACACTTGTGGCTTTTTGCCTTTAATTTTTTTTTTTTTTGGAAAGAGGACTAGATCCTTTGTTAGCATAGGTAATTTCTGCAGAGGGCTTCCTCTTATCAAGGCTAAAATTTTGATTTTGGTACCACATGTCATGGCATGTGAAGAGAGAACACAGAACTGCCATACTGCTTTGTCTGCTGTTTGTAGCTACACAGGGAATTTGCTGTGTTCTGAATACAGTTCCTTTTTCGGGGCCAGTTGACAGGCAAATACAGTCCTGAGAGTATAAACAAAATAAAACGGACAAAAAAAGGCGTAACAAGGGTACTTAGAAGGGATGTTGTGTTTCATGACCCTGCGCACAGGAGCACAGTGGTTCTGCTGATGCAGAGGCCCATATGCTGGGAGCCAGGGCATGTGGGGCTCATTAACTCCCATCCAAGTCACAAAACTTTTAAGCAGGAAAG
This sequence comes from Serilophus lunatus, assembly GCA_013399895.1. Taxonomy (NCBI): domain Eukaryota; kingdom Metazoa; phylum Chordata; class Aves; order Passeriformes; family Eurylaimidae; genus Serilophus; species Serilophus lunatus. The sequence continues at coordinate 11,641 of VXBA01003431.1, read as the reverse complement.
ACCAAGATCTGAGCAATGAAACATTTGGGAAGAGCCCACAAATCAAGAAAATATTTTATTGGAAAGCTTTATATTTTGTGGGAAAGGGGAAGAGGAAGGAAAAGGGAAAAGCAAAGTGTAGTCGTTAAGGCCGGCAATCTTAGCAATCACAGGAGACAGGGTTTCGTTTAGGAAGCTTTTTAATGAGAAAACTTACAGTTTTTTATACTTTTAAGAAACTAGCATGTTACATCTTTATTGGTTTACACAATTGGTTTTAACTATTTTATTGGATGAGCTGAAGCATTAGGTCATCTGTCTTTATTTTGAGAACTTGGACTATTATTTTGATACTGAGCAAAGCTGTTGATCAGAAAGGCATGAGAAAGGTTTTGCAAAAACAACGCTTGTTTGATAAAAGAAAATCTCTTGTTACTGTGCTAGAAATTTAGGTTACTTTAGCTTGTGCGAAGCTACAGATGTGTTTTGAGAAAGTTCTAGCTATATTTTGAAAAACTAGTATATTGTTTGCTTTTGTTGTTCTTCAGACCGAAATTTTCTAGGTTGACTTCGAGCTTTATCAGAGAGACAGAACCACTCATGCTAACTTCAAAACTCTCAAAAATTAGGCCCAAAAGCCCAACTTTCAAAAATGTACCACAACAGGAAAGAGAAAGGGAAGGGAAAAGGAAGTTTACCCAATATGAATGTTTTTTATTAACAGTGTGAAATTCTTCAAAAGATTGAAGAATCCACATGACTTGAAGGTGAAGTCTAGTAGAGCACATGAACCATGTCATATTTCTTTTACAGGGGTCTGCCCATATCAAACAAGTTATTTGTAGAATATATCAAGGTTCATCTTACAATTAACTAGGGAAACATGTCTATAAATAGTTATGCATATATATATATACAGATATGTATACATATGTCTATGCATATATACTATATGCATACAATTAAAATGTGACTTTCTAGTGGGAGACTTTTTAGGTCCTTAGGAAGAATGAGTAAAGTCATGAAGTTAAGATATTCATAGAAATATAGTTGCTTCAATGTTTTAGTGTGAAGATCAGAAAATATCAGGACATATTAGCAGTAAAAAAAATCAGACTTGATAAGTCAGCCTTTTTAAAAAAATACATATCGTTAAACTACTTCAGAATCACTGGATTTAAACACAGCAGAAAATCCAGAAACTAGCTTTATGTGGAGCAAGTTAAGATCCAAACGGAAACAAATGCCACAGTGTGGAAGTAACCTCAGTGCCAGGAAGACTCACAAGCTGGCTGCAACCAAACAAGTACAAATGATCAGAAGAAATGAAGGACGTTTAATGCTTCAGCAGCAGTAGCCACTTCCCATCTGTTTAATCCACATAATGGTTAAACCTAGCAATGGGAAATTGTTTTAGAAAACCTATATTGCCTAGAGAAAATATCCTCAAAGCAGGCCAAAGCCTTCCAGACCAGTTTGATCTTTGTCTTTGGTGAATCGCCTGAGAAAACTCCTGTTATTTAAATACCAGCTCAGTTTCTGTAGCTCAATTATAATAATTGATTGCTTCTAAAATTAAAAAGGACATTATTTTCTTTCATTTATAAAGCCTTTACTTTTGCAAAAGTCTATCATTTATCCTCCAGATCAATTCCAAAAAAACATTTCCATTACGATTCAAAACTAACTCCCACGATGCAGCTGAATTTTGTTCATGCTGCCCAGGTATTCACAGCCTGAAGAGGCACTTCCATGGCCTTTTGCAAAGTCTGCTTTTTGCTACTTTTATTTTTGCAATACCTAATAGAGCATGACCCAATTTCTGTATGTACATGTATGTATTTAACCTCAAGGAATAAGTTGCCTGAAATAAAAACACCCTGAACATCTCCTTGAGAAAAACATGACTTCAGTAAGGCTTCTCTCCCATCACTTGCCCAGCCCAGGCAAGAACCCACTCAGGTTCAGGGGGTGAAGAGGGATTCAAATATATCTCCTTATCATACATATTCAAGTACCTCAGTAACAGGGAAGTTATATATTTTTATTATACTTTTCAATTTCCAGTGATGCCTTATTGATTTGTAGGAAATGTATCTCACTTGAAAATCTACTGTGCTCCTGTGTGGATGAGGGGACTGGCAGATTAAAAAACATTAATTTCTTCAGAGGAAAACACACAAGGAGTGGAGAACTTCTGGATTTGAAGGCCTTTCTTTTATTCCCTAGGGAAAAAAAAAAAAAAAAAAGAAGAGCATATATGAGAAAAATCAATTATGATTGATATGAACAAAACATAGGACTTGAAATACATTGCTGGAATTGATTGCATTTGAAGTTGTTGCATTAGGGTGGAGTTTCTCCAATAAATCAGTATGTATGGTCTTAACGCCTTGTGTTAAATTGTGTTATGACACAACTTCTCAGTCAAATTTCATGGCAAATTATATTCATTATTTTGCAAAACAAAATAAGTGTCAATAATAATGATTATAGTAATTATAAACATACTATTAATAATACTAGTTTAAGCCATGTCATTATATAAAAAATGTTATATTGAGTGGTTTGATAACTCTGATAATTTTAATTTTACAAATGAAAACTCCTGACACAGTTGTTTAACTGAATATATAAGTTATTTCTGAACATTGCATACTCTTCCTCACCTACACTGCACTCATTTTTTAGTTCTGCAATTTTACAAATTGGTTAAAAAGAAGAAAATCCATTATCATTGCCCTCTTTGTAGATATATGGATATGAACACATGCATACACATACATAATCAGCATTGTATTTAAATTATTGCTTTTAAGTTACAGTTGTAAATTACAATAAAGCTGATGATGCTACATTTGTTTTGAAAGCTATTTTTCATCATTTTTGTAAGGAACTCCAATTCTGACATTGGAAAACAGAAGAAGCTGTCATCTTTTCTTTCAGATGTTTCTGCCCAAATTTTGCTCAGAAATCTCATCGTTGTCTTCCAGCAGTTCCCAGCGACAGCATATGGTTCCAAAACAATTATATAAAGATGGCAGATCAGATTCAAGGGCTATTTTCTTTGGCATTTTAGTGTCAATATCTGTTGGTGAACAGGCTGAGTTCATTCATCCAGTCAGCTGGATATTTGTGACAAAATCTGTCCTGAATGTGAACATTTTGTCTATGTCAAGTTTCTGCATATGGCATGTGGCTGCATATATATATGTATGTACACCATTGCAAAGGTGCTTTTCTGCACAACAAGCTGTATTCCACAAGGGCTTTCTGGAAGGAGCAGCCAGTTTCCATTGTTTGGATTCACCCTGTCACAGATAGATGCCTACTGGGACAACTTACAGGAGATTTTTCCTTGTTATTTCTTTTCTGTTCTTGCAAATACTAAAAGAAGTTCAGGCTAGAGAGGTGTACACTGCTCATGGGATTTGAAAGTTTATAAAAATATGGAAGAAGTTTCCTTTTGCATTTTGAACATAGTGGAAGAGCTGGGAAAAATTGTTTCAGTGGTAGGAACATGTTTAGTATCCAAAGCAGCAGAAGATGTGCTTTTTTTATATAGGTGCATACCTATATTCTATGGAGGTATAACTATACCTTTCCTACAACTGAGTAAGAAAGGGATGCTGTCCTAGATTTGCAAATCAAACTGAATACACCGTTGTCTGACTAAATAACGTCTCTAAAATATTATCAAATAAAATAATTAAAATTATGTATAAATACCAGTTTGCAAGCAAGCTTATTTCAGTTGGGAAAACTGGTGTGACAATTATAAATGCACATGGACATTTTGTTAAGGACACACTTTGAAGCAGCAGTTTAGGACAACTATCACCAAATATCATCCAATCTTTCCTAGAAATAAAAGCAAATAAAGTTTAAGTTCAAAATCTTTATAGCTTTTTTAGAACATCATTAGGGTGAAATTTGGATAAGATCTTCAACTGCTGAGCTGCAAAGCATTTAAAGCTGCCTGTGCCACCAAACTGATGGGCTCAGCTCTATTTAGGAGCTGGGATTTCAGCTCACCAGCTGCTGTGCCCTTTTCAACCATGGAGCAAGACCTTCGCCCTTTCTCCTTCATCCTCTGATTGACAGAGGGGTTCTCAGCAATCAGAGGAGGCAAAAGGACAAGTGGGAAAGAGAAGGAAGAAGGGAGAGAGTGGGCAGGAGAACCTTTCCAAGCACACACAGCTCTTCTACAGCCTGTTTGACTGAACTCAGTGGAGAGTGCACTGTAGGAAGAAAAACATGTCACTGCTCTAAAACTGTCTTTTCTAATTCAGTGCATCCATGTATTGTTATAAATCAGTTTCTCAGTAACTGAAAGATACAGAGACAAGAGAACAACTCTGACTGTTAACTATCAACTCAGATAAAGAAAACTTTCCTTCAGCATTAAGCCGCCAGCAGATTAAAGAAAGACTAAAAATATAAATTAATGCTGAATGTTTTGCTTAGGAGAGGGTTCCATTTACTCATGTGCCTATGCTTGTAGGAGTCATGCATTTACATTTATCCTTCTGAGGCTTTAAAGGGAGTTTTACAAGCATCTGGAATTCTGCATTACAAATTGCAGCCACTTATGTTTCCATATTCTCAAATCCTAATTACAGTATTGCTGACTGGAAAAGCTGTTGAACAGTCAAGGATCCAAGGTGCCGTGCTTGAGATTAATTTATTACCATTTTGTTAGAGATTATCATAGAAGCATATTGATAATGCTATATACTTCACACTTGAGATCCATATTTCACAAACTGTATCTTTGAAATACATGTATACATACACACATTTTTGCAGGGACACTGCTAATTTCACTATAAACCTGTGTTATGATCAAATGAAGACTGAGAGTATGAATAAAAAAATAGAAAGATAATAATACTTGAATCCCATTATTGGAATGATGCACTTATCCCAAGGTCAAACATATAAGCCAAGGAAATTTTGAATCTAGAGTGGATTTATTGACTTTGAGAAATGCTTAATTCTTACATATACCTCACCACAGTGGATAGTGTGCCTGTAAACTCTTGATTTTTTTGGATAAAGAATCTGAAGCACTGAGAATATATATGATCCTCCAGCCTCACTTTTCCACAATAAACAAAAGCTACTATCCATGAGCATCTCAGGAAAACAATAGAACGCATCTTCATATTATTATCTGTTTGTTTGGCAGCAAATACGTATTTTGTTGCCTAAATCTCTAGGGCAGACACCTTATTTATATAATTTTAGTTCACCAGTTTGCTTCATAAAGAATGAAACCTTTCTCTAAATGATAATCTTTTGGCCTCTAAAAGGCAAGTGATTTACAGAGCCACAAAGACAAGTTTGCATTTAAAAAGCTTTAAGATACCATTTAGAGCTTTTCTGCTGAAATCTTGCTTCTCATAATACACTCGTTTCTCTAAGTTCAGACCGTTTGCTTTTAAAATGAAGAATTTACTCATGTTATAAATTTATTTTACTCCAATTTGTGAAAAACAGCTTAGAAAATATAGCTCCAGTTTCATGGTACCTGGCAGTAAAAAAAGAACAGTGAGGGCAGAGCAGGAGGCGGGAGAGGCTGCACAAGAAATCCCTGGATGTCTGATGAAAGGTAAAATGACAATTTTGATGTAAAAGCACCCTAACAATGTAAACTAGAATGATGATGTACATAACCATTCTAGTGTAATGGACATGCTTTTCACTTGGACAGATAAGATGTTATTTAGATTCTGTCATGAAATATAAGTCTTCATTTTCCTTATACATTCATGTAACTAGATTTTCCACTCAGCAAAGCAGCACAGTTAAATAAGTCAAGGGATAGCATCAGATGCTCAAAGTTTAAACACTCTCTCTTGTGAGGCTCTGTTTTACTTACTCAGAGAGCTGACTGTAGTGAATTTATTACTAGGTACCTCAAATGCATGACTCTCTTTTCTCAAGATCATTTCTGGATAAAAACTGGTCTGTTCTTCTGTTCATTTACTTATTTTTTTTTTTTAANAGCATATGGGGGGGGGGGACGGGGGGACGGGGGGACATTCCTTAAGATAGGAATATCATAAAGTCAAGAGTGGGAAATTTATTGTATGCAGATTTCAAGCTATCTTTTCTATATAGTTAAGGGCCTCATCTGATTATCCAAAGATCTCTAAATTCAGGGGAGTTCTTGCCTGGTTCAAGTGTTATTCAGATCAGCCTTACAGAGAATCAGAGAGTTTGTCATTACATAATCTAGAAGGGATTTCTTTCACTTTCCCTTTTCCTTTTCCAAGGGAAAATGTTATTTAGGTTCTGTCAGGAAATACAAGGTTTCACTTTTTTATGTATTAAAGTAACTAGATTTTCTACTCATTGCATCCCTTTATGCATAACAATCCTGGACATTTCCAGGACATGTTTTCTCCTCCAGCTGTCAAAATATTTAATGTTCACAATTAGGCATTGCAGTTGAAAGTGCTACATTTTCTTTCTGCAGTTTTGGAAAGAAATGGTACGTTGGTCCCACTGGGTCATGTAATAGCAGGTTTCTGCAAGCTTCTGGGATAAACTGTGCCTGTATTCAGGCTACTCAAAGTGCTGTGATTTTCAAAACCATATTGAAGAACATTGGCTATTAGTTTACCTTCCTCTGTTGGATGTGTGGATTGAATTATCACTTTTAAACTCCAGCTGTGTCTTTTGGAAATGGAATATGAACAGATGAAGAGACTGAGAAATTCCTTGCCAGCTGGGAAGAAATGGTGGGTGCAGTCCAGGGGATTAGGAGTGACTGAGATCAACACGAGAGAAGATATGGAAAAGAGGAGAGCCTTCTCTGAGCATCTCCAGAATATGGACCATGGAAGAAAAGAGTTCTGGGGTGAGGGGAGCAGAAGTATGCAGCATTCCCTGGATCAGGGCTGCCTGGGTGCTTCAGGTGACAAGAAGAAAACGGTCCCAGGATCAGCGTTGGAGACAAGGGAAACAGAAAGGCACAGAAGATGGGGAAAAGCCTCGGGGGGGATTAATTAGCAGTACAGGAAAGAAAGAGAGAAACCTCTGGAAGCAGCAGAATAGAGCCAGCCACCTGGCAGAACAGAGGAAGAAAGGACCTAATGAGAAGCTGCAGCTTCTTCTTTTGCTTTCCTGATAATTTGAGCTTGAAGCAGCAGTATATTTCTTGTGCAGATGCTTAAACAACATAAAAACATACTGGAGTCAGCAGACTGCAAACCAGCATAACATGGTATAATTTCTGTGTTCCTGCTGGAGCAGGCCAGGATGTTTTCAACTAATCACAGTTTTAGGAAAATATGCTGTTTCACCTAAATTAAGATATTTACTATAACCTGTTTCTCTCAACAAAACTTTAAATGAAAACTTGTCTAAAGACTAAGGTTGTCCAGTAATTTTTGGCCACAGAAAGAGTGTTTTCTTCTGTTCTGCTCCTTTTCTCAAACCATTTAAAAGTTTTTGCTCTTATTTACCTTACTTACTAAATACAATTGTCAAAAAAATTTCACAAATGGGAATTTATGAAGAAAACCAAAATTAATCCGGTTCCCAAGTCATAAAGTCTAGCTTTCAAAATCCTGTTTTAGTCTAGTCTAATCTTTCCATCACAGTGCCAGGAAAGAAGCATCTGCATAAATCAGCTCTGTGTAGGCCTCAGTTAGTAAAAGGAGTAGAGAAAACATGGCCATCCTCCATTTTTCGGATGAGAAACCTAGGAAACAGCAGTATATAAACCTGAAGAAGACTTTAAAAGCAAGATGGATTGTATTTGTCCAGACCTTCCGTAATTTATTTTCATGTTGACCGATCTATCCATAATATTCATTTGGCTATTGCTAATCTCATTTCCCTAGATGTGCACTCACATTCAGCAGTACTTTTTCTGACAAAGCTGAAAAATCAGTTGGCATCTCTGAGAGGCTGTTGTGCTGTAGGAATGGTATTCCCCAATTTAGTGTTCCCACTGAAACACCCCAGATCACGTTCCGCTCCCCTGCTTCCTGCAGTGGGATGGAAAGGAGAACTGGAGGCTCAAAAAGATCATGGGTTGAGACAAGAACAATTTACTAAAACCAGCAGTGAAATATGAAAACTAGCGGTAACAACAACAGTAATAACAGAATGTACAAGGTAAGTGAAGGGTTCACATGCAAATGGGAACCATGAAGAACCCTGAATCCTCTGAATGACTGAAGGTGGTATGAAACAACCCCAGGGTCTTGACTGTGCTCCTCCTGGCTGCTGCAAAATTTAACCTTGTCCTGGCTGCAACCAAGGCAAAGGGAAAGGAGAACCAAACTGTGGCCTTTACTTCTGGTTGGTTGGGCTCATTGCATCTTAATTTTAATGTATCATTTTCCTCTTTATATTTTAAGGAAGATAGGTTAATTGAAGAGGAAAATTTTTAGGTTAAGCTTGATTTAAAGTTTTATAAAAATCAATAAAAAGTTATTTTTAATTTTTTTTTTGCAAGAAATGCTAATTAGTTATGATCCTTGGCAGAGATTAAACAATTAATTTTCTTGTGGAGTGATTTCTCGCTAAACTGAAGAGAATCAGTAGAAATTTCAAAAATGCCTTAGCAAAACTCTGAAGTTCCAGCTTTTCCAGCTTTCAAAGGCAAGAGTTCTGGAAGATGCTTAAACATCCAACAATCTCAATAATCACTGCAGGAAGCTTTGAAAATATACTGGCATCGATGATTTAGGCATCTAGTCACAATTCAAGTACTAGCTGAGATAAATATTTAGACACCGAATGTGATTAAAAAAATCTGGGCCTAACAGCTTCATCAGTCGCTAGTAACTGGAAACCTCTAAGATTCTTCTAGAGTTGGTGCAAGAAAACCTTAGTATTGCAGCAAAAACTACAAATTAATCAGTCCAGGCCATAGGAATAATGCATGAGTAAAAACCGTGAAATTGGTGTAAGATGAGGGGAGGCAAATCCAGTTGTAGATGGTGTTGTAGGAAAGTAGAGAAAGGGAGGTTTTGATAATTTGGATGACAGACATAATCCTGGAATTTACCTTTTTTAACAAAGTGAATTCAAAACAGAGAAGAAAGCTCAGGTCCCCTTAGCATCTCCTTCTTAAGATAACTTGTATTATTAATAAAAGAATAGATTATATTACTCTGAAGAAGAAGAAAGACTACTGTATCCCAAGGAAATGTGTTATTAGAGCTGACACTTTCCAATATTACAGCAACTTTTGAGGCTTTTATTTCAGGGCAATGTAAAAGTAGGATTAAAGGATGATTGTGCAGAGAGGAAAAAAGGGATAAGTGGCCTAACGGAGAAGTCCCAAGGAATTTATTTTTATGCAAAGTATTTTCTTTAAGTGTAGTTGTATTTAGTTTGTGGGCTTTTTTAAATTTTCATTTTTAATATTTTTTTTAATTTTTATTTTTACCTGATCAGCTATTATTTTTCTGGAAAATTGATATGCAAGCAATGAACAGAGATCAAGGAAAGCTTGAAAAATGTATGTTTAGGGACTTTTTTATATTAGGATATAATATATAAAGGAAATTATAAGCTGAATTTAGAAAAAAAGAAATTATTTTTAGAACAACAGTCACTTTCACTAACCAAGACATTAAAGAGGACATTTTTAATATTTCCATTTTTAATTTTTAAGCATTAATTCGACCCTGGCCCAAAGAATTTTAATAGCTGGAATAAGAGATTCAAAAAAATGAATTATGTTCAGATTTAATGTAGTATCAGCACTATTTTTCTCTTACAGTTGAAAAGGAAGATTTGAGGGTGAAAGTCCTCAGCTAAAGGGAAAAATGTAGATGAAAAAAGTTCAAGACACTAGGGAAGGGGCATTGCAGAAATGGCTGGTCAGCATCGCTCTTTCCTGCTTCATAACACATACCCAGAGGATGTAATACCACACAACAGAGGAGTGTTGCATTTACAGGAATAGCAGAAGTGTGCCTCATACTGTCAGACCCAAATGCAAACATAGAGATGTCCCCAAGTCCTCTTGTGTACACTCTGAAATTCTCAGTGGAGATAAGCAAACTATCAAGACAGACATTAATAGGACCATTATAGAACAAAAGTAGGTTGCTTTTGACCTCCTGCTTTGACAGAGAAATTCGATATTGTTGGAGAGGCAGAATTAATTTTTGTCTTGGTTCTTCCAGAGAAAGCTAAAGGTCACATCCTGAAGAATGAAAAGGTGAAGTGTTGAAAGTTTTATGATAATCCTAAAGCAGACAGTCCATTAAAAGTATCTGAAGTTTGCAATACTTTATAAAGTAAATTGAGCAAATTGAGGAGAAAAGAATACAAGGATTTTTTCTACTTCCTTAATTCTTGATAATCCGAATGATTACTGCCAAAACAGGGTTGGAAATTTAGAACTGATATTTATGTAAAAAAACCCCCAACCTAACTTAGTTCAGACCTATTCACACAGTAACATTACACAAATGTTAATGTTACACAGTAACATTAACACAAAAATATCATTAGGAAATTAGAAACTTACACATAATTTAGAGCTATTTGAAGTTGCTGAAGGCAACATGGTTTCAGGGAATAAATTTTTCCACCATGCATTTTGACCAGAGGGAAGAAAATTTGAAATAGTGTATGGGTAATAGCAAAAGAGAATCCTAAGGAGGCTTTGAATTTGTTCTAATCTATGATATGGCTTCCCTTGAATTTGAAGTTCATAAATCATTGTGTTCTAAGCCAGGTTTGGATTAATTTCTAGATAAATGAATGAAGTATCCAATGGGAATTTGTTTTGAAGTCAGCCATACTATCACACTAGGAATTCAGCCAATGCTTCACCCTTACCGAAGACTTTTATTTTACATATATTACTTGTTGTCCAGTTGTGTTTGCGATCCCTTAACCAGAATCATCAATTTGGTGGTGTCAGGGATCGGGACCCTCTGAAACCACAACTGCCAACAAAACATACTGGCCTTGTGTGCATGGTGCTGTTAATCAGAGGATCCAGGAAAGAAAGACAGTCCATATACAATATGTACAATGGCCAAAATAGAGAAGCTAATGGAGTCTCCTGGAGTCTCCTCTTTATTGCAAATTCATCTGGTTTTATAGTCCAAAGATTGTTTAGGTTAACACAGCCAACAGACAAAAGGAAAGGTGGACATGTGTCACTGTCTCAGAGCCACAGGACAGTCACAAGATGATGTTTACATACCTAAGACATTATATTATAGTCTGACACACTGTAATACAGCCTAATATTCTACTACAATTACTGAGATGTTAAAGTTCACAGAATCACAGAATATGCCAAGTTGGAAAGGATACACAAGGATCATCAAGTCCGACTCCTGATCCTGCACAGGACCATCCCCAAGAGCCACACCCTGTGCTTGACAGTATCCTTCAAACACTTCTTGAACTCTGGCAGGCTCAGTGCTCTGAGCACTGCCTTGGGAATCTGTTTGAGCAAATGTAAATGTAGATGAGTTTTACCAGTGATGAGCTTTGCATTGACTTGTGACAGTCACTGTGATACACTGTCCCACTTTGAAGTAAGCCCTGAATTTCTGCAATGAATTTTAGTGCTTGAAGAATCACTCCCTGTCAGTGGACTAGCAGAGCTTCTACTCCATCTTGTGTAGTTCCCATTGTTTCAGGAAACTTCATGACTCATAAGCCA
>VXBA01003430.1:58289-138512 GCA_013399895.1 Serilophus lunatus | reverse complement strand
GTGTTCATTTAAATGCTGATTGGCCTGGCCTTGGTCAGCAGCAGGCTCAGCTTGGAGCTGGCTGGCATTGGCTCTGCTGGACATGGGGAAAACTTCCAGCAGCTTCTTGAAGAAGCCTCCCCCTTAGCCCCCCCCCGCTACTAAAACCTGGCCACAGAAAACCCAATACAGCGACCAACATCCTGAACCACCTGCATGCAGAGTTGGGGTTGCAGCTTCCAGTGCACCTGATAACCTGCCATTTCATCCCTTGTCTGTCGCTACAGGACTTTACAATGGATTTTTTAGTTGAGGTTCAGTGTGTGAGGAACTGACTTCACCCTTTACTACTAAGATTCATCTGCCAGGGCCTAGCAAGCTTGGACGGTGACAGCAAAGACCTCAGGACACAGGTTTAGTTAAAGTATCTCTGAGATGGATGGTCTTAAAAGTCTAAGCAAGCTCTGTCTGCCCAGGTTTGGGGTTAGAGTTGCCTTTCTCCTAGGATGGTTGCTGGGAGGCGAGTGAGCCCATCCTACCCACTTAGTCCGACCCTTCAGTTGAGACCTGTCTGGTATGGACGACCCTACCGGAGGCATATGCCAACACCATCATAGATCACAAATTCATAAAGGCACACAAGCTTCTCCCCTGTCGACAAGGGGATGTCTGTGGAGAAGCAACCTGTTCTAGTGTGCGGTCATCTGCACAGTAAAGAAGTTCTTTTTCATATTCAAGTAGAACATGCACATTTTCTGTGCATGTGTTTCTGCCTGCTACCTATTAGCAGCATCCCCTATGCATCCTTCCTTCAGATACTTATAGAACTCTATAATGTCCTATCACATGAAAGGAGGCTGTTCCTCAATCCCTTTGCATTTGATTTGTTTGTCAATATCCCAGGAAAGCTGAGACCATTTTGCCAGACTCTTATTCCTGTCAGAATCCCCTTATGAGTGTTTCATTGAACAGTCTATTGGAGGGCAGTTCAACTAACTTGTCAGGGACATGCAGAACAGCATATTGGAACTGAATCCTTTATTATAATTTAGAAAGAGAGACATCTTCTGGATCTCCCCACACTTAGCTGAGTTTGTTATCAGCTGCTGCTGACTGTTAGTGCCCTTGAAATATTCATGTTAAACAGGTTATGGAATAACACATTTTACTATTAGGCACAATGGAAATAGAAAACCATGACAGGTTAAGGTTTAAAGATGCCTTTCTTGTACTGAAGAACCCAGAACTGTAAGTTTACATTATATATATCTATTTCAACCTATATATAGGATGATTTTAACTTCCTCTGCAAAATCAGACTGTTTTCACTGTAATTTGTCAATTACTGTTACTGGGGAGATACAGTTGTGTGAAATGTTTTAAAAGAGGGACACATTGAATGCTGAATGTCAGTGAATTGCACCAATATGGGTATGAACCAAAGTTTTGATGCATTTACAGAAACTGCAACTCTATAGTAACTAAATTCAAAATTATAGTAAAATCCTGAGCTGAGATGTAGTCCTTATCAAGACAGAAAACCAGTACTCTTTTCCTGCAGACATTTGCATATCTTATTAATTATACTGATTTACTGATTTTACTGACTGCTTGATTTCTATGCAAATATTGATAGTAGGAAGGTATTGTACCTAACAACTTAGTTACACTGCTCTCAGAAGTGTAGCTGTTACACATGAAGATATATCTCCAATAGCTTCAATCCAACTTATTTCAGGTGCTGGGTATAGTAGAACAGCAGCAGCCTGGACATCCCCTGTCTAGCCAATGCCCTGCATTTGGAGACATCTGCTACAGTCTCCTGAGAAAACTAAATGTTCAGATGACAAACAGGCAAAAATTCTGTCAGCTACTTGGTTAATCTTATACCAGTAAAAATGAATGATAACCTACTTCACATGACATAATTAACACTGTAATTTCCATTGAACTTCAAGTATTCAGCAACACAACAAGCTGATAATCAGATGTTCTTTCTCTATGATGGAAATACCTTTGGGTTTTCACAAGTACTTTCAGCCTTGAAATGTTTATACCTCTCAATGTCAAGGAGCAAAAAGCAGAAATGCAATGACTAAATCTATTGGCAAAAAACATAGAAATGAGAGAAATTATTGACTGTGGCTTGTGAATGCTGAGTCTATATTACTATACAAAACATTAATAAATATCATAAACAAAATCATTTTCTGAGAATATATGGAAGAAACGATAGAAAGTTGTAGCTGAAAAGAAGAAACTGTGATACAGAAACTGATAAAACCACTTAATCAATTGCCAAATAACGAGTTCAGTTCCCAGACTGAGTTGCAAGCGTTGATATGGGTAACTGTTAGATAATTCAGTAGCTATTTAAATTGCAAAAAATAGAATGAGAAAGTATTAGAAACTGATTAGTAAAACCAAAGTAATAAAAATGATACATATCACAATTAGGTATCGGTCTAATTATCATAACAAAAGAAATCTTGTCAACTGACAAGCATAAAGAGAGAAAAGTTTGAAATATCTTCTGTCTTCTACATTTCATCAAAAAGTTGAAGCACATAACTGAATTCTGTTATTAGACTGAAACCGTACAGTTGTTAATTTATCAACTACAACTTTATATAGTTTCATATATATATATATAATATATATATATAATTAAAGATATTTCAGTATACATCTTTACACATCTTGAGGGGAAATATATAGACAATTTAAAAAAAAAAAGGTAAGATTAAAAAGTCAAGATAATTTGCATATAATTTTTTTGTGTACTTACCCCTGTTAAAAAACCATCCTATCTTTCTTAGTAGCTCTTACACTACTATCACTCTTGAGATGCAGAAGCAATAAGGCAAATAATGTCAAAAATAGTCAGGTTTCTACAGCAGGATTAAATGTGCCCTTATTTAAACATGACCAGTTTCTTAGTGTAAAAGTTTATCCAAGTTCATGACCTCAAGCTGTGTTATTGCCGGTAGAAAGAGACATACACTTATAGGGCAAGTTCATCTTGTCCAAAAGGAAAAGTCTAAAGTAGGTCAGATGATTCATACTTTAACAACCTTTTTTCCTCTATTGACTGTAATCTCTCAGATATGTATGCTCGATCTAAGACTAGCAGTCACAACCATTAGCCCAGTTATTAGGAATATATATTATCTTCTCTAACATCTTTTCTCCGAAATGCAAGAAAACCAACAAACCCAACAAAATCAAAGCAACAGACAAAAAACAACTCTCCCAATAAACAAACAAATAAACAAACAAACAGAAGGAAAATTGTATATACAGCTGAGGTTCATGTTTATCAAAATAGAAAGAAAGCAAATAAAAATAAAGATAATAAATCCTGAGGCATTTTAATATCACACTTGTAGCACATCACCCTGCTGTTATGATCTTGCTTTAATTGTTGTTGCTCTTCTCCCTGATGTCCAGTGATAGGATATGTGGGAATGGTACGAAGATATGCCAGGGGAGGTTTAGACTGGACTTAAGGAAGCATTTCTTTACTGAGAGGATGGTCAAACACTGTAACAGATTTCTTAGGGAGGTGATGAGTGTCCCAAGCTTGTCAGCATTGAAGTCATTTGGAAAATGATTTAATTACATGCTTTATCTTTTAGACAGTTATGAAGTGATCAGGCAGTTGGACTAGATAATCATTATAAGTCCTTTCCAACTGAAATGTTTTGTTATAGCCTAAGTAATATTAAAGAATATGATCAAGTCATCCATAGTCACTTATGCTCTGAAAACGTTGACAAGAGTATTCATCTACATTGCTCATTTTCTTTGAAATGCATGACGTACATGTAAAAGCTCTACAAGATTATAATTAGTTCTTATGTAAATCAACACCAAATTTTCATCTCAGGTACACATAACCTCACATTTTCAGTAGACTTATAAAATTAAAAATTAATTAATTAAGGTCTATACACATTGTCAGGTTTTCATGCTTTAAACTGGTCTGAATATCTAGTGCTTAAAAGAGACAAAAGAACTTTACTGCAATTAGCAGACAATATAAGACTCACTTGTTATAGGGAAGAAGATGTACATGTAGTTGTATTGCATAATTAGAAAAAGATCTGATATGAGTGTTCTGAAATCACTGGAAGTTACATGTCTGTGCTTTCATAAGGGTTCTGGTTCAGGGTTTTTCTGTGAAAGATGATTCCGAAATTTTTGTATAAATTAAATTAAATTGTCCAGTGTTCCTTTAGATTTGTTCACCTAGATAAAAGATTCAAAAGGTATTTGAAGAAAATGGATAATCAGATGAATAGAATAGAATAGAATAGAATAGAATAGAATAGAATAGAAAGAATAGAAAAAAAGAATGAGTAAATTTGAAATGTATATATATAATGTATATGTGTATATGTATGTGTACATATTATAGCATATTTGTGTTTCCCAAAATAAGTACATGTCGTTTTTCTCATATGGCTAAATTACATATTTTGTAGTGTCAATGCAAGTCATTTACTTTTTGCAATCAGAGGGGGAACAAGAGAGCAAAATACACATCCTCTAGTAGAACCATTCCTTATCAGTACATACTTGTAGATTGCTCTGAGTAGACTATGAAATCTAATCTTATTATAAAAAATGTGTAAAGAAAAACCTGAAAAGCTAGCTGAAGAAAATATTTTCTGCATTATGGGAGTGGAGACAGTGATGAAAGAAGAAAAGAGAGAAAAAAGCAGGGAAAAATGCTGTAGGAGGGAAAGTTAATTATGGTGTGTAGACAGCAAAGGGTGTCACAAATCATACTACTATCAGCATGAGATTAGTAACTGCAATTTAAAAAAAAAAAAAAGCAGCAACATCTATGTTTTTTCTTGTTGGCTTATCACTGCTTGCTCAAGAGTTCTGATTATGTTCTTAGTCTGGAAAGAAAATAAATTAATCAGATTTATACCCCTAATCTGCAAATAAAATTTAAAAAAAAACAAAACCAAACAACAATTTATATTGCCCTTCTAAATGAGAGGCTAGACAAGGTTGGAAAGCAGAAATACAGCAACTATGTTAGTACAAGAGATACGGGCTTCTCGTATTAAAAAAATTATTTGCAGCAGCATTTGTGAAAAGTGTAGCAAACTTGCTTCAAATGGGTTGAAATGAATAGTTTTTAATTTATATCCGTACTGGGATACAGTTCTCAAGTCTCACACAAGATATCACAACTATATTACCAAACCAGCAGAATCCTTTTTCTTTTACTTAAATCTGCAAGGTTCAGCATGTCTTGAAAGAAAAATATATGCTTTGTTTCTACATAAAAAAAATAGTGAAAAAACAAAAACAAACCAACCAAGAAGAAAACCTAACAAAACCAAAACATATGACTCACATCTGCTTAAAGGGTCAAGCTCTTTAATCACATCCATAAACCCAGTTTACCTAATCAAACAATTGCTCTATCGATACATGAATGTAGTCTTTTCCAAGTAAATTTCAATTTTATTTGTTTAACTTATTGATAAAGACATATTTGTGAAGTTGCTAGCATGTATGTTGATTATAGGCATTTGATATTCTAAATATGTAGGAAAGACAACATGTAAACAGTGTTGGCTAATGATATGTGCTCATTCATGTGTTGAGCTTTTATTACTTGATTGGATGCAATGTGAAAATCTAGGAGAATCAGAGAGTCTCTGGAGAGCTTGAAATTATTAGCTGCAAGTGAGAAGATAATTTAAGAAATGTTAGTTTTCTATTCTGGGTCAAAATCAGAAAGGTATTCTTCTTTAGACATGCCCAGCTGTTGTGAACTCACCTGACCAGTTGCATTTCATACTTTACGTACAATGTCAATGTCCAAAGTGTTTGAGAACAAAGGATAGATATGTTCCTAAAGTGTTCTCATGAGCTCTTTGAAACCTCTCTGTTGGATCCTATCCTAATTTCAGTCAAATATGGCTTCATACTATTTCATGTGATAGAAGTGTTTGTGTTTAAGGGAAACATCAACATTAGTGGACAGGCATCCAAAACCAGCTCATCGCTTAAGGAAGTGACAAGGCTTATCTGGAAGAGGTGATTATTCAATAGTCCCATGTTTGCAGCAAAACCCTCGTGCTTTCTTTGCTATTTTTCTCTATATATACAGACACAGGTACTATGTACTATGTAACATTTATTGGACTGTGATGCATCTGTGTGCTGACCAGCATTATGTGGTGGATTATAGCCCCATATTTTCAGCATTCACAGTGTCTCTGAGTCTCCTGAGCTGCAGTATTATCCAGGAGATGTGATTTTTGTTTTCAGCACAGTAAGCCTGGCTAACTGCAGCGAAACGTCTCACTGCTGATTTTGCAAGCTAGTCCAACCTCAACAGGAAGGAGGGATGAGTTTCAGTTTTGGACTTCCATTTCCTGCGTAAGAGGAGAGGCAGTACTTGACTCCATGCTGGGCAGTGCAGGCTTAAGAAGAGGTGTGTCTGCAGACCTGTGATACCCACTCCTGTTACACATGCAACTTGCTCATTGCCAACTCATTCACAAGGAAAGAGATTTAGGTTTTAGGGTAAAATCTGCTATCCAAACACCTGCTTCAATTTTTTCCAGCAAGCCAGTAGGCAGGTGGATGATTATACCTTGTGGATGGGCTGCAGCCTTCAAATCATCTGATGGGTCTCACTGAAAAATACCAGCAAAATATATTTTTCAGAAGTTAAGAAAGAATGTCATTCCTCACAAATCCAGTCCTCCTTAATTATCATAAGTTGAGTGAACAAAAAATGAATAAGATTCTACCAAAAATTTTAGTCACAGAAAGAAAATTGCTACTGATATTAGAAGAAATTATGGTTAGTTTGTGGTCAGAGTGATGGTGATTTATAGAGTAAAAAGGAAGGGAAAAGAAAAAGTATACACAAATAAAAATCTTACCGAATCACGATCTCTGTAACGTTTATTATAAACAAATACTCATGAATAGTCTTGTATACATAACTATGAAGGAAACAAGCAAAACAAAAATAATTGCTATTTCAATCAGATTTCAATCAGATCTCAATCAGTTTCAATTCTGCTTAATTAGTTTGTCTATAATTATTTTGAAAACCACTCAGCGACATTGAACTGTCTACTTGGTCATCTTCTGTGGAAATTAACCTCTCTGTTCTCTCGGTGCTCACAGTGCTGTGGGTGCACACAGGGTTTATTTGCACATCAAAAATTATTTTGAAACCTGCTTTGCAATGATGGATTTGATTACAAGTGTAATTCTTTCTTGCCTAATCTGATCTCACAGACACTTTATCAGCTCTTGTGTCTGTCCTTCACATCTGTGTCAAGGCAGTGCAAATCACAACCACAGGAATGCTTTGCATCGCCGCACCTGGCAGCTCAACAGTGGTTTGCTTAAACTGCCTATTAGGAGCGACTCCCAACATGATTAAAATGAACTAATCTGATACTATTTTCATTTCCCTCTTTGAGCTATGCTGAACTCAGCTCTCCTACTTTGCATTTTCAGGTTGCAGCATGGGATGCATTCCCTCTGGACAGGTGAGAGATGTATGCAAGGCAGAAGGCAAATATGACAGCTCCTCTGTACAAACACAGGCAGCTTATTCTGTACACGACAGTAAGTACTCAAGCTGACAACTGACCCATGACAAGGTTACGTCTTTCTACCCATTGCTTGTAATCTAGTGTTTATATTGGAAGCTTGAGGACACAGTTAGTGCCTGCTGATCTAAACAGACTTCGTACACACCATTTATTACTCTATAAGAATGAGCACTTTAGATTAAATTCCCTAATTGAAACCTCAAGGTTATGTGGACAGTAGCTGTTCTGCAACAAACTTTGCTCTGATATATTTTGCAGCCCCAGAATAGAAGATGGGAAAAGTAACAGAATGAAACTCAATTCATCATAAATGGCCTCTGTTAAGAGGTTTAATTCCAGCTCTCTGGTGTTTGAAAAAAATAGCATGACACAGGCTCGCCAAACATCCATCATTAAGTCCAAATAGTTTGCAATGGGCATAGCATTTCTACAAATTAAATTTTGATATAAACTTGTCTCATATTAAAAACTACTGAAGAAAAAATACCTGAATTACATATGCCCTTCAAATGGTGGAACTAGGGCCAGAAAACATTCCAGTCAACACATTACACAACAGTCCTCTATATTTTCTTTTATAATATTTTCAGAGGCTCTATTTATTATATTTTTGGCCTCTATTTGTAGAGCTGCACAGTGCTAACAACATGAGGAGTTACATTCAACTGTTCTCTTGCTTAGAAGCATAACATATGCAACGCATTTGGGCAACCTCTATAGCGCACTGTTAGCGTACCTAAAAATACTTCAACTGACAGAAAGATGAATTCTTGTCCTCTTTCCATGCTGTATTTTTGTAACATTATTTAGAAATCTAAACTTGGAATCTTGCTCTTTTAATTTTTTTTTCCATATTTGTTGTATTATTGCAAGATTATTATCTACAGTAGTATGCCAAGGAGACCTTTTTTTCCTTGTTCCCTATTTCTTTAACCTGAATTTTTTCCCATTTCTGTCTGGAACAAAGCTTGCTTTCAGAAATTCCTCAGGAGACTTTGTTTCAGTAGCCTTTTCTTGCTCATATAGATAGGTTGCAGGTGTCTGTACTATCACTTCACTGTCACTGGCTTGCCAGCAGACACATACAGCTCATTTTGATATTTATTTGACAGGCAGGAGTAAAATCCTTCAAAATAAAAGCTTTTTTTTTTTTTCTGTCTACAGAAAATTGATTGTTTCTTTAAATAATAGTGGTGGGTTTTTACCTTTGAAAATATATTCTTAGTGACACCACAAAAATCAAAGAATGTAAAGACAGCTAGGTAACAAATACTGAGGATAAAAATGCTGTCTGATATTTTTTTGTTTCCTTTCCACCTCCTCCATCTAACTTCATGGACACATCTTTCTCCATAGATCTCACCTTAAGCATTTTTTAATACATAAACAGAAAAGCTACTTTTCTACACATACTTGAATTTTTCCATGTACTCCATTTACCTTCTTTTGAAGCTAGAACTCAGGATAAATACTGTCTTTGAATTCCTAAATCAAATATTCCGCAAATTAACCTGTCATTTATGGTCCCTTTGAATACATCTGAGATAATATGCTTGTGCTCTGTCTCTCCATGGGATCCCAAAAGACTTACACAGAATTACACAGAATTAATAAGGTTGGAAAAGACCGTGGAGATCAAGTCCAGCCTTTACCTAGGTTAACAATCTATCTAACGTCAGTCTAACATCTATACCATCTAAACCATCTAAACCATGCCACTAAGTTCATCATCTAACCTATCCTTAAACACATCCAGGGACGGTGACTCCAACACCTCGCTGGGAAGCCCATTCCAGTGGGACATCATTCTCACTGTGATAAAGTTTCTCCCGATATCCAGCCTAAACCTCCTCCGATGCAGTCTAAGACTGTGTCCTCTCGTCCTGTCACTGGGAGCCTTAAACCACACTTTTCACTACCTCTAAATATGAGCTGGATGCATAAGTCAGACTCCTTTGAAATCGTAAGCCTTTGTAAGTTTTCAAGAATAGAACATTAAAGGCAAGAAAACCCAGAATACAGAACTACCTGTGAAAGTAAAGTGATATATACATTCTAATAGAAAACATTACTTATTTGATACTCCTAAAATAGCGTTACATAGGCTTCAATGCATTTTATCTTGCTGGCTTGTAGGTAAAGAAAGGAAAAGACAGAATAACTCGTGGTGAAAACATTTTTCTGTCTGGAGTAAGTGGGAATCCAGACTAGTACTAAGAGCTAAAGTAGCTCTTTATTTTGCCCGAAGGCTGATCTTGTTGTATTGTGCTAGATCCCAGAATAGGTAAAATACTTTAATATAGGTTGAAAATCTATGTGCGTGCCAAGTTACAGTTGATGCCCAGTGCTTCAGATAGGTGCTGCACAGACTCAGGTCATGACATCTAAGTGTCTGTGCCCAAGACTATGGTAATTGTGTGGAATTGGCTAAAACTCAATCTGAAAAGGAACTTAAAGCTGAGTAGTCATTCATTTATCTACTCCCACAGCACACTCTTTTTTTCATAAAATATTTTTCGTGTTGAGTCCTGAAAAATACAATGGGCTTTCTAAGCATGTGTTCATTATCCTTCCAATGGAACAATACAGCAAAGGAGTGTGAGAGTGAAGGGTTCTAATAAACAATGTATCTTTCACTAATAAGTAGCCACAGTCAGACAAAAGGATGTTTAAAGTGCTAAAATTACATGAAAGTTCAAAAGGTGAACCAAACTCAACTAATCAAGTCAACAGACAAAATAAATCAAAGACATAAAACCAAACCACACACAAAAAGAACAACAATAATAAAAACATAACAGGGAGTGTCTGGAGAAAGGATTATTAAATCACTAAAATGTGGATAGGATTCAGGCAGTCTCAGCCATATATCACTAGAGACCAGTAGAGTATACTGGAGAAATGTCGCTAGATGTTTTCCCTGTTTCTCTTTCTCCCATAAGGTGCTCATTTTTCATAAGTGTCACAAACAAAATTTCAGGCTAGAGGCCCTCTTTTCTAACCTAGTAAGGCATGAGAGAATAAGGAAAAGAGAAGTATAGGTCACAAATGGCAGTCCAGATTGCAAACTGAGATTATTGTTTAACGAATGAAATTGGAAAGACCACCTAGAGATTAGCATTTTCCCTAGAGTGTTAAATGCACTGAAAGATGTTTCTTAATAGTTTAGATACGTTTTTCTCTTTGAAATACTGTTTTTTAACTAAAGCAATTTGCTACAAGCAGAAACATGGATTTAGGATATCCAAAAATCTTAACTAACCAAATAGCTACTTAAACTACTAGAATCAAGAGAATTCTATTCCCAAGAGGTGTGAGTACAGTCATCTCTCCTATAGTGCTGCTCTGTTCTGCCTGCACATTCCTTTCACGCAGTGTAGTAACAATTGTAGTTTCCTCAGTCACACGAAATGGAACGAGGATCTGAAAATATGCTAATTGCTTAGGCTGCCTTGCAATTTGGTACAACTGCTAACTGTTCTCATACTTATTGCCTGGACAGAGTATTCCCTGTACCGCTATCTTAAAAATAGTTCCAATAATTTATGTCATTACCATGGCTCACTAAACCTTCTGACTAGTTGGACATACAGCCAAAAGGTTTCCAATGGAAAGAGCCAATCAAATTCTCTTAAAAACCTCATTCATGAGGCCAGAGTGCTAGGTAAAGATCCAGCAATATGTTCTTTATTTGTCCTGAATAAGAAAAAGTTAAAAATGTACTTCGCAGGGCCAGAATTTCACTTTTCAGATTCTTAATAACTTAAATAACTGATTAAAAAAGTGATGTTTTTAAAAGGAGAGTTGAATGATCACAGTGAGTAGCTTTCCTCTGCCTACATTTTCAGCTTTATCTTGTGCTTACCAGATCTCATGTATGAAAAATAGTCATATAAAGATGATAGCAACTGAAATCTCTGCCCTTAACTGAGGTATATTGACAGCCTTTTATTTTTCCTTAAAATCAATCTCCCTTATTATCTTGCCAATTATCTCCCTCCCAATTATTTTGCCAGTAATTTTTATACAAGAAAAACTAAATCTTAGAGAGAAGGGTTTGTATATGGGAAGGCAACGGTGAGAGGTATGAAGGACAGATGTAGATGACTGAGTTGCAAAGATAAAATGGAAGAAGAGTAGTGTAAAATTCAGCAAGGAGGAGAGATCTAGAGTAAAAAAAAAAGCAAAGGTATATCAGATGGGGAAAAAAATGGAATGTGGACTAATGAGCAACCTCTCTTTAAATATGTCTCTTTTGTGACCAAAACATCCTAATGTGCCTACTTATTTACATGTATCTCACAATATTTTTAGGCGGAGATTATGTCATTGATCAATTATTAATGTAGATGAATTTGTATTCCCATATTCAATACAGTCAAAAAAATGAAATACTTAGAAAATATAAAACTTTACAGATTTTTTAGCAAATCAGACTCCTTGTAACCTCCAACACTTTTTTTTTTTTTTTTCCATTAAGGAAGCTAAAAATGGGGGAACACTTGTTTATGCAGTCATGCACTTAGTGATACTGGAGAAGCAGTAACTAGACTAACTGCAAAATAGCACCTCTATTTTCAGCAATGTTTTTCAACTGTATGGTTCCCAAAATTGTTTCATCATATCTGTAGTTGTGCTGACAGAGTTTTTTTAAGCCAACACTAAAGGAGAAACTTACGTGGAACCACAGTTTTAAGATCCTAATTCCTTCCTATATGTAGCTTTATCATGGCTTTATGTAGTCAACACACCTATACCGGTGCAATCAATAAAAGGGTCATTACAGATAATTTATGACACTAATGAAGCTGTGTGCAAGATTCTCTTAAGTATTTGGGGGTTATTTTATGCCTTTTGCATCATATTGTATTTTCCCTATGCTTATTCCTGTCACATTTCATTGCACTACACTTTTAAAAGGTACAGTTTGAATTGTTACTGGTCTTTCATAAGATGTTCTTTTTTATCCCTTTTTATCCATGTTTCCTAAAAAAAAAAAAAAAAAAAAAAAAAAAAAAAAACCCCCAAAAAAAANCCCTAAAAAAAATTCTATTCAGCCAGGATTTGCAAATAAATGAATAGATGTTTTTATTTATAAGTGTTTTATTAATATAGCAGAAAATTTACTTGGAAACCTAAATTGCATAGTAAAGCCTGAATCAGTACAGAACAACACACAGATTTGGGATAACATTTATTGCAAGAGGCAAACAACTACAGAGTTAACAGATGCAATAAAAGTAAAAATTCACAAAGTATGGTTTGTTCTCATTGATTACAGAAGGCTCTTCTCAACTGTGAAAACAATAGCTCACAGGTCAAGGATCATTAGGGAATATTTTAGACAGCATTATTGCCTAAACATAGTGCCATTATGATTCTCTGCCCACTTATTGCACAACCAGCTTGTTCTCCACAAGAATGGAGGTCTTCTTTTTGCCGTGTCTTCGAGCGCTTTTAGGATTTTTCAGATAACCTAGACTATATGTCTGTCTTTGGGCAAGAAAATTGCTGCCCTCTTTTTCATGCAGCATATCACAGATACTACAGCAGATGATAGCATCTAATCACATTGACTGGATTTGCATTCTTCAAGAGAAGCGATGTAAACAGCATCTGTGTTTACAGAAAATGCAGCTCTCATCATGTTTTAGCCTTAAATGCACTATATATTTTCAGAAACCTCCCATGGTTTAGCTCAGGGTCTATTTTCAGTGCCTGACAGGTCTTCTCAGGAAACTCTACAGCCCTGGTTACAGCAGGAATATCAGGAGCAAGGCACTATCAGATGGCTATTTCTCTGTATCCTGCCTTCCTGCACTCAGAGAAGTCCACCACAGTAGCCTTCAAAAGATATAAGGAAATAATCTTTAACCAGTGGGAGCAAGGAAGTGCTGAGTGTGGAATAGGAGAAAAATTGGCAAGTATCTAATAAGAAAAAATTGGAAAATGCATCTGAAAAGAACAGCCTTAATGAGGAGTTAGGAGAGCTGGTGGGTGTTTAGTAACAGAAAATCCAAAACTAGGAGTAGGATGTAGGGCTGAGAAAAGGCTGGAAAATTCACGTGAAATTAAATGGTTTGAGAGTCTAGTCAGAAGGGCAGTGTGCAACATGTAATGGCGAGATGTTCACAGCAACTATGCTAATGCCTGGCAGAATACCATGGTCATCCTACCTGTCTACTGCATGTATTAGTGAATAAATAATTATTCTATGGTTTAAATTATTTGTATCCTGCTGGCAGAATCTTTTTCATGGAATAAATACAGCTGAACAAAGTGACCCAGTGAGGGAGTGTAATCCTTCTCTCACTGTCATCATTATTAGTTTCTTTTTTACAGGTTTTCATGTGTGCCAGCAGCCTTTTGGAGACTTTCTGGTTTGCAGAAGACAAGACAGAGGTCTTTCTGCATCCCCTGGGAATATTTTTCATTGTGTTCCTTCTGATTCCCTGCTTGAGAACCTTGATCTGCTGAGATTTTATGTCTTCTTTACTGTGCTGTTTAAGTCGGTGCTCGCTGTGTTTCTCATACATTCAACATCCTCTTTTCATGATTGTCCCACCCTCATGCTGTAGAAACTTCTCCGCTCAAACATTTGCCAGATTTTCTTAAATGCAAGCTCTCCTTCATATATTTACACTCCATTCTTTGTGCAGCTACCAGGACAGTTTTCCTGGTTTTGGCTAGGACAGGTGTAATTTTTTGCAGTAGCCAGGATAGGAATCCCTAAGAATCTTGTCATTGCCAGGGGCAGGGGAAAGAGATCCTCTCTCTCTTCTGGGGAGAAGGTGCTCCTTTCACTTGAGAAAACATGATAGAGGAGCTGTCTGCTAAAAGACAGAAAGATGATCTGGGTAGTTACAGTCCCATTAGCCTGACCTCGGTTCCAAGAAAATTATGGAGCAGATAATCCTAGGTGGAATCATGCAACACCTGCAGGATGACCAAGGGATAAGGCCCAGCCAGCATGATTTTAGGAGGGGGAGGTCTTGCCTGACCAACCTGATCTCCTTTTATGACCAAGTAAGTCACCTGGTAGATTAGAGAAAGGCTTTGGATGTGGTACACCTAGATGTCAGTAAAGCCATCGACACAGTCTCCATAGTATATTCCTGGAGAAGCTGGCAGCCCGAGGCTTCAACAGGAGTGTGCTGTGCTGGGTTAGGAACTGGCTGAATGGCTGAGCCCAGTAAGTGGTTGTGAATGGTGCCACGTCCACTTGGTGAATGGTCACTAGTGGTGTCCTTCAGGGATCATAGGTGTTGGGCCCAGTTCTGTTTAATATCTTTATTGATGACCTTGTTGATGGGATTGAGTCCTTCATTATTAAGTTTACAGATGATACCAAGCTCGGAGCAAGTGTCAATCTGTTGGAGGGCAGGAGGGCCCTGCAGAGGGATCTAGACAGACTGGAGAGATGGGCAGATTCCAATGAAATGAGATTCAACAAGTCCAAGTGCTGGGTCTTACACCTTGGTCACAATAACCCCATGCAGAGCTGTAAGCTGGGGTCGGAGTGGCTGGAGAGTGGGCAGAGAGAGAGACACTTGGGAGTGCTGGTGAACGGGAGACTTGACATGAGCCAGCAGTGTGCCCAGGCAGCCAAGAAGGCCAATGGCATCCTGGCCTGCATGAGGAATGGTGTGGCCAGCAGGACTAGGGAAGTTATCCTTCCCCTGTACTTGGCACAGGTTAGACCACACATTGAATACTGTGTCCAGTTCTGGGCCCTTTAGTATGAGAAAGATGTTGAGTTACTGGAACATGTCCAGAGAAGGGCAATTAGGATGGTGAAGGGGCTGAAGCACAATCCCTAGGAGGAGCGGTTGAAGGAGCTGGGGTTGTTTAGTCCGGACAAGAGAAGACTCAGAGGTGACCTTATTGCTGTCTATAACTACCTGAAAGGAGGTTGTAGTCAGGCGGGGGTCGGTCTCTTCTCTCAGGCAACTGGGGACAGAACAAGAGGACACAGTCTCAAGCTCCATGAGGGGAGGTTTAGACTTGACATTAGGAAGAAATTTTTCACACGAAGGGTGATCCGCCATTGGAATGGGCTGCCCAGGGAGGTGGTGGAGTCACCGACCCTGGAGACGTTCAAGACTAGGCTGGATGAGGCACTCGGTGCCATGATTTAGATGATGGGTTGCCGTTAGATTGTAGGTTGGACTTGATGATCTCTAAGATCTCTTCCAACCTTGCCGATACTGTGATACTATGGTATAGTTTTGTTGATGTGGGATTCCTGTGTGAATCTTTTTTTCTTTTAAATTTTGTTAGTAATATTGTTGCTGTTACTGTTTGTTTTCTTATATGATTGTTGATTCCAGTAAAATGTTCTTATCTCAAGCTGTGATTTTTGCCTTTTGTACCTCCAAGTCTTCTCTGGGGTAAGGAAGGGACAGAAGAGGGGAACAAGGAGTGAGCAAGCAGCAGCAGTGTGGTTTTTAAAGTCTTGATGTAAGAATTGTCATTCCTGAACCATGACAGCAGCACAAAAAAGCAACCTTTTTTTACAGAACAGAAATTAGTACACATTGTAAACCACAAGAAAGTATTTAAATGTTTTCCATTATATTTGTTAAGGATTGAATGAATCCTTAGCTTTCCTCTGTGGCAACTCTAACTTGAAGTAATTTATTTCCTTACCCATGTGTTTCCTTATATGTGTCCACATTTATGTCTTTGATCCAATACAGCCTGTCACAAAAGGCTTGTGTAAACTTCTCTAAATCATGAAGCTTTTTATAGCAAGGTATTGATAACAGCTAATGGCATAAAAAATGAATATTTTCTTCCATGAAGAACTGCTGTCATCTTATTAATTTTTTTTCATTTAGAGATCGCTACATTTTGCAATGGCTGTTCATTCAATGACATTTTCTGTATGCTTCACTGTTCCCAGTCATTGCAAAGTATATGTGCATAAAGAGAGTTTATTTTGCTTATATTAACTTCTACTGTTTCATAATCATAACAGAACATAATCATAACAGAGACAATAAATATATAAGCAGCATGGTTTGTGTGTAAAATAAATTTTAAAATCTCCCAGATAGTTTCCATTACTTCTTAGTGTAAAATGATGAATTGAAACACAGATGAAGATATTCTTGTTGGCCATAGAAAAAAGTATGAGAGTGTTTGCACTAATTTTGGACTGCAGCCTTTGGTGTTCCGTGTGTCTAAATCTCACACTGCAGGGCAAAACTCATCTAGGTGATTAATTTCCGCAGAAGACAATACCGCAGTGTGTTCAAGACCCCTCCACTTGCGGAAACTTTCCTTCATCAGCTCTGTTTTCCTTTCCTTCCAGAGCAGAGACCTCCATCCATTTCATAATATTCCTGTGATAGTTTTACTGCTGGGGGTTCCAACAGGATGAGAGATAAAATAGACATGCAACAGCAGAGGTTTCTTTTTTATGGGGCTCTATAGACTTCATAGAATCTCACCAGGCACTAAATAGATACAACAGACTGGACAATATTTTGCAAAAATAAAATAAAGAACAGTTAATAAACTGCTCCTCCAAGCATACCGGTGGGCAGAGGAGCACAGGGAAGGAAAGGAAAGCCGCCTTGAAGATGGTATTTCCCAGCCCTTGAAGCCTCTATAAGACAAAAACAGTAGGAAGCACCTTCCTACCCCGGGAACCCAAGTGGAAGATACCACACTGTTGCAGCTGGGTGGTCTTCTGCTGCCACTGTCGGAGCGCCGGTGGTGCTGTGTGGTAAGGGGAGCTGGGAGGAACCAAGAGGAGAGGCAGTTGATGCTATGTGGACCACAATGTGCTGGCAAAAGAGGGAGAACTTCTGGGATTCCAGCTTTTATATGCTGGCAATCCCACAAGAACTCAGGGTCCTCTTCCCTGCCTGGCTGCCTCCGATTGGATGGCTGTATTGGGCACCATCCCACAGTCCAAGATTTCAGCCTAAGGCAAGATGGCAGCTCTCACCAAAATTGCCATGTGGCCAGGCTCTGAGACCTGGCATCCACCATTGCCTCTACTCCTGGAGCACCCAGAGGCGTTGGCAACACTGCCCACGGGGCCCCCGCCACATGCAGGGACTCTGCTGCAGGCAGTAGGGTTATGAGGGGGCTGCCTGACAGCTTGGGGAGGGGCTGCGGGGCTGCGGGCACCCCCAGCAGGGTTCCTGCCAGCTGCCTGTGGGAGAAACCGCCGCTCCATGCCCCCATGGCAGCACAGAGCCGGCAGTGCTGACCGCCCTTGCTGAGCCACTGCGATGAAACACCATCAATCCAACTTCGCCCCAAGTCCACAGCGGCGGGCGGCCCCTGCGCACTGAGGGAGCGCCCTGGCCCCAGTTGCCATGGCCGCTGCCAGGCCCTTCTCTCTCTTGGCGACAGGAGCTAGGGCAAGCACCCGTGAGCCACGAGCTGGGCAACGGGAAACACGGAGCACCGCGTCACCTGGCTGGCATCCCAGCTCCAGCCTGGAGAGCCCACGCCACCTCGCTTCGCTCAGTACTGCCCAGAATGAGCTCAGCTCCATTCCATTTCATGCCACCCAGCCAGTCCCCACACCTGTCAAGGGGAATGCAGGCCCCTTGCCCTCTGGCACAGGAGGCCTGGGAGAGTGAGGGAATGGTCCCGACTGTGGCTGCACCCCTCAGCCCGCTGCACACGAGGTCCCAGTAGCCAGGACCTTCTTAGCCCGTCTTCTTCTGCTTCCCATTCCCAGGAATCAGGGAGAAAATATAAAAGAAAATGGTTTTAATTCTTCCCTCCTGCTTTCCCAAAAAATGGGATACCCTAACTTTAAACCCATTACAATTCCACATAGCTTAAGAAACTTTCTAAAAAGAAAAGATGCTATAGTGGCACAGAATCAGGTACCAGTATACTGAGATTTGTTAGCTCACTACTGCTGGATCTGATGGAATAATGGCAAGCTTATGTTTCAAACGTGAGGAGGCGAGAAAAATTCTGGTGCAACTCATCAAATATTTTTGCAATGTAAAAATCTGAATCAAGCTTTTTGCTGAAAGGAAGCTGTGGTATCATTGGTAATCTGTGATCATCTGGGTCTCAGAACTCTTCTGTGTGTGAACCAAAAATGGAGGAATCTTCTAAAGCAAAAACTCTGGATTCTGAGCTAACTTTATCACTAGGAGTCAATGTTAAAATTGTGAGATCCTCTTGTGAGACTGCTACATTATTCTGGAATTGTCTTCCGTATACAAGGCAAATCCTTCTGCTGGATAGGGGTCAGCTCTGTGAATGAATGGCTGGCTGTAATTACAGCTTTCCAAACCTGAGAGCTGGAGTAGAAAGGTGAGGGTAAAGATACGGGCCACATGCTGTTTGTGAGTGGAAAAAAATTGAAGATTGCCTATAAAATGTTCATTAAACATTTTCATTGTCAGATTTTTTTGATTTATCCCTTTTATTATTTGCATAAAAATTTTCATGTTTGAAGTCAGCAATGCATATATCTAAGTGAATGAGAACTGGTGATTTTTGTTTTTCTTGGGGCAGTTTTATCAACCTGTTCATACTGATTTATAGCCCAACAAAAGACTATGAACTATAGTACAAGAAACTTTGCTGTAACATAAATCCACATATTTGTTAAAATTATGTTGAAATGTGATAATTATAATGAATATTAGGCTAATTATCCTTCTGGTTCTATGTTTCCTACTAATATTTTTCTTCTGTGACTCTCATTATCAGTAAAGAGACAGCCAGTTCATCTCTTGAGTTAGTATCTTTCCACTTCAGGAAAAATACAAATGTGATAACTTACACAGGATCAAAATATTTCGAGCTGTGATTTACAGTCAATCGTTTAAAATGTAAGTAGAAATATGAAATAGTTTATAACAATTAAACAACTACTATCTAAATTAAATAATGTTGTAGATTATCACATCCATCCCCAGATACTTAATGCTCCTCATTAACTTCCTGAGCCCAGAAATCACCCAAAAATCAGACTTGTCTTCAGCAGGGATAAGGGAAGAGGCACAGAGGGAAAATCATAGGCAACTCTTCTGGACGGGTTAAGACCAGTAGTAAAGAAACTTTCCTCACATTTCAGTACATCCACTTACTCTTATGGTCAGAAAAGGGGCACAGCTAGATGCAAAAATGGATACCTGTCAGTATTCTGGTTCAGCTTTGTGGGTGTGCCCTTGTGTTTCAGTCAAAACTAAACTGTTACAGAAGCTCTGGAAATGCGTGTATTCCAGCATCTCATATAATGACAAATAATCAAATTTGGGAAAGCAATATTGTACCACTTGCAGGTATCCAGATGCTGGTGGCAGCAGCAGCACTGCAGGGATGGAGAGTCAGCTGCCTCTTGCCAGACATAGTCAGTTTGAGCAGCTCCAGTGGCCCCACTGCAGAGCATGGCTAAAATTGTCAGAAAACATTTAAAGAAACTCACTCACAAAGTTTAGAAGTAATATATTTAATAAGCACTGATAATCATGGGGAAGACACCTTTTCCTGTGGTTAGAATGTTATTTGATTGCTTCTTGAAACACATTAAATCTTCAACCAGAGAATTTTTACAGAAGTTCCTACCAAATTTATCTAGCCAGTGAGTGGTTCTTGTTTTCCCATACTTTAGGATTCATTAAGTTTTTATGCAAAGCTTGCTGCTTAAGTTGATCTAAGAAAGCCACTTAGTGGCAGAAAGATCTATATTTTGGCAATAAGGTAAATGTGAGACCCTTCTGCTCAACACAAGAAAAGAGTAATAATTAGCAAAGACTCAGTTTATGCTTTCTTTGATCTTGTGGTATTTTCTGGATGAATAAAACATTTGAGAATAACTAGGAAAGTGTTTAAAACCTTTCTTTCTATCTTAAAGGTTAAGATCATAAGGTGAGATGTTTATTCAGTTTTGACCAAATGGAAGTAGCCAGTGACACAACAAGCAGGATAAGGCAGGATCAAGAGCTGCCCACTGTAGACTGTACAAAGCTGTCACATTTGAGCACAACCTCGCACAGGTTTTCTTGGTCTACTGCTGGTAGGTGATTGTGGAACTTGAGTTAGACCACAGGGCTTCTTTTATAGGGAGGGTCACAGAGAGCATTTCACTGGTCCTCTTAGAACACCAGATCAGTGCTGCACTGATATGTGTCAGTTCCAACATTTAATAGTTCTTATAAGTAAACGAGAGGTAGCAGTAGACAAGCTGAGCACTCAAATTGCCACTATTGCGTAACTGAATTAACCTATCGCTTTAGTGAAACAAAGTTCTTATACAACTGTTCCGGTGTATTATAGATTGCTGCATCTCTTGCACTCTTCAAGTGCTTCACGTTTTGTAACTGTAAGTGCTTATGATGCTCTGTTCTTTTTTCTGAGGAACTGTAATATGAGAAATGCAAGAGTGCTTGTGAAGCTTGTATACAAGCACAAGCTGTTTCTGAACTCTGCTTCTGTTCCAGAACAGTTCTTTATTTTGAACAGATGAATTATTGTTTTACTGTTTTGATGGGTTCTGTGTATACCTGTTACATATCCTGCTTGCCGAGAAGCAGTTTTTCCATAGAAGAAATGCAAAGAATAAAGGAAGAATAAACATTTGTCAATTGCTGTCTGCTAATGTAATAGTCACTATTAAAATAAAAATTATATTTGATAGCCATGTTAATGATTTCATACACGAATGGTACACTTACATGTGTCCTATCCTCCTCTGGGTTCCAGAATATCTAAATATTTCCACTTGCACTTAGCAGTTATCTGCATACATACATGTGTGTATTCATGCATGCATATAACAATTAGCAGTTTCCAAGTCCATATGTGAATATCAGTAAAGTCTATATAGTCTTTGCTATTTTGTTCTTTCTAGATTTTAATCTCAGGATTGTATTCTAGGAGATAAATTTCAAAAGTACAAATATATATATACATGTCTGTATACTTGTATATGTTATATATATCTACATACATTTATATGTATATGTATTTATGTATTAAAAAGTGAACAAAAGACAATTTAATTAGACAGGTTTATATTTAACATGTCTAATTTTTCTGAGCATGTACAATGAAAAATTCACTCTTTGTCTGTTCACTCATCTGAATATGATGAAAATGATATGGAATAAAAGGTATAGATTTTATTGGGTCTGGGTAGGATGTAGTTCATTTTCCTAAGCAAACCTCACAGTGTTGTGCTTTGCAGTAGTAGCTAGAAAAGTCTTGATAACACACTAGTGTTTTGAGTATTGATGAACAGTGCTGGCACAGCATCAACACTGTCTCTCCAACATTCCCCCCATTAGTAGGCTGAGGGTGGGCAGGATACAGGGAGGGGACAAAAACAGACCTGTTGACCCAAATTAACCAAAGAGGTATTCCATGACATATGATGTCAGCTCAGATATAAAAACCAAGGAATGGAGGAGGAAGGAGAGGAGCATTTGTTATTTCCAATATTTGCCTTCCTAGAGCAACCACTACACATGCTCAAGCCTTGCTTCCCAGGAAGTGGCTGATCATCACTTGCTGATGGGAAGTAGACAATAAGTCTATTTTTTTTTCTCTTTGCTTGTGGACATGCAATCTTTCACTTTTGCTTTAGCAAACTGCCTTATCTCAATCTATGAGTTGTTTTCCAACTTATTTTCTCTCCCCTGGCAAGTTGGGAAGGGGAGCGCTAAAGTGTCATGATGGGAATGTGGCATCCAGACAAGGTCAAACCACCACAGCTGTATGTAAAATACACTTTGACAGGATTTCCATTTGTCAAGAAAATGCATAAATTCTTTTTTATTTCTGATTGTAAAATGAATATGCCAATTATATCTGAGTATCTTTAGAAAAAATAATAATCCTTATTCTAACAATTACATCCTTAACAATCCTTAACAATCTAACAATCCTTTTTCTAAGCAATTGCAGTATATATTAAATCAGGGGGTTTATTTCTGTCTGTGAAGAGCACAAAGTAGAATTATGTACTGAAAGGTTTAGATTTCTTATGAAATAGCATGTAGTAATTTCTTCTGCGTGCTGTGGTACCAAATTTAGTGAACCTATAAATACTTAGAAAAAGAAGCCAATCACACCTTAGTCACAACAAGTGTAAATCATTCTTCCCGAAATGAAATTAACATGTCAGGTTGCATTCAAATTACATTTCAATACCTGAGACAGAAAACCTTAAAATAAGGTTTTATTATGGGAAAACATACACCGTTCTACTCTGTGCTGCATTAGCAGCATCAATGTTTAAAGCTGTAATTAATTTGCCAACTGAATAAAAATTATTCATTGCTCATAAATGTAGTAAAATCCCAACACATGCTACTACATTTAAAGAGCAGTATTTTTCTTAGGCAGATGAAGAGGATAGATCACAGAAAGCAACTTATCCAGTCATTATTTGGATTTTGTGTGCTGTAAGAGGTACTTTAGCAGAAGGCTGAAAACCACAGGCTGTATTGTGTTGGAAATGCTTTCTTATCCAAATCCTCAGTGAAATGAAAAAGGTGAAATTAATATTACAGAGAAGCCTTGGAATCAGGGTGCCAGTCCTATTCCACAGTAAGCACTTTAGCCCTTGGTTTTCTATTCCTTGCCTCTAAACACTTTGCAGAGAGATATTTTTCTGTATTCTTGTCTAAGGTATAGGTTATGTTTTTCTCCAAATATGTGTTCTGTTTTGCTTGCAGTAAATAACTAAGCTTTTAGTATGTCGGCCTGGCAGGTTCCAGAATAAAAGAAAACATCTAGGATGAGATGTTTTAGGAAGTGAAATGTGTCCATTTGGGACTTGGAGAAAACCCAAAACATAAAGAAAAATCTACACAGAGCAAAATGTTGCTTGACTCTAACTGATATAAATGCAATCTTTTCTTTGCAGATACCAGTTCAGACTGTGCTTCACTGAACATCTGATAAAACAGTTCAGTGCAAGAGAAAGCATATTGCCAAGAAGCTGCTAAAATTCATGTTTTCTGAATGTGCCTCCTGCTTCCTGATCCCTGGCAAATATTTAGGTTGATTAAAATGAAGTAATCAGTTTATCTCAGCGGAATCAGTAGGATTAATATAAATAAATGGGCTAGTCGTGGCTGGGGTAGAGTTAATTTTCTTCAATGTGGCTAGTATGGGGTTGTGGTTTGGATTTTTGCTGAATAAGGGTTGATAATATAGAAATGTTTTGTTTCTGCTGAGTAGGGCTTATACAGAGGCAAGGCTTTGTTGGGTTTTATGCTGGCTCATTGGCAAGGAAGTGAAAAGTGCATGAGACGTTGGGAGGAGACACAGCTGGGACAGGTGAACTGAAATGACCAAAGGGATATTCCACACCATATGACATCATGCTCAGTATGTAAAGTGGGGGGAAGAAGGGAGGATGTTTGGAGTGATGTGGTTACTCTCCTGGAGGTGGCTGAACACACTCTCATCCATGGGAACAAGTATATTCCTTGTTTTGCTTTGCTTGTGTGCACAGCTTTTGCTGATAAGGATAGATAACTGTCTTTATTTCAAACCCTAAGTTCTCTAGCTTTTATGCCTCTGGTTCTGTCCCCAATCCTACAGAGATGGGGAAGTGAGGTAGTGGCTGTGTAGGACTCGGCTGCTGGCTGGGTTTAAACCATGACAATAATACATCATAAAAATAATAGCAAAGATCAGAAAAACAGTTTGTTGGTTTGGGGTTTTTTTAGCCACTACTATATTAATACAACATTGCAAAATCAAACCTTACGTGACATTTGTTAAATGAGTTAAAAGTGCAACAGTCATATTTGAGGTGCTGAACTAAGTAACTGGTTTGAATGCTTAAAGAAAATATGCAGAAAAGTTTTTTATTACATGGAATAAATTACAGTTTAAAAATTTAATTTAAAAAATTAAAGAAATAAAGGAAAAAAAAAAAAGGAAAAAGAAACCTGGCATTTCACAAAGGGCTGAGAAATAAAATGGTTTGGAATTCAACCTTAAAAGCAGGCTGTTCTCACAGCCAAAGTTGTTCTTAAACTACCTCTTGTTGTAGCTTCATGCTTTCCTGAGTAGGTACTGAAGAGTAAATGGAGATTAAAGGTAACTGAGACATTTTTCAATTCATTGTTTTCCTCAGTGAAACGTTATCACAGATAAGCGGTTGAGTCCCTTGCTGAGAGTTGTACCCAAGTTGGAACAGATGATCATTTCTAAAAATCAATAAAAGTAGAAATGTGGGCCTTGACCAGACTAATATTGCAGGTTTGCTAGCATTTCCCTTGGTATTTCCAGTTGATTTATTAGCAAGTAATGCCACTGTATTCTCTGCAGTTTTCCTGAGCAATTTCACCATATCTCATCAATCAAGCTGTCAATACATTTTAGAAATTCTACATATTTCTCATATGATTGCCCTTCACAGCAAAGTTGCTAGAACATCCATTCATTGTCTTACGTTAAAGTCTAAGGACATCATTAGGATCACTTCTGAAATCCTTCAAGATATTTGCTTTCAGATAATGAGTATTAAATGCCAGCAGACGTTCAACACATAATAAAAATTCTGGGTTGTGGAAAGAATGAGGAGAGGATAATACATTTCAGATGATGATTCCTGTGAGCACTGTTCATTTTGTTGGCTTCTAATGAAAGAACATAGAGGTAGTTTAAGCCATTCTGTGTGGACTTCGATAGTTTTATTAAAATCATATTTTAAAATATACTGACTGCTCAAAACAGTGGTTTTCTTTGAAATACATTAGGAAATTACACATTTTATTTTTTTTCAGCTGCCTTTTTTAGTTAAAATTGGAGTAAACTTTTGACTGCATGTTTTATTTGTTTATGTCTGGGGTTTTTTTTGGTTTTTTTGTTTTTTTTGAGAAAATCTATATTAATTTAGGCAAAATGACAGATAAATTTAATGAATTTTTGGTTGCAATTGATTCACATTCAAATATGCAGGAAGCTCACACCTGCCCCAACCAGTCTGCATAGCTGAGTCACTACTTCCCAAAACCAAGCTCTATGTAAGACATCTTTTTCATGAATTATGAAGTCTTTCTTGTGGCCCTCATAGATGCATAGTAGAGTACACATGCTTCTGTTACTGCTCACTCAAGTGTGAAAGCTATACTTTTCCTTCAGGAATAGCAATATTGAGAAACACAGAGCAGAATAATTTTTTGTAAACATGTATTTTGGATCAAAAATGACCAGAAAGTTTAAGATGTATAAATAGATGTATAAACAAATATATAAAGAAGTATAAACAATTAAGAACATTTTAACCTCAAATTGATTTAATGTTATTTTATGAGCCCAAGGATCTATGTGGTCAGGCATTGAAACAGGTTTCCCAGGGAAATGGTTGAGTCAGACATCAGTAAGAAGTTTAACCTAGCAAGATACTTACCTGAGGACAGGTGGGCCAGTTTCCAATTTAGTGGGACTGTAATAATACACTGACCTCATATACCACACAAAACCCCCAAAAAATTGTTTTAAAACTTCTGGTGATCACTGGATTAATTTTCTCCTTTTAAAAACACAATTGAATTTATTTAAAGAAGAGCATCTCATTAAAGAGAGTAAATTCAGTAACACAGATTAACTAGGCAATACCTGATACCTAATCAGTTCTTTTCTTATCACTTTACTGTTTACAGCCGTCTTGTCTGACTGTTTTTTCCATGGAACAAATGCTGCAGCAGCTAGGTGCTTCTGATTTCTAGCATTAATGGCTTGCATATGGGGAACTTTGACCTATTGTGCCTGGTTGAAGCTGAAAGATAATTTAGAAAATAGCTCTCAGTCTTGATGGTAAGGAAATACTGCTTCTTGCTCATAATTGCACTTTATGAAAAATTTATATTTCTAAATTGTTAGTAAAAGAAAGCCTAATTAGAACAGTTACTCTGTGACTCTGGACAATCATGTTGAATCGCATTGTGAAGAACATGCACTTTCCACTCTGGGTTTTGCGATTCCCCAATCTGTTTTTGTAAACATCATATCAGTCCCTGGTTCAATTAATAGATGTAGCATTTAATGCCTTAGAAATCCAACTTTAGAGCAGCCTAAAAAAATCTATGAAACTACAGGGATCCCTAATAAAATCTGTTTTCGTTTGCAGTGGGTGGGAGTGGAAGGCTTGGACAAAGTTTATTAAAGAAGCCCTGCCATTGAGTCATGAGGTACAGAAGGATCCCCTTGCTTTCTAAAACCCTTAGGGAAGAGCCTAGGTGTGGCTGGATCCAATTTTAGCCTCAGATTTTGTCAATGGTTTAAATTTAAGGAATTGTAGAGCTGTGATTGAAATAGTTTTGTCTTGCAGGTTCTAATGACGGCAACCTGAGAATATTTATACAACATGAGTAATTTATTATCACAAATGATCATACAGAAGATCTTAATCAGAATTATTTACTACACAATATAAAATCTAAAACTACAAGAGGTATAAGATAGTGCGCCATATCTAAGCAACTATAAAAAACCAATTATATCAAATGTAGAAAAAAAGAAAAAATTATTCATTGGAGATCAATGTAACTCACTCATACCAATGCTCATGGGGAGATCTTTCTCTCAGCCTCGAGTAGTAACCTTGAGAGGTGTCCCCACCCAAGGGAGAACTCTCAACTCATACACCTCAAAAAGGATTATGTTAGAAGAACCCATGTATGTGAATGGAGTGGACTGGACATTTATAGCATAAAGTAATTGACTGATAGTCACCTGACTCCGGCCGTTGCCTCACCATCAGGATGTTGATTCAAGGTTGAAGCCAAATGGTTTTCAACATCACCCCCCTCAGCCCTCCACAGATACACTTACAAACAGAGCATTGTCTTGGTCACATTCCAGGCAAGAATGTCTTGCCACAGGTTACAAACCTTGAGAGAGGCAAACCTTTCTGAAATTTGGAAAAATATGTAGACATATGATCTGCGTATCAAAGACCATTGCAATCTTTAGCTTATAGAATATAGTGTTTAACACTAAATTTTTAAGGAGAACAACCACCCATTTAGGCCGACCGTACAATACATATCTACATCTGCAATTAGAGAGACACACATATTTAAAAGAAAGTTTTTATGATCATGTGAGTCTTTAGGAAGTGGCATACTTGTAAACACTGAAAACATGATAGTAACAGCCATCACACATCAGGAAACTAAACAGCTCATTAGAGCAAGGTAA
Organism: Serilophus lunatus; assembly: GCA_013399895.1. Classification (NCBI taxonomy): domain Eukaryota; kingdom Metazoa; phylum Chordata; class Aves; order Passeriformes; family Eurylaimidae; genus Serilophus; species Serilophus lunatus. The sequence goes on along the minus strand of VXBA01003430.1, from coordinate 110,766 downwards.
TAGAGGAAAGACATTAGCAATGAATGACATGAGGGGAGAGGATTCCTATGCTACAAAGAGCACTGAAGAAAAATGTGTGTGTTCCAGAATCAGAAATGAGAACAGCTATTTTAAAGCCAGCAAATCAGCAGCAAAAGAATAAAGGAGAAATCAGCAGTATCTACCAAGCTTGGGAGTGATTATTGACAGGGATAGGGCGAAATGGGCTGCCATAGACCAGTTGATGAGTGTATGAGCATCCACCTGCCAAAAGCCAAGAACTGACAAGTCAATTAAAGAACCAGGAGAAAAAAATGTCAGGACTGAAAGCTGTCAGGACTTTAGGAAGTATTTGAAAAGCTATTCACTCTTCATAGATCCTGTCTTTCTAAAGATAACCTTACTGCATAAAATGAAAGTGTGAAAGAGGCTTTTATTTCCAAAGAACTTCGATTGTCACTTGCAACACAGACCCTATATGAGAATTATTTACTATATTGTTCCATTTGTATAAACCATTATCTTGTTCGGTCACAGGATTCCAGCTAATACAGAGCTGTCCTTATAATCACTCTTTCAGTTTGTACTTTGCCATAAAAGTGTTATGACCTTGTGCAATTTGCAAGATAAGGCATTTGAAAAAAGCAGACTTATTATGAGATGTATCACAGAGCAATATGTAGTTAGCAGGTGGTGTCAGCATAGTGAGGCTGTATGTTCGCAAATATTTAGTGAAGACGAGAGCTTTACCTTGATCCTGACATATTTGTGATCACCAGTGGATTCACTTTATGTTGATTTTTATATTTTCTTTGAGAAAATCCAGGCTATAGGAGTTTTTATTATGGTAGACACTACACTGGCATAATGAAGTACGTTTTTTCCCCTGAGGAAAATTTCACACAGAATATTTATTTTCATATTTCTATGTGTCTAAGGTTAAGACAATACCTGCTGGGGAAGGTGGGAACCTTCCTGGAAAGAAAAGAAACTCCTTCACCACTTTAATATACCCTTTGAATCAAGAGGCTTTCAGTCAAAAAAGAAAAATAGGAAGTAACAATTATTTACTAAAATATATAGGGAGAAGAAAAGAAGGTACAACAGTAACAAAAAATATCACCCCAACAAAACCCTAGCCTCAGCCCTCCGTGTATTTTTCTTCAGTGTAGTCACAGCTGTGGGGGAGAAACAGGCAGGTCCTGCAGGCTCACTACACATGCAGCAGTCTCCCCCCATTTGCTGCTGAGACGGGCAAGTCACTTGTTTGATACAGGAATAGCAGGAGATGAGGAGGGACAGATGGGTTGGATCCAAGCATGGAATGATGCAGGCAGGGCTCTCCGGGGTTGCTCTGGAGCCCACCTGGGCGAGGCAGAGGAAGCAGCAGAGACGATTTGGTCATGGGGCAGCTGTTGGGACCTCTCCACCATTTGCCAGGGCAAGAGGGAGAGAGTGGGGAGAAACAGTGAGACAGTGTTGGAGCCCTCTCCTGTAAACCAGAGCGGTGGGCTGCTCACCCACAGAGTTGGTTTATTGTCCAGAGTGAGGGGGGAGAAAAGGCAGGCATACTTCAACCCTCAGCTCTCTTGTGTTCAGTACTCACAGATGTTGCCCATGCCTCCCCTGAACAGCAATCTTAGAGCAGGAATCTTCCTGCCACGGAAGGATCAGGGCCATTATCTCTCAAGGCTGAAAATAATGAGGTCGTTCACTTCACTCCCCTCTGAGGAATTCTGTTCTCAGCTTAGTGGGTTACCTTTTCCCTTCCTCAGTTTTGCTAACATCTCATGGTAGTAATGGGGAAATTTCAAAAGGAACCTAACTCAAAACATCATGGTATTGTTTTATAGCTGAAAAAATAATGCTATACCTTTTGAGTTCATTTGCAAACAATTTTGATCAACAAATTATGGGAAAAAAAACAAACAACCAAATAATATGAGTAGCTGTTGTCAATATCCCGATATTTGCATGAAAATTCTGCAGGTTTTCAGGAATCTTAAAATATTATAGATACCTTTAAGAAATTAATTTAAGCTTTAACATTGATAAGAACTAGATTTGGAGATGATTCCTAAGGTAGTACAAGACTAAATAATACTTGATCACCTCCAACTAACACTCCACTAGATCTCCTTTGTGAATATTTAAACCTTTTTATTTTCAATGGAAGGCTTCCTAGGGATCTTCTCTCATTTAATCCCTCTGTAAATGTTGAACCATGAAGATATAAAGATGGATGGTAAATGGCCTCCATTGCTTAAAGTGATGTAGATAAGTATTGCCTCATAGAAGTAAAAAGAGTGCTCCAGATTTACATCAGCTGAGAAAATGGTGAACTTTTCTCAGTTTGAACAGTAAGGAACTGGACAGCTGGCACCAATTAAATATAAAACCTGAGGTTTTCACTGAATCTTTATACCTAGTTTCTGGAGTAAAATAACCACACAATCACTGGACACTGACGACTAGTAAAATAAAATGCAAAATATTGTAAATGTGTACTTATTATTGCACTAAAAAATGTCTTGGAAATAGCTTGAATACAGGAAGCTCTTTATATTAACTTTCTTGTAAAGAAAGTATAGTTATTTTCACCATTGCTCTGAAAACATAAAATACATCATTGGAAAATTACTTTTACTTTCAATCTTTCTGTGTTTTTTCTATCTCAACAACAATTATGACCTTCAAAACAATATATCACAAGCTGTACTGTGATACTATGCATCCATTTCATAATATTTATAAAAAAATATTTGGGAAAAGGCTTACTATAATTTCATTTTTATTATGTCTTTGGAATTGTGTAATAGGCTAGTGAGTTAAAATACTTATTATATAGTGAGATGCAAGACTTTTAAAATCCTCCTCACATTTATTTTGTATTTCATATGATAAGTGCTCACATCTGCCTAACTGGGCAACTCATAGACCAATATTCATCAATTATCAGATATCACACTCTGCTCCTGTGTAATGAGACATGCATGACTCTAAACAGGTGTGCTGATGTGATACTGAATTTGATGCAGAGGTTCTTCTTTCCTTCATATTTCCTAACAGTTTTGTTTTTTGTTTGTTTTTTTTTTCACTTTCCTTCATGATTTATTCACAGTAAAAATTATGAGACATCTCGGCAACTATAATATGTTCTATATTATATATGCAGTGAGATAACATGGCTTTCTAGGCAACCTGACATCAATAGAACCCACATATACACTGCCTTGGAGTTACAGAAAATACAGAAAAATTTTCAATGTTTGAAGTGACATTTGGTTTTGTTTAGAAATCTCAAAATTGAGCATTCTTTACAGACGCATAGTGTTCCATTTGAATTGGTCTTATTTATGTTGAAAAGTTGAAAATACTATTTTAATGCATCATTTCAAATAAAAATGTAAGAAAACTGGTAATGAGTATGAGGCTGGGGGAAGGATTACATTTGAGAGAGTTTAAAGCTGTTTTGTTTTTAATTCATGTGGAGTTCACACACCATCCTGCAAGTGAGACAAAAGTTTGGTTAAAATGCTCTAAAATTCACAACTCAAAGTTAGATATTTTCCATAAACACAAAGAAATAAAGTGCTATTAAGAACCATAAATATAATCATTTGCTCTGTTTACCTCACAGAAGATTGATGATGAATAAGGAAGTTTTTCACAACATTATTTGCACACAGTATTTGTGCAGTAGAAGCATCAGATAGTATATTGCATGTCTATAAATACAATCCTCAGGACAGTTAATGTTTACGAATAATGTTTCATGGGTATATTAAGCAAAATAGTAGTAAGAAAAGAGTCGGTCTATGGTTAAGTATTTAAATCTGATCAATACTTGCTGAGAATTCTGTGGAGAGATAGACATCTCATGCTTCATTTTCTGATAGGTATTGGTCCAGTTCATATTTTAACTTTAAACAAAAAAACTATATTATCTAGTTGGGTCATGTTTATTTAAGTACTTCTGTTACATGAGGCTTGCTATATCTGAGAATTGAAAAAAGTATAAACTGATATAAAATATAACCAGCCTGAGAAGACTAGCAAAGTTCTAAACATTTGTTGTTTTATGGCCATTTTTTAGCACTTGTTTTATTATTCATAAGGAGCATCATAAAACAAATGTAATTTAAAAAGACTAGGCAATAAACATGATTTTTAGCCAACAAAACATTGCAGAATGTATAATTTCATCATTTATCACACTCTCCTTACATAGTACATCAATAGAAACTTCCTGGAGGTACTACCTTCTTCATTTTTCTGGACTGCTTGACACACCTTTCTGTGAGTTAATAGGTGTTTGTTTACCATGTTTTTTTGTTTATAGGTAAGGGGAGTGATTTTTTAGACTGGGTTTTGTTCTGGATATAAAATACAGTTAATGCATGCTCTTAAATAATTACTTAATTGAACTCTATTTTTGGTAACTGGATTAGGAGAGTGTGAGCAAGATAAAGCTACAAAAAGGACATAAAAAGTGGATTTTTTAATAGTTTCCAAACTATTGAGGCTTTTAACTAACTCAGCTGGAATATTTGTTTCTGTTTAGGTATACTGATTCCTAAAGAACTAGTTGTCTTTCTGATGAAAGAACCCTAGAAGGAGACTGACACTAGGAAGTCTCCATAGTTCCTTTTGATGTGAAGGCTCTGTGAATGATAACACTATACCACAACTTGTAAGTAAGAGAACTGTGAAATCAAGATGTTGGAAAGACACTATTTTAAGACTGGCTATCAAATGGAGTTTTATCACATAATCACAGAATGATTAAGATTAGAAGGGGCCTTTGCAAGTTATCTGATCTAAACCAAGAGGCAGTTGCTCAGGACCATGGCCAGATGTTTTTTTAATACATTCGAGAATGGTAACTCTACAACTGCTTCAGGCAACTAGTGCTTAGTCATCTTCACAGTAAAAATACAGTTCCCTGTTGTTCGGCAGGAGTCTCCCATGTTTCAGTTTGTGATTACTGTAAGTCCCAATCACAACTATGAAACTGAAATTTGTGTCTGTGACACTATGAAATCCCAATTACAAATACTCAGGAATTTCCTCTCTTTTATCATGTCTTTCTCCTGATTTGTATTTGGTCAGCATATATATATATATTTACACATATATTTACACACACACACACACACACACACACACACATACATATATATATACACACATATATGCACACACAGATATCAGTACATATGTGTCTATAGTGGTTGTACATATATTTATGTATATAGATGTGTGTGTGTGTATATATATGTGTATGTGTATGTGTTTGCGCATGCATATGATGCATGCATACATGGAACATTTGCATATATTTATATATATATGTGATCCAAAAGATCCACAGCAGTGTAAGTGATGAGTTCAATACTGAGATACTGATATTAGGTTTTGAAGGAGAATGATTTTACATAAATTCTTGGTGACCCATAGAGATTTTATGACAATCCATTTCTAAGAATCCCACATCAGTTAAAATCTACTTGATGAAATTAGAGTCAGTTAAAAAAAATATCTATGTAGGTGAAGACTCTTGAAAATCCTCTTTTCCTGTTAGCAGCAATTATTAACTCAATAATTACATATTAAAAAATCCCCACAAAGCCCACTAGATAAGAAAAACTCATTGGTAAATGTATAATTATTATTGAATTATACAATTTATTTAAGCTATTTTAATGATAGCTAAATGATCACAGTATAAATATGTCATCAGAAACAACTAAGAAAAGGAAACTCTAAAAATTAATGTGAATTATGTTAACTACTGTGCATTAGCATGTTTAATTCAAAATAATCTATAAAATGTTTATCAAATCCATAAAAAATATAAAGGCGTACCTTGTGATCTATACAACAATAAAATGAGTCTGGCTGTAGAAAACATTATAACTTTATAACCCACATTTCCAAGAAGAAATTAAAAAAAAACCAAAACTGTAATAAACATAATTTAGTTGCACTTTGTGAATAAACTTGTCAGTATTTATTACTGTAGTGGGATCCATATTTGTTAAAATGCAAACAAGAACCCGCAACTATTATCTATGCAAATTAATAAGAATATATTTTTCAAACAAACCTGAGATCTCATTGTTTTTTCATTCAAAGATTTTTCCATTTGCTGTGTCTATATGTAAATATATTTACCACTCAAAAAAAATTGTTTTTCTTTTATGTTTTCAATGAATTTGTTTAACATCTTATTTTATACACAATAAACACCCAACAAAATTCAGTGAAAAGTAATCTCAGTAGGCACATTAAATATGAGGCTAAACCAGATCATTAACCTTGTCTAATTTTGCCGGCTATTTAATTCAGTCATTAACTGAATTATTTTCTATTTGTGTTAATATCAAACACATGAAAAGTGAAATTGAATCCAATTTTTATTTGATGTAAAGCAAAATTCTTTTAATTTGCAGAAAACATCTACAAAACTTGGTTGTCAAGAAATCTGGTAGCTATATGAAAAACACAGCAAAGATGCTGAGAAATACTAAGATATATTTAGCCTCTGAAGAATATACTAAATGTGACTTTTTTAGTATATCGTTAATCCAGCTTCATGACATTTTATAACTGTCAAATCACAATATTAGACTGTTTTGCAATAATTGCAATTATGCAAATCATTTAAATGGCCAAAAATAATACAAAAACTGATGCAAACATCAGTATTGAAATCCAACATTGGTATTTCGAAACTTCTGAGTAGAACCTCAAGAAACATTATGAGGCCTGAATTTTGGTGTGATGTTCTCAGTTCGAAAGATTTATCTTGTAAAGGTATATCTGGAGGCATTAAACTCTTTGCTTCAAATTTCTTTAATGAATCTTAACACTTTAATTTGACAAATTGTTGTGTAATACACAGAAATTTCACCAATTATTTATCTTGTATCATTACTCTGTCACATTTAAAAGTACAATCATTTAACAGCTTTTTTTCTCTACAGCAAAGTCTTGGATACAACTACATCAAGGTTACTAAAAACGTGAAATCCTGACTTGTGCTGAACATGGTGACACAAGCAGAAAAAAAGATAATAGAAACTGAAGGTTTACAAATACTGAGCATAAAACAAAAAAGCAATAAAAATTTAAATGCTTGGTCTTGTTCCCAGCTGAGATTAAAAATGTCATCCTGTTTGATTTTTTTAAGATTAGATAATCTGTTGATTTTATACAAGTGTAATGATAATAGTTCTGCTGCAGTCATTCTTGTAATTACTCTGTATGTAGATATTGAAGATCCCGTCTTGTAAGATGTTTACACTTTTTGACTGCTGTCAGAAACATCAGATTTTTATTTTTTTTTCAATGCACCTTGAGTTGAAACATATTTTGCAGAACTAGCAAGTTTGGGTTCTATGTTTGGAAAGGTAGTCACAAAGAAAATGGTAACTTTGTAAATGAGGATACAGCATTTGAATTTAACTCAGGAATAGCATGAGCTAGACTGAGTCCATTGAAAACAACAACAAGCAGGACAAAATGTGAAGAGAGGCCTGCCTGACTGTGGCAGACATTAAAATATTTCTATCTAGCTAGAAGACAGCAGTCCTACATATCATCTGGGAACACAGAAAGTGACTGGTGAGGGCCGGAGAGCATTGTGGTAAAGAAAACGGAAGACCTTGACATAGCATCGGAGAAAGAAAAGAACCTTCTCTGAAACTCCTTTAACTGTTTCCTTGTTTATTTTCAATAGATGATGGAATAGTTTTAATGAAAATTCTGTTTATTGACCATGAAATGATACATTGACAAATTGGTCAGTAATGTGTCATGGTACTTTAAAGTGTCAGTCAAGTTAGTGTTGGGATAGCTGTGCCCACCTCTTAAGAGAGGTGGTCCACAAAGACCGTGATGAAAGATCCAAGAACAGACTGAAAATATTCTCAATTTATGTGCAAAACCCCTCAGGCAATAAGGGTGGTTTAAGATCTTTTTATATCACCAGTCTGTGAAGTCGGAAATTCATCATAGGTCCATTTACTTGCTGCCAGCCTACTCTCTTGAAAACCTGTTGCCATTTCTTTGGATTTCAATCTCTTTTTCTGATTTATGAAGCAAACTGGGCTATAGCCCTTTACAGCAGAAACATGTGTACTCCGGGTAGGATCATATTGAAACTACTTTAGATTTTATGACAGTTTGGTACACTTGAAATATTCACGGTCACTATACTACATTGCATTATTTAATATGATATGATGAGAACCCCAGACTCTAGTTTCTTCTTAATTTAACCAATGTACTTATGCTCACAAACCCAATGACCTCCACTTCTAACCTAGTCAGATGTTTTGCACTTAGTGTTCCAAATGAAGAATTCTCTCAAAGGCCCAATTGTTCAATAAATGAGGTAACTTCTGATGCTTATGCTAATTTTATTTTCATATATTCAAATGAGAGGATGTAGTAGACTTGTGTAAATAGCTTATATTTTTCCTTTAGACAAATCCAAAAATCAAAAGATTTTTTATGTCAATTTCAGAAGGCATACTTGAGCAGACACTAAAATAACATTATAAAATTTTACTGACAATGACCTTGTTACCTTTTAGCTTTTCAAATTAAAATTAGGTCACAGTGCAAATAAGGTCTTCTCTTTCCATGTACAGAAAGTTAAATCTATTAAAAAAAAAAAAAAAAAAAGAAAGAAAGGCATCTATGGTAGTGCAAAGTTGCCCTATCCACCCAGGATTTTCTTCACAATCTGTTTTAAAAACTACATTTCAATAAAAAGCTCAAAAGACCAAAAAAAGCAATACACACTGATATAAGAAGGGAAAAAATAGCTTGCTGGCATGTCATATATAGAAGATAACATCAATATTTTTCCAGTTATGGATGCACAACTTGGAATATGCACAAGAGAGCAGAAAGTGCTCATTTACTTTTCTGTTAAAAAGATATGTATGCTTTTGTAGCCATTTAAAAAAAAGCTTTTGAAAAGGGGAGTGTAAGAGAGCAATCCACCTACGTGATTTAAAATTCAGTTTTCCTCAAAAGCCGTTTCAGGAAGGGGGTTGCCCTCGGCCAGGATGGAGCAGGGACAGGACCGGGGCCAGGGCTGGGCGGCGGCTCATCGCCCCGGGCTCCCTGGGAGCATGGGGGCCTGCTCTCCCTGTACCCGCAGGGGCCAGGATGGAGCGGGGCCTGCACCAGTCCTGGTGTCCCTGAGGTTGGGGCCGGGGCCAGGTGGCGGCTCCGCGCCCTCCAGGCTCCTGGCAGCAGGGCAGGGCCAGAGCGGAGCGGCAGTTTCTAGCCCCCCCATCCCTGCCGCTCCCGGGGGGACGGGGGCCCTTCCCTGTGAAGTGTGCAGCTGGGACCGTCCCTTCCCACACAGGCACAGTGGCTTCCGGGGCTAGCAGCAGCCTGGGAGCACGGCTACGGGGAAGCCCTAGTGTCCCTCAAGGGCAGTGGCTCCTCACCCTCACCCCGGAGTGCGTGCAGCGGCACGCAGCCCCAGGCCAGCTGTGGCCGGGAATTTCAGCACCACGGCTGCTAACGGAGAGCGATAGAGAGCTGGCCCTGGCACTGTGTTGGTGCTGTGGCATCTCTAAGGTGCGGCTGCCATGAAAACAAAGATGGTGCCTAACGACTGAAACTTGTGAATTCTTCGACGAGAAAACACCAGAATTGAGGTGGGACCCGACTGGCTGGATGAAAGGGAAGCTAGCTTGGCCAGGAGGAAGGCGACGATATTCATGCGAGACGGAGAAGGCTTAAAGGTCGAGGCACGGCCCCACCCTGCTCTCTTTTTTGGCTGCCGCTGGGAGGAGAAGGATCACGGCCCCAGTGTCCAGCGCCTGCAGACTCCACGGCGGGAGCCCACACATTTCTCTCAACCCGGGAGCCATTTCCAGCTGGCTAGCAAGTATCCTTCAGAAAGGGGAGAGAGGGAATCGTTTCCACCTCTGTGTTTTTCAGAGAGTTTGGAGGGCCCAAAGTCCTTCAGACAGAGGGAAAAGAAGGAGACACCCTTTCCTACCCTTCCTCCCTGTTCCTTTCAACTAGTTATCTGGCTGAAAGGAACAGTTCCCTTCCTCTTTTTTTTTTTTCCGTTTGTTTGTTTTGTTTGTTTGTTTTGTTTTGTTTTTTGTTTTGTTTTTTTGTTTTGGGTTTTTTGTTTTGTTTTGTTTTGTTTTGTTTTGTTTTGTTTTTCCTTTTTGTGTGTTGGGGATCCCTCAGTGTAATTCTGGGTTCTTTGGTGGGTTACCCTTACCTCTCTAATTCAAATTCCTTGTAATAAATTGTTCATCTGCTGAAAAATTCTATTCAATTTTCCGTCACTTTTATTGAACCTGCCCCCTGAATGCTAAAAGGTGGATTAAACCACAACAGCTTTATATTTCATATATGTCTGCTTTGTCTTTCGAATTTGTCACCTCTTGTTTTTGTGACTGTCCATTGTGGTTTCTCATGTTACAATACCTATATGGTTTTGTGATTTTGTGTTCTTTGTGGAAGAATGCATGCTACTCAGAAACTTCTAAGCAAGTCACTTTCAGTTCTTTGTTGCAGATACTTTTTGGCCTTTCCCATCCAAAGTAACATCTAATGTAGCATGAACACCAGGAAATCACTAGACCAGTTGGTATCCATATTTTTCCTGTTATCCTGATTTGTCTGCAGAAAGGTACCTAATTTTACTTTTCCTCTTATAAGTTTAGAAGCTAGACTGTAGAAGAAGTGAGTTTCATTTAACTAACAATTAGACATTCTTGAAATGATTCAAGTACACTGTTATGATCTGATCCAGTCCAGCCACTTGCTTACTCTTTCCACATTAAAATGGGTGAGAGAATAAAAAGAATAAAAGTGAGAAAGCCTATGGGTTGACATAGAGAAAGAAAAAAAAACAACCCATGCATGCAAAAAAAATAAAGCATGGAATTCATTCACCATTTCCCATGGGCAAGCAGGTGTTCAGCTATCCTCAGGAAAGCAGGACTCTATCGCTCATAGTGGTTACTTGGGAAGGCAAATGCAATCTCTCCTAATATTACCTTCTTCCTTCTTCTTTTCCCTGCCTTATACTGCTGAACGCAGGGTATGGAATATCCCTTTGGTCATTTGAGGTCACCTGTCCTACCTGAGTCCTTTCCCAACCTCATTTGCACTCCCAGCCTACTCACTGTGATAGCAATATATAATAATAATTCTCCATTTAAATATGGATATCATTTTGTCAAGTAGTGAAAAAATATGTTTTATTAAAAAATACAAACAACAACAACAAAAATAACAAAAAAAAGCCCACACAAAAACCTGCAATCAAAATCCACAAAGAGCAAATAGTAAAAAAAAAATATTTAAAAGTAATTTTGTCCTGGTTTGGATGCTAGGAGGCACAACAATGATGAGAGACTTAATAGAGGAAAACAACAGCAAACAGTTTATTTATGTAGGGGCACTCTGAACTATGGAACCCCACTAAGGCACAACCAGATACACAAAAAAATGACCCGACAATATTTCGCAAAAAGGGGAAAAAAAACCCCAAATTGCTCCTCCAAGCTGACTGGTGAGCTAAGGAACAAGGGAAGCAGGGAAGGCCACCCTCTGGATGGTCCTGGTCCCCAGTCTAGGAGCCTGTGGAAAAGAAAGACAGAGAGAGGGACTCCGGAGGGAACCCAAGGGGACCAGAGACCATAACTGCTGCTGTATGGTTCTTCCGCCAGCACTGCTTGGTCTCCGATGACGCCACAATGACAGTGTGTGGCCTAGGAACATAGGAGCAAGGGAGCCGCGCTTCTCTCAGCAACGAAGGAAGCTGAAAGAGGCAGGACTTCAGTTTCTCCGACTTTTATGGCCTGGCTGATCTCGCGTTTTCTCGAGGCAGCCTCCCAGGCATGCTACTTCCCCATTGAATGGCAATGCAGGGGTGCCACACCCTCTCTGAGAGAGACTTCAGCACGAGGCAAGATGTCATTCCTGCCAAAAATGCCTCATGGATAGCCCCTGCTGGGAGGAGGAGCCGCCGCTGCCGCCCTGCCAGCATTGCAGATGCCCGCGGGCTTGGGGCACTACATGTGGGCTGCCCCCAATGCCACGAGTCCACTCTGTGTGGTGGCACTGGCCCTGCCCTGCACACCGGCTGCTGCCACTGCTGGGGTAGGGCGCCTCCCCCTGCAGCTGCCAGCATGGCTGCTGGGCCATCTGCCGCCACCAGAGACGAGCCCCTGCCCCGGGCATGGCTGCCAGGGCTGTGGGAACCCCAGGAGGAGGGACCAGGGGCTGCCGGGTGTCAGGGATCTGCTGCTGCCCCAGTGGGGTGGTGGTGCCGCTCCCCGCCACTGCCCAGGGCCTGGGCTGGGATCCTGCCTCGCAGGCACCCGAGAACAGACCCAGAATGGTCCCCGGTGTGCCCTATGGCCAGGCAAGGGCCAGACTGGGCCAGCTCCTGCAGGCACTCGGGGGCACAGTCCCAGTGGTGCCCAACGGCCAGGCACAGCCTGGAGCCAGGCCAGCCCGCAGGCACCCGGGGAGGGAGGTTTCACCATCCTTGCCTGTTTCCCTTCTCAGGAGAACAGAAAAAAATTTAAACAGATGAAACATCCCCTCTCCCTCCCCTCAAGGAAAAAACCCAAGTTAAACCCATTACAATAGTCATCTACTCCAAAGGATTCATGTAGTAACTAAAGATAATAAATGCGACCAACATGATCAATATTAATTCCTGGATTATTTGCAAACAAAAATATAGTTGGACTGTTATTGCCATCTTTAAACAATAATTGCAACATAATTTGAAGCAAAATGTTTTTAAGTCCATTATAACCATGTTACAAACTACATTTGTTGTCTGAAACATAATTTATATGTGAAAAGCAAGAAGTTTATTCTTTCAGTGACTGTGAACTAAGAAGTTTCTCTTAATTAAATTAATGATTATATCTTGTGACAAAATATTGCAGACCTACTACCTTTTCAGTTTGTACAGCCTCATGATTCAATTTCAAGCTTTGTTGGGGAAGTAGAGGTAAATTTAAAAAATAGATATCTATGCAACTCATTGCCTTTTCCAGACTTGACCACTTCCTATGAGATTTCTCTGCATTTTATGGATCATCTCCATCTACGGCTGCGCAAATGTACATGCAGGGGTACTATGTTCTGGATCTGACATCAACTACTACAAACTGCTTCTAAACTTTTCTTATTACTGTCTGTAACGCAGTCCAGACAGAATTAACATGAGTTATCTAATATGTATTTCATCCCTTCTGCCTACATAACAAATTGTTCATGATACTGCTGGACAGTATGAGATACATCACACAAGCAGATGGTTGCTAAATAAAAAGCTTAGGAAAATTAGAGTCAGAACGGTTTCCTCAAACAGGAGTGAAACTGTCAAGAAAAGCATCTTTCTTCACTGCCTACACTCTGTTCTCAGGAGGGAGGAAAGACTACTGCAGTAGAAGTGGCTTTTGTCAAACCAGCATGGTCATTACTATTTTCTGAACTGACCGAAACAATCAGAAATTATCAACAAGGGATATTTCTGCTCTTTTTCATCATTTGAATCTTGAACTGCACAGAGTGTTAAAATGAATATTGTGTATTTTATTTCAAGATTTGAATATTGAATACCATTTTTGTCTATTGTCTTTTGGGAAATTGATTTTGAGCACTAGAGCAATATTCCAGATAGGTGAATTAAGGCACATTCAAAAACATTTTTGAGGTTGTAAGATGCTGAAGATGTTCAGAACATATAGTTACAAAGCTATGTTTTTTTCCCATAACACTTCCTATGGAAATAATGTTTAAAAAAATCCACAATTATTACAAAAAATGATGAGTTGTTATGTATTTTATTTTGTGTACCAAAATCAACGTTTTCAGAACTTACAATGTTTCATGGTTTATGAATGATGTTCCCTAATTTAGTGTTCCCACTGAAATATTCCAAACCATTTGCTGCTTGTTCCCTCCCCTCTCTCCAACCCCTTTCCCCTGTGCAGGATGGAGAGGAGTACTGGAGTCACAAAAGGTAAAGATTACAGTTTGAGATTAGAGCAATTTCCTTGAAACAGCAATGAAATAGAGAAGAGGAAACTGAGAGGAAATGTCATTGTAGTCTACAGTTTCCTCATGAGGGGAAGAGGAGGGGCAGGCATGATCCCTTCTCTGTGGTGACCAGTGACAGGACCTGAAGGAATGGCCTGAAGCTGTGTCAGGGAAGGTTTAGATTCTGTATTAGAAAAAGGTTCTTCACTCTGAGAGTGATTGGTCACTGGAATAGGTTTCCTAGGAAAGTTGTCAAAGCACTAAGCTTGACAGAGTTCAAGAACCTTCTAGATGATGCTCTCAAGCACGTCGTGTGACTCCTGAGGATCGTTCTGTGCATGATTAAGAGTTGGATTCAATGATCCTTGTGGGTCCCATCCAACTCACTGTAGTCTATGATTCTATGAACTGTAACAACAATAATTAATAAAACCATGTACAAGAAAGGCTCACCATGGAAGATGGTAATACACAAACTGTGGAAGAGACTCCCCCTCACCCCCACCAATTAATAACTCCTCCTTCTGGCTACTGTAAAATTTTAAAAAAAAAATTAAAATGCAAACTTCATTTGGAAATTATCTCTACTTTATTGATAATGGTGTATTATTGATTTTAATTTAAAGATAAGACTTGTTTCTGATAATACCTGGGAACCAAATAGATATGACAGTAAATATACACACAGAAATATTAATTTCATAGAGCAGGCCAAGCTTTTTTTTCTTCTCTCTTTTATTGAAATGTCATTCTTTTGTTGTCCTTTACATTTTTCACTAAAAGCATACTTCCCTAGCTCCCTGAAGTACCCAGGAAAGATAATAAAAGGCATCATCTGAAGCAAACCTGTCACTTCTAATTGAAAATATATTATCAGTTTCTGTAACGTTTCATTATTAAAGTTTTCTACATCTCCCATATACATCTCTGTAAGCTATCATCAATAAATTTTGTATTCATCTCATTGCTGTTTAAAAAGAATAAATTATAAAAAACTATATACACACAACCTTGATATTTTGTTTAACAATGTATCTTATAGAAAAAGAGAACAAAAAAAATCCCCTCCAGTTTACCAATTGGCTTCTCACAAACATTTTCACCATGGCTATATCTTGCCTGCTTATTCAAGAGCAATAAATTACTTTTTGTACCTCCTTGAATAATTTATTTCCAAATTCATGATCTGATTCCACAGAGGCAGGAAGAACATTTTCTGCAGAGGTTTCTTTTTTCGACACCTGTAAATTTTTGGAAATTTTAGAACTTTTAGGAAAGTTTTCTGCTTAAGCAGGTACACAAGGACCTGTGTCTGTGTAATATTCATAGGCATTTTTATTCTTTAAAGGTTCTTGGGGACTAAAGTTTCTGCTTATCTGCAAAAACAGAGATAACACATGTTTTGTCCACAGCTTTCCTGGTTATATACTTGAATAACAAATTATTATGATGTCTCCTCAAACTGTAAGCTAGAAGCAGCAGCAAGTTGTTAAAAAATTTTACACTGTCTCATATGTTCACAAGCATTTTTTAATCGTTGCATAGAGAATCTGGGATTGTGTTTCTCCATTTGTTTGCATATCCTCAATAAAGACAGAGACTGTCACCTTTCAAATAGTAGTTGATAAGTTCTTGTTTGTAAAAATTAGAAATTTCTTCAAATGCTACAAATCCCTACATTATACACTAGAGGATTTTTGGCCTAATATTCCCAAGAAATCTTAATTTATCTGATATTGTTAAGAAGTAATCTGATGCTTAAGTGCACAAAGTGAGAGTTATATGAGTCTTTTGTTGTTCTCAGTGAGTTGGATTATAAACCTTGGAATAAATAAGGAGAGTGATTAAGATGGGGGAGCTTTCCAGTGCTCTGAAGGCTATAGTAGTATTTTTTTGTGGAAATTGAAGTCATATTGCTCTGCATTTTGATTTTGATAAAATTCAAACTACTTTGTAAAAATGTAAAGAGAAAAAGGTATCTTTTAACTGTAAAAGCTTGCCTTCAGAAAGCCATTTTCTTGACTATTTTGTTCCTGTTGTCATTACTGTTGTTACTGCAACAAATTCATTAGTGAAAAAAGGTAGTTCTTAATTTCACAAAGAGTATTTTATGTGCAATTGTTTGGAGAGCTTGTTGAGCTTCTTGGCCTTTAATGAACCAAGAATGTAATTTTGGGAAAGAGGTTGAAATCAGAAAATTAGAGCTCAATGAACTGTTTCAGAAAAATATGAGCTGATCTGAATAAGCCACAATTAATTCAATTGAACAAAACTGAGGTATCATTAATTTAAGTGTTATGGTTTATACTCCTGAAATATTCATGCCATGTGCTAGCTAATAGACAGTCAGTCTCAGCTCTCAGCTAAAGGATTGCACTGCAAGCTGCAGGATGAATGGCATGGCTCTTTCCTCAGCTGCCACAGGTCACAGTTCTACAATTTAAGGTAATGTGAAATAAACACAAGTGCAAGCTGATGTTCTGGATTGTCACTTGTGTCTGCTCCAGGTGAATGTTTTAACTCTTTGGTTAAGATGGACAGCAATTTGTTACAGAGGGTGGTGAGATCTGAAACTATACTTTTAAATTCCCAGCCCTGCAGCCATCAGCTCACGGGCTCAGCCAGTTTTACTTTAAAAAAATATATATATAGGGTTCCTTAGAACCTTTAGATAGCATAAAGAGAAGAAGCCACAGACTTTTCCTCAAGAAGTACTTTTACTGATAATTTAGGGGAGAAAATAAAAGAACTTGGCAAAAGTTCAAAAGGATATCATTTGATGTAGACAAAACATTCCACAAAAGTGGAACCAACCCAGCATATACCAATCCACAGTACATAATTAAATCCAAATCCCTCCAGCTTTAAGCTACCCAAAACCTCAAGAAAGGAGCAGAGAAAGAGGAAGAAAGAAGAGATAAGAAGGAGAAAGAGAGAGAGAGACACACAGATATAGTTACCGCTTATGCCTTGTGGAATATCAGCTCTCACGTCCAGATGGCAGGGCTGCAACAACATGGAGAGAACAGACTCAATTTTTTTGCATTCTGGTGCTTGTGAGCATCTACCACCTAGCGGAACCTCTGTCCTATTGGCCATTTTGGGACTTCAGGGCAGGGTGAAGGGCTGTGTTCTGTGTTCTTACTGTCCCAACCAATCTAAGACTGGGTTAGGGTCTCTAGTAAATGTGTTGAAGTGTTCCAGGCTTTTTTGACTGGCAGCTGCCACGGAGCTGCCTCATGAGTCTCACAGGGGCTGGCATGTGTGTCAGGACTCATCTCCATTACCCATGATTCTTTAATTGAATTCATCCTTGAGAAGTCCATAGGAGCAAGTTCTATTCTGTAAAAAGTGATCCACATCCAAAAGGCCTATCCTATTTGCCAAACATGCTAAATTATGTAATAAATACCACTGATTCCATGTTTCTGGAAAAATATTTTCTGAGATGCATTCACAGATCTCTCATGCTTTGATTCTGCAAAAATTATCATTTATCATAGATTCACAACTGAAAACAATGCATTAAAATTTGCTTCCACTGAATGCAGCTTTCTAAAGCTTTCTAAAGCTGCACACAAATATAGAGAAAAGACTGTATGTAAAAGATAGCTGTCCTCTTTACAGATGGTAAGTATAGATTGAATATTGCTGCATTCTTAGGTTTATTTCTCATTCCAAATTGTGTCAATATAGCCTGTAAATGAATAATAGGCTTTGGCCTTTGCAAAAGGTTTTTCTCTATCTGTTGAAGCTCTAGGATGTGCATTTCAGCTACTGGGAAAAATGTTGTTATGCTTTGCTCATACTTTCTTGCCTGAGGAGTACAGAAGCCTCTCAGACTGGTGTCAACAAAATGGCTTTCAAGTTAATTGAAAACTATAGTCAACCTGCTTGGGATTTCTGTCACAGAGCAAAGGGGAGAATTTCATTTAACCAAGCCTTTGCAGTGTTTATGTGTGTTGTATTCTAAGTGTCATGTCAAGGCCTAGATGAAAAATAAACAGTAAACAGAAAGGGATTCCTTAGAAATGGTGCAAAAACTTTCTGATTAAAAGCATTGCTTGCAGGACCTTGACAATGTATTGCTGCAATGAAGCCTTTTAGGGTTCCAGTTCAGCAGATTCAGTGCTTAGTTGACCTTGGTGAAGTTACTGTCATCCTCATGCACGCCTCTAGGTTGTTAGCTAAACAAACCCTGGTGAAGTCACTCATAGGATTCCAAAGTCTTACTGATCTCCATCAGTCTGAAAGAGGTGTCCATCTGTACCATTTTATGCGACTTGAGACTGCTAATATATGATTGCTGAGCTATTTTTCTCATGTGCAACAGATATTTTGAATGACAACAAGTAGGTCATTTGCTCTGTATAACTGCTCAGGTACAATGTACCTCTGTCTAAAATCGTCTTATGAATAAATATCTTTTCATGTATTTGAAGACTGCTAGGCAACCAGGAATGTTTTGGTAAAATTTATCTAGAATGCAAAGCTTATATTCTCTTTCTATAGTTTTTGTCTTCTATCTTATTTAATCAAAATGATGTGTCATACTACAATTTGAAATATTTATTTTACAGCCTTCAGATTACTCTGTTTTTCTTCTACTAAAACATGTTGTGAAAAACTAGATCAGAACTTATTTTTCTGAACTGTAATCAAAACTGCTTCTTTAGCTTTATATGTGTTTATTTTAATTCCTGCTTGTCTCTTTCATAAGCAGGAACTGGGCTTTTTATGGATACACACAGAGCTCACCTCAGCAGTGTTCCACAACTGAAATGGTCTTCTTGTTAACAAAAGTGTTTCTTTCTCTCATAAAATTTTGACTACTCAGTGCCTAATTGACTTGCCTTATCCCTCCAATTGTGTTTCAGTAGATGCACTATTTCTGAATCTTAAGTGAAAAACAGTTTTAGTTTAAGCAATTCTATGGAGAAGCATGAAAAAGCTGGAAATATTGTACGGTATTTCTGGACATTGCTATATGAAATTTTATGATTTTTTGCATTTGCCAACACACATAAATATGAGAGAAAAAACTGCTTAAATTACAAATTATTACATGTGCAAATTAATTATAAATAAAATCATGCGCATGGGTCACATATATATGACAACAGGAATATACACGTACAATGGTGATTGAAAAAATTGATTCATACATTTGTCTTTGAATAGTTTTAAAATTTCAAAAATTGATTATGGAAAGCATAAATGGCTAAAAAGGATTTACTGCCTCCTCCTAAAACATGGTAGGTATCTACCTTTTGTTTGAACTTGACAGCTGAAATAGAAAGTGTGGATCACTGCTGTTTTCTTTTCAAGGGAAAAAAAGACTGTGTTCTGGCTGGCTTATACACTGTACTCAAGGCAACAAGCAATGGGCTATGACACAGATCAATAGAGAACATTTTATTGCACTCACCAGCTGTCCTACAGCACAGAAACCTTTATGCAACACACAGGTATTTATAAAACAGTAAGCTCTGAAATGCTGCTTTTGTGCATCTGTAGATACTCTTTAATAAAATTAAATTAGTATTTAGATAAAAATGAAACCAAGAATTGAGGTGATATTTCTTATTTTATGAAGTTATCCACAACACCTAGAGCAATTTGAAGTGCACTGTTTTGCTTTTGTTCAGTTTGAGAAGTGGTATTGTCAAGGTAAAATATGTATCATCTCTTACCAGAATTTTTACACATACCTCCTCAACAAGCAGGTTTTACAGATTTGCTAGCAATCTACTCCCCTTAGAACGCCTTCAAAGTTTGTGAGAAAGAAATTTATAGGAGAAAAGTCTAACAGACTGTTATAAGGCTTCATTCATGTGTGCAATGATAAAACAAAAGAAAGAAGTAACAATTTAGATCCATATGACTGTAAACTTGTACAATAAAAACAAGCATACATTGTGTACTGAGCTAAAAGACAAACGATGCTGATGTCGTTAGGACTGCATAGTGAATATGATGTGTGGAATTCATACAGTTATCAATGATACTTCCTTTCTAATTACTATTCACAAGCTTGAAAGAAAGGATACTTCTGTCAGACAAGCAGAGGTTATATTCACTGGTGAGTAATATTATATGAGTAAAATTTTTATAAATTGCAGTCCTTACATACTGATGGTAGTTAACAGAACTCTAGCATGTCGCTCTTTAATCCACAAGACTTGTTGGAGTGCCTGAATGCAACTGGTTTAAATGCAATTGTAATGTTAATTTTACCAAAAGGATTTTAGGCATCACCATTCACCACCCTTTGAACCTTCATGGCATCTTGAGCTCCCAGTAGAAAATAACATGATGAGCAAGGTCAATGTCCAAACAGTTAGGAAAACTGCCACAGTCAAGTGAAGGTGAAACAGTAAAATGATGAATTTCATGGGAAATCTCACAGGATATTCTGAGTTGTAAGGGACCCACAAGGATCATTGAATCCAACTGTGATCACCCATGCAGAGATTGAACCCAGAAACCTTTGGGTTACTAGCACCAGGTTCTAACCAATTGAGCTAATCTCAAGGAATTATGATAGACAATGATTTATAATCTGTATTCAACAATGTGTTCTTAGATGGTACTGGGATATTTCAGTTAAATTTCCTGTGCAACTTTCACAATATTTGCCTTCTCATAACCAAATTTGAAAAGGATAAATGAATAAAAGCAACAGTGGCATTTAATCTAAAACATCCAAAAATATTACAACAAAACCAATTTTTTTCGCATATCTCCAGCATGGTAAAATTGGAATTATGAGAAAAATATGTCCCTTTCTGAATTATTTGTTCTTCTTTACATTTATTGGACAGAAGAACATATTTTAAGGTAAGTTCCCCAAAACTAAAGATAGTAGCATATAGAATATAACCATATATTTTCATCTCTTTCTAATTTTATTTGTGTGTCATCCTCTGCTAGACAGGTAGGAAAAATTATTTTCATTTTAAGATATGAAACTTTGGAATTTTTCAATTACTCTTTGTAGTTTCATGTCTCCAAGTTTTTGTAATGTTTTACCACTTTGGAATGATCTTCCTTTGTTATGGGAAAAAAAAAAAAATCTTCACTAAGATCACTAAGATCTTCACTAAATCCCCCATTAAAATTATATTTTTTCATCATAAAAAGTTCTTGTGATATCGTATAGTAAAGACAGCATATAAAATAGGGTCCTTTACAACATCATGCGAAAGAGAACTATGTCAATCTTTAATGCTACTTTCTATGCTAAACTTCTGTTAATCAACTTCTTATAGCAATCAACTTCCAAAGTATAGGCAACAGAACTTGATAGGTTCATATCATAATACTAAATCAAAATACATACTTGACTGCATAGTAAGCAGTCAGGAAATTTACATTAAACCCTGTCCTCAAGAAGCACCAAAGAACACAAGCCAAAACCTAATGCAAAACAGTAGTAGAGCAAAAAATTTGTTTTCAATTTTCAGTCAGGCAATGGTTGATATTGCAATATGCTTATTGATGCACAGGTAAATGCTAAGACTGATGTTTTCACAAGAGTTCTTATATTCACAGAATATATTTTCATTTAAGAACTAAAAACCAACAAAACAAATAAAAATAGATTTCTTATATAATACAGAATGAGGGTAGTTCTGCATTCATTCTGTACTATCAGTTGTGATTTTCTAGATATTCCAAAAAGACTCTAAGACAATGATTTAAACCAATATCCTAAAGCTCTCTTAAAATGGAGACTTTAATTTTTCATTGCACTGAATTTTGTTGCAGTTTGCCCTTAAGGAAAAAAAGATTATTTGCCTAGGGATTCTTGGAGACACCATAATATTAAAAGTGTCAAATCTGCCTGCAATAAGATTCATTATAATCAGTATGAAGTCAAAGGCATCATTAACTTTAGTTATACACAAAGGTTCCACTAATATTCCACTGAAATACTTTCTGTTTAACTAATCCATTAACTTTCCCTAAAACCAATTGTCATTAAGATACCTTTGGTTTTTTAATGAACATGCTAATGCGTAATCATTCCTTTGGATATTTAAAGAGTTGCTGTTTAGATAAAGAAGATTATTAATCCTTAGTAATGTAATTAAATTCTATATGAAATTATAATGTCCTATTAGCCATACACGGACACAAAAATCTCATTTCTGCAATTTTTCTCTTAGTTTTATAAAGTGTTAATGGGGTAAAAGATGTATTAGAATATACAGTCATAATTCTGCAAACTCTTTCATATATAAAGGAAATCATCATTGAAGCACATGGCAAAAATTTTCTTTTTTCTTCTGTTTTTTTAATGAAGAACAATGAATGAGATTTATTTCGATGATCAAATCCTGAAAGTTTCTAATTGTGGAACACCATATCCTATAAATGTTACAATTACAGAATGAAAGAATAAATGAATGAATAAATAAATAATGACAACAAGAAAAATGCTTAAAAAAACCCAAAACATAGTTCTTATACAAGCAAACGACTGTCACTTTAGATATCTAGGAAAAATACCCTCATCATATAAATTGTGGAACCCTAATGAAAATTCTGTTAGCTACTCTGTATGCAAAATGCTACAGAATATGCAGCACAATTTCCCAATGTAGATAGGATATCTGCAATGCAGATCAGAGGAAGGAAATTCTGCCTAAGTTTACTATATATATGTCAAAGCATGTTTATGTATTACTTACATACCTCCTTGCAAAGAGAGCATCTTCCACATAAATATAGGATGTTTTTTATTTTATCTACACTTATAAAAATAAAAATTGTGATTACTTCGGCACATGCCCACTGCTATAAAATCTCTGTTAATAACTTTTATTTTTAAGTATTGAAGGAAGGGAAGTAGAAACAACATGTATCTTTCTATAAAGCCTCCTCTTGGAGGGGAGACGTGCTCTTTCACAGCTTCCCTTCTTTACTAGCTATTTTGGTGATAGATGCCTCACTCCATTTAACTATCTGCTTTCTCTCTCACATATGCAGAGCTAGTATATTTATCATTCACTTATAACAAGGTTTTAAAGTTAAGGTGTCAGGCAGTCATTTAAGTTTCTTTGGTACAACTATGAAAATTTAATGGCATGAAGTAGTTTTAGGTTTCAGGATAAATCAAGTTCTAAGTCTGCCTTATATTCAAAGATTTTCATTAAAACAGTGGCCTGAAAAAAACACAATAACCTGAACAAACAAAACCCAAACAAAAAAATCAAACAAAACACACAAGCAAACAAAAAGTGAACAAATACATCACAAAACAAAACAAACAAACAAAAACCCCAAACCAACCCCCCCCCCCCCAAAACAAAACAACATGGAAAAGTCTGACCAAAACCCCTCTCACATGTCATTATCTTATTTTTTCCCCTCCAGATTTTCTATTCTTTTACAGCAAATTAAGAAATGAATGGTTCTTCCTTTTTGAGAACCCCTCAAAAAAAGAGAAAAAGCAACTTTTAGTTTAGATTACATCCAATACTGCAAAGAATCAGCAATATTTCAAGCTTGCTGTGTCAGGCTGCATTTTTTCATTCTCAAATTGGAGATTGAAGATGCTGCCTCTCAGAGGAAAAAGAGTCCAAGTATCTTAATTGCTCTACTTTGTCTCTGGGTGAGGCAGCATCTCCCAGAGTTTTTTACTGAGTTTGGACCTCCTGGAAGTCAGGAAAAACAACCATTCCTCATAGATGTCACTCTCCAGATATTATGCTTCAGTGATGGACCTCCTGCTCTTCATTTAAAAAAACTCCCTCAGACAAAACCCTCTACTTAAAAGCATTTAAAGAAGGAAATGTGCATTAGCACTTCTCTCTTGCCCTTACCATTTTCTAATCTACTATTGACATTATTATGATGTGGCTAAGAAAAGAGATGTTGTAAAAAAGGCATCTGCTGTTACACCTTCTCAGAGGTGTGACTCAGAAATAAAAGCCTTAAAAATACTATCTGCCGTGGTAGGATTAAACCTGGCCAGGGATGTGAGGGTCAACAAGAAAAATTTTAATTGGAATGTTAGTGATAAAAGGAAGACAAGGTAAAATGTGGGCTCTCTCTGTATGGAAGCAGTAGACCTGGTCACCTGGGTCTGAAGAAGTCTAATGTACTCAATGACTTTTTTACCTCAATCTTTGACATGAAGTGTTCCGCTCAAGTTGCAGAAGGAAAAGATACGGACTGGGAGAATGAAGAACCACACATTGTAGGAGATCATGTTTGAGACCGTTTAAGGAACCTGAAGGTCCACAATTCCATGGGACCTGATGAGATACATCCACAGGTTCTGAGGGAATTGTTGAAGAAAATGGATAAGCCACTATCTGTCATATTTGAGAAGTTGTGGTATTCTGGTGAAGTTCTCACTAACTGGAAAAGAGGAAACATAACCCCACTTTCAACAAGGAAAAAAAGGAGGACTCAGAGAACTACAGGCCAGTCAGTCTCATCTCTGTGCTTGGCATAGTCATGGAGCAGATCATCCTGAAAACTATGCTAACACACATGGAAAATAAGACAATGACTGATGACAGCCAGAATGACTTCACTAAGGACAAATTTTGCCTGAAAAATTTATTGGCCTTCTATGATGGGGTTACAGCAGTGGTGGATGAAGAAAGAGTGACTAATGTCATCTACCCGGACTTGTGCAAAACATTTGACATTGTCTTGCACAACATTCTTGTGTCTGAACTGGAGAGACATGGATTAGACAGCTGGACCGTTTGGTGGATAAGGAGTGTACAGGATGATTGCACTCAAATTGTTGTGGTCAGTGGTTTGGTGTCCAAGTGGAGATCAGTGACAAATGGTGTTCCTCAGGGGTCGGTATTAGAATTGGCAGTTTTTAACAACTTTGTTGGTGACCTGGACAATGAGATTGAAAACACTCCCAGCAAGTTTTCCAACATCACCAAGCTGTCTGTTACAGTTGACACAGTGGAGGAAAGGAATGCCTTCCACAGGGGCCTTGACAGGCTTGAGAGTTGAGCCTGTGCAAACCTCATGTACAGCAACTCCAAGTGTAAGGTCCTACACAAGGGTCAGGGCAATCCCAAGCACAAATATAGGCTGGGAAAAGAATGAAGAAGAAGGACACTCCCTGAGGAAAACAATTTGGCGGTGTTGGTGGATGAGAAGCTTGACATGACCTGGCAGTGCATACTCACAGGCCAGAAAGCAGGTCATATCCCAGATTGCATCAAAAGAGGAGCAGCCAGCAGGTCGAGGAAGGTGATTTTCCCCCTTTGCTCTATCTAAGGAGACTCCACCTGGAGTACTGCATCCAGCTTTGGGATACCCAGTACCGCAAAGACATGAATCTGTTGGAGTGAATCCAGAGGAGGGCCACCCAGCTGATAAAGCTGGAAGGCCTCTATTGTTGAATACAGGTTTTTGAGTTGGAGCAGTTAAGCCTGGAGAAAAGAAAGCTGCTAGAAAAAAGAACCCTCTAGAAGCCTTCAAGTTCCTAAATGGGGCATACAAGAGAGCTGGCAAGGGCCTTTCTTTTTGCAAGGGGAAGTGACTTCATATAGAAAGAGGGCAGGTTTAGATTAGTGTCCTGGTTTGGACGCTAGGGGGGATAACCGACAATGAGAGACTCAATAGAGAAGACAACAGTAAACAGTTTTATTAGCTAGAGGCTTTATAAACTGTGGAACCCCACTAAAGCACAAATCGATTACACGCATAACAACCCAACAATATTTGCAAGAAAAGGGGGAAAAGAAAGAAAAGAAAAAAGAACAAACTGGTCCTCCGAGTTGGATGGTGGGCTGTGCTGCAAGGGAAGGAAGAAGACTGGCCCGAAGATGGCACTGGTCCCACACCAGAGCTGCTGAAAAAGAACAACAGTGAAAGAAACCCCAAGGGGAACTCAAAGGGCAAAGATACCACAACTCCTAACCACTCCAAGTGGTTCCTCTGCCTGCACTGCCTGGGTTCCAAAGAAAACATGTGGCCAAAGGACTGGGAAGAGCAGGAGTAGATCCTCTCTCAGCAACAAAGAAGCCAAAAAAAAGGGCAGGACTTCTGTCCACAGCCTTTTTACAAGGTGCCAGTTCTTGGATTTTCTCAGAGTCCTCTTCCGGAGCATGCTTCTTCTCTAATGCATGGCAGCACAGGATGCTGCCCCCTTTATGAGATTTCACCACAAGGCCAATATGGCGTTCCCACCAAAAAGGCACATGGTGGGCACCTGGAGGCCCAGGGTTGCCGGTGGCACTGCTTGTGGGGCTGTACCTGCCACCACAAGTGTGTCCCACACAGTGGTGCCAGCCCAGAGACCGGCCCTGCCCTGCACACTGGCTGCAGCTGCCGCGGGGCAGGGGGGAGGCCTGTCCTCTGTGAGAGGGGCTGTCGCTGCTGTGGGCCACCCCGAGCATGGAAGATCCTGTGGGCTTTTTTCCCATCTACATTAGCATTGAACCTTAAGAAGAATCCTATTATTCTGAGGAATTGAAGATGACAGTACAATTAGTTACTATTTATTCACTTGATGCTCCATAGAAATAACTCTGAACTATTGAAAGCAGACAAAGCCCTGGGCACCGAAGCGGGCACCATTTCTAGCCACAGCAGCTGGCTTGGGTGCAACTCCTGCTGGATATACCTGCATAGCTGCTCGCTCGGAAGCCTCTCTGTGGCAGCAGCAGCCAGGACAGGCGTAGCTACCACCACCACCACCACTGTCCCATCCCTGCCACAGCCACTGGGGAAGGTGCCCCATGCACCACCTCTGGTTCCGTCGCTGCCCTGGCCCTGGCTCCAGCAGCAGTAGCAGCACGGAGCAGTGACAGCAGCACGGACACAGCCACTGAGCTCTGCGGAGCCTGCTGTGCCCCCCAGTCCATTGGTGTGGGCCACAGATTGGCTCCATGCTGAGCAGGGAACAAAGCGCCACCAGGCCACTGCGCTCTGCCACAGGGGCCATGGAGACTGCACCCCTTGCATTCCCAGTCCCGCAGCTGCTGGAGCCCAGTGAGGAGCGAGCTTGGCCACAGAGACCAGGCTTCAGCTGCTCCCCATGTTGGCCAATGGTAGGTGCGGGTTGGCTCCGCCACGGAGGAATGGGCGGGAGCGGCTGTCTCAACTCGCTGCACTCATCATCCTGTTCTGCAGCCTGAGGCTGGGACTCAGCTGTTTCACTGTGCTTCACTTTCCTGGGAACAACAAAAAAGTGTTTTAAAAGACAAGCATCCCCTCTCCTACCCCCCAGGAAAAACCCCCAAGGTTAAACCCATTACAATTAGATACAAGGAACAAACTTAAATGTGAGGTTAGGGGGACAATGAAAGAGGTTACTCAGAGAAGTTGTGGATGCCCTCTTCCTGGAAGTGTTCAAGGACAGGTTGGATGGGTCTTCAAGCAACCGGGTCTAGTGGAAGGTGTCCCTGCCCATGGTAGAGAGGTTGGAACTAGATAATCTTTAAAGTCCCTTTCAACCTAAACCATTCGATGTTTCTGTTAGTGATATGACTACAAACAGCTGATAGTTGTTTTCCGTACCCTTCATTGAAGGTATATCATGTTAACTATGGTCCTTTAATGATTTCTCACAAAATGGCGAAAATTTAATTTTGTATACCACACATATATTTAAGTTTCTTCTTATATAATTCTGTTTGTCACAACATTTGAATATGAAAAATTTAAACAGGAATTTCAATTATTCAACAAGGGATTTTCATCTGCTATTTAGTTCTTCCAAATACTCTCAACTGACCTTGTTGAAGTCCTGAGGACTCTGTTTACAATCTCTGTATATAAAGTCTCTGTCAATTTCATATTAATGATCATTACTTTTAGCATTCATTTGATTAATGGAGTCTATTCAGTCATCAGGACTATGTAAGACCACTTAGGATCAGAGCCAAGTATTTTTACCAGTGTAGTCAACTACTCCTCTTATGGCAGATACTAAATATTAATGGATGCAGGTATATACTGGTGAAATCAATGAGAGATTTTCCATGGAACAATAGATTTGCATGCTGAATCCCATGATCTTGCTAGGCACTTTACAGACTGAAATCCTTAAATAAAATTAAATCCTAAACCAAAGTTGGAATCCCAGAAACTGTTTAGTCATGCTCCACCTACATATAAAGAAGTTATTATGTGGTTCGTCAAGCCATACTAGCTCTCAAAGACTTTATTTTTCAGCTGGTATCGCAAGATATTGGTCAATATTTAGTTTTGTGAATTATTTTTTTTTATAATTAAAAAAAGTAAAAAATTTCTTTTTGTATGACCAGTCTTACAAGATTTAAGTTGTGAATGCTTTTAGTAAAGATTGCATTTTACATATTGCACAAAGATAGAAAAAAAATTAGTTAGTTTATAACAGAAATAACTGCTGAATGACTAATATAAATTTTCTTCCAGTGTTATGCCATTCTAAGAACACTGGTTGCAAGACATTTAATTATCTTTAGGTTGAAATGAAACAACTTTCTGACTATTAATTATTCATGTATACCACTGATTTGTATTTGTTTATTTAATTACTTTAGAAAGACATCTATTACTGTGGCAAATGGGAACCTCGTGTTGAATTTGAGAACTTATTTTCCTACTGTGGATGCATCTGGTACATAGAGAAGTTTGTAATCTAGTGGAATAGAATAAGTTGATTTTCCAGCACAGGACTGGAGTGACAGCAGGATTTAAGCGAAAAGAAATGCAGGAAAAGAAAATGTTATAAGTTGGTTTGCCATAGACCCACTGATACCGTGACTGAAGAAATGGTGTCCTGCAGCAGTAAAATAAATTCTCAGCTTCTTTCCAAAACTTGTACATCAGTGCAACAAAGAGGGTTTTTTTTTAATCCAAAAAGTAAAGGTACATTTAAACACACAGTTTTACACTGTGCTTTAAATCATATCATATAAGCTTACTCAGCCATTCGGGCTTGGCAGCTTCTATAGAAAAGAAGATCTTTCAGATAAATACTATATGAATGTTCTCTGTATTTTGCCACTTTTAGAAATTCAACTGTCAATTAATGCAGTTAATTGCTAGTCAATCTATTTCATGAACACTCTCATCTAAAACCAAACTTAATTAGAACTTAATCATGTTCTGACTAACTCTCCTTCTCCCAAAATTTATTTGAATTAGGGGAAACCTAGTGGACTTTACATTGCTCAGCATTTTGCAAGGCATTAACACAAGGGAAGAATAGTTGCCAAGTGGATGAAAAAAAATAACTGCCAACCAGTTTGACAGTGTTATAAGTTTTTCTGCAGTCTAAACAATTACTAAATAGCAGATGAGAATGTTTTCCACCGTTTCTAGAAAAGAATTTCCAGAATCAGATGACAGGAATGACAGTCACCTTCTAAAATACAGACTATCACTTTACAAAGAAAACTGGAAGCTCGGGAAATTGATTTATTCAAGACCATTGGGGAGGGGCTAGGAGTATATAACCCAGCAAATAACTAGCAAAAACCTCCCAACGAATATTGTATTACATAGGTTCTAGCCATTCTTCTAATAATAAAATATTCTTATGGTCAAATTCAGTGGGTGATAAAGTATATGTCAATGGTCCAGAAAAGTTGTTGAAGAAGGTGAAACAATTTATTTCTTTTTCAAGGCAAGAGTTGGGGAAGTAATGAACTTGAAAATTGTATTGGGATCTGGCCTTAAACTAAAAGGAAATATTTAAAATATTCTTAGTAACTGAGGACCACTCTTTTACTTACCATTAGCCTGTTATCACAGTAATTTCTTGAGCTTTCAACTAGGGTTTTATGTCACTGTTTACTAATAGCATAGAAAGACCAAGGGAGAAAATCAAATTCTCTCATTTAAGAGTAATTTTTGTAACCTTGGAGTAGTAATCTTTCAAAAAATAGTTTTGTACAAACCAAAACAAATTGTACAGAGATTTAGTTAACTACATCAAGCAGCATATATAAATACTTTAATGTCTATTATCATTACTACAGACACTCCAGAGTTCTGTGTTTGTAAAAGTTTTGGTCTCACACATATTACACATTGGGGATTCCTTCTATGCTTCTCTGTAAGCAAAGCAAGAGAGAACTTTGTAGTTTTGATCAAAAAGACAGACAGAAAAGCAAGGCAATTTTTTATGTAATATTGAAATTTCCCTATGGCACTCAGAGGAAAAGCTCTATACAATATATGTGATATGTGTATCTGTAAGCAGCAATTAATACATAAAGAGAAACGTCACACAATTTCCACAGCTTCACACTGCCAGCATGATTTTCTCTGGCAATTAACAGCAAAAAAATGATCCCTCAAAAAGTGTCAAGGGAAAACAGAGACTTTGATAAAGCACAAGCTGGTTTTTAAACAAGTTTGACACCATACAAATGAACCTTTCTTTTTTCCCATTTTCAATACTATTATATTTTAACACCTTTTTGGTGTGCAACTCTGTCCTGTCACTTTCAAAAAAATTAAATAAACCTATTACTTGGTAAGTGCCACAATTGAAACCTAAAAATATTTCTGTCAGAAAAAAATTAGTCATTGCATTTTCCAAATACCAGGAATGTATAATGAAAAGGAAATTTAACTCCTTCTTAAATGCTACATAGAGCCAGAAATACTTCAGCTCTTCTCCCTATATTTCAGGAACAAGGCACTTAATAATCAATGACATTTCAAAATCAGTAGTTAGCTCAGAGAAGTTTCTCACTGTGACTATTCACCATTAATGTCTTCAAGATTCCAAAATGTTGTCTGAGTCTATTTCTTCAATTCTTTTTTCAACAAACAGTGCTATCTACATGCAGAAATAACAACTGATGTAAGATTTGAAAATATAAGTAAAATTAATTTTCCACTTAATTCTTACACCACCATAATCACTACAAACTCTCTAAGAGTTAACTTTATAAGTTCAGGACAATATAATTTAAGAAAACTACATGCAGATCCTATGGGCGTAGACCATCTTAATTTTATCTTCAAAATCACAGAGCTGCTCTATCTACTCACTGCAATCCACCTCTGTAATTATAGTCCTCTTGACTCTTCTGCCTATTAAAAAAAGCATGACCCTGTGTGTATATACAGGAAGGTTAAGTTTGAAAGGAAAAAAAAGAGGAATAAATGCAATTTAAAGGGCAAGACAAACCAAGGCAAAAGACACAAATGACATATGTGGTCCCACTATATAGTATGGCGGCAGGACTCACTTGTGAAAATTATATTTTCTGTTACATGTTGAGTGGGAATCACAAGATTTCAGGCCAGGGACTGTTATCTCCCAGAACAGCTTGTTCGACTTGCAAACCCATTTGGAGGTCATGAGGCACTAGGAATAATCTACCTCTAAGTGTGTTCTTTTAAAAGGAAGTATCTAGTGTCC
Source organism: Serilophus lunatus (assembly GCA_013399895.1). Taxonomy (NCBI): domain Eukaryota; kingdom Metazoa; phylum Chordata; class Aves; order Passeriformes; family Eurylaimidae; genus Serilophus; species Serilophus lunatus. Next base: position 79,370 of record VXBA01003430.1, on the reverse strand, counting down.
ATGCCAGACATGGGGCATCCTACCTTATAAAATAAAAAATAATTACAAAAAAAATTGTATATTTTAAAGAAAAGCTTATAATACAGTGTCCCATTCAAATTCCTGTGGAGCTTGCAGTCAGATTCTAATGTATCTATGTCTGAATGTATCTGTATTTTAATATGTCTATGGCCCTATCATGGTTTTTCAGATAATATCCTCCCATCAGCAGAAAGAGACTGAAGTTTGCAACCCATATTTCACAGTATGTTCAGTCTGAATGTGTCATTGTTGAATGGAAGACAGCACTTTAGGTATTTTATAGAAAAGGAAAAGTCTGTAATATTCTAATGTTCATGTATTCTGACCATCTTCATTCTTCACTCCTTACAAAGAATGTTTTAGCCCTTCATGAGTGGACTAAAACATATTGTAAAGTTTTATTGACAACATATATGTTCCTTTTTCAGTTCTAATCACAGGAACAAAATTTATGGTGGGCTAGTTTATTCGCCATCTGTTTGTTCACTTTTTTAATAGGAATAATTCCAATTAACGTAATGAAGAACTTAATAAAGTAATAAATCAATATCTCATCTTTTTCCATTGGGTTTTAAAGACACATGGGGATAATCATGTGTATCAGTGGTAATGGGATAATATTCAATCTTCTCTTTATGGATGAAAATTAATGACTTTTGGAAGAAAAGCATAATGATTTTTTTATATGTTTCTTTTTGAATAAATCATGATTTCACAAATGCCTTTGTTGTAAACTTCAGGTTTTCAAAACCATTAGAAATCTGTGTAATTTCTTTCTTTTATTCTTAATGATATACATGGATTACCAAGGAATAAGAATAGAGGTCATATACATGAATTTAAAAAAAAAAAGGAAGAAGAAAGAATGTTCAGAGGTTTTTTCCTAGGTGTTGCAGAGAGGAAAGTTGAAAAAAAGGGAGACAGAAACTATTCATATCGATAAGGATGAACTGGGGCAACAGGCTACATGCTTGCTGATGAAAAAAACTTGCTAAGTTCTGGCATGTCTCCCAGGAGAGAAAGAAAACTAACTGTTTTTTATTTCCATTTGTCAGTGAAGCAGATAGTGATAATGGAAAACAAAATCAAGCCACAGGAGAATAAATCTATTTGATTTTAGATACCTAAAGTCTAACTAAACAACCTCTATGGACCAGCCTCATATTGCCAAAATAGAAGATTTGCTGCCTGTTAAGAGACAATAAGTGCACTCTTGCTTGTAAGGCAACTAAGAGCCAAGATGGGATTACCATGTTAAATTACAAGTTGATATGGGAAGGGAGGACCTATTTCGCGCCTTCACCTAACCACATAAATTAGCATAAAAAAAAAGAAGATGGATAGCAAGGCAAGTGTAATCATTATTTCTCAGTCTGTATATCAGTCAAGACTGATTCTAACATTGGAATGGTTAAAAAAATCTGCAGTTGAGAAAACAGTTTCCTAACTCAATCATTCTGCTTCTCAGTTTACGGAAGGATTGAGAGTCACAGCACAGTGAAGTATAATTTTCCCATTTCTCCATGCAGCAGAATAAGAAACAGAGTCACAGTATTCCTATACAAGTAGTTTTGAAATCTCATAGCATGAAAACATTTTTTAATTTTTCAGCCAGTGGCTCTGTGATAATTTTTTCTAGTTTTTTTAAATCTTACATGCATAAATCTTATATTTCAGATTAAAATTTTCCAACATTCATGAGTTGAGGATATCACATGTACTCTGTGTAAAGCAGAATTAACAAGGGCTTCTCCCATGCACTAAACTCAGGACTTCTAAGTTTATTTCTTTTCATTTGGTATAGCCTCCTACCTGTTTTCTCTTGGGAGCTGCTGGGAACTCCCACTACACCAATTCTTTAGCATTCTTTATGCCTTGTTTTCTCCCTCCATTGCAATCAAGAAGTCTAGCCTTAATGAAGGAATGGAGTGTACACATAGGATACAGGGAGGAAATTGACGTTCCTCTAAGTCTCCAATTTGCTTTTGAACTCTTCTCCCTCCCAGAATTTAACAGAGATTATGTCTTTGACCTTTTCTTCCCTTCTGCCAGATACTCTGGAACATTGTAACCTGAGAAAGAGCTTGTCCATCATATCCATCTGTGACAAAATGTTGAGCTTCTCCTTCCCAGAACACTTTTAAGTATACCTTTCAAAGTACCTTCCTAAGAAGTAGGAAGCTGTGACTCCTCTATGTACATTTTTCTGGACATAACTCTGGCATCTCAAGAGATACAGACATTAACGTGTCAAACAGTCCAGTTAATTTGTACTGTCCAAATGATCATGTTTTAAAGTCCTTATCTTTTTAGGTCAGTCCAAGAAATTGCTGAAAAAAAGAGCAGAAATTTCTTTGTTTTCCATTGACAAACCACTAATATACAGTAGCTTTTCAATAACTTTGTGCTTCAGATCCGGGAATACACTTGCAGTGTTGCCAAATATAAGGATTTTATAGTGCATTTCTAAAGATTCCTAGGTGCCTACTGTATGGAAACATATTTAAAAGTTAGATGTATGAGAATTTTCCCTGATTAAAAAACATATTCTGGGTGTTTTAAAGGTAATATCACCATGCCCACAGTAAAATACTTGTCAGTTTATAGTGCAATGAGATAGATAGAAAAATATGAAAGGAGCATGAGAAACATAAACAGAATAAGTAGGTGCAGAAAAACGGGGGAGGATGGAGGGCAGAATGTACAGTGAATTATATAAGAAAATCTATATAGATGGAGATGTAATGCATAAGAAAAAAATAACTTTTTAAAACCTGGATTTGATCTGTTGTGTCCGGTTTGGGATGAACTGGTTTTAGAAATTTGGAAGCAAAAGTAAGATTTTTCACATTCTTTCTTATTTCAGACCAGTTTAAAGAAAATAATGGAATTTTTGGAGATTGAATTTGAGACTCCAGAATGTACTGAGTTTATGACTGGCTGGCAGAATGCATGAAAATACCAAAATTTCATGCAAAATACATTTTAATGTTTCTCTAAAGGAAGGACTAAAATACCTTCCCAGGCTTCTTTTTTTCCAGAGTATCTTTGTAGTTTCTAAGTTTCAATACCAAAGTAGATACTCTGCTTTTTCCAACCAAACCTTCTAAATAAACACAAGGGGAATATGAGACCACAAAAATGTGTATCCTGGTAAGAAAATATCTGTCTGGGGCATTACCTGATAGAGAAGTAACAGCTTGAACTGTGACAGCATGAAAATTAGTTACACTGATAATTTCCAGCAACACAGAAAGCACCTGGAATACATAGCCTGTGTAATAGGAAGTACTTCCTCATTCCCTTCTAGCCTTACATTCAGGTATCTCAGTAACAGCTTCTGGATTGAGTACAAGTCTGAGAAATTTCCTTCCAGGAGTTAAAGGCTTAGAAAGACATAAGCAGACGAAATGATGCACTTAAAATGGAAAGAACATCTTAACCATGACTATTAAGCTTGTACTTCTGTCACCTCAAGCTGTGAGTTCAGGTCTCAACAGATATGTGACAACAGGCTGAGTCAGTGCTCAGAGAGCCCTTTAGGGAACATACAAGCAGAAATTCAGAAGATAGCAGCATTCCCACTGAGGTGCTAATGGAAGAATACATATGCCAGGTGTTTGAGGCTATCCAGGACAAGACATAGAATTATCTTATCTGTCTAGCGACATAGTTACTCTAACAGCATATATGTGCAGCCTCATGTCCTGGTCCAAGGCAAATTTGCATAGTTTCTATCATCCCTCAATCTCACCTGGATATGCAGTTCTCTACTTCTTGCTCTGAAAGTGTCACAGTTTAGCTATCAGGGAACAGATATTCAGTCCTCCCTAACATTTTGTAGCTATGCAGCAGGAGGCTGTTAACCACAGGAGATATTTCTCAGTCCTAGTCTGTGTCCTTGGACAAGCTTTATCAAATTGAGTTTTTAGGTTGGTACGCGTAAAGCTAAATTTTAAACAAAACAGTTTGTCTTAACTGTATTATCACTTTGACTGAAACACAAAAGCAGTTCTGTCTCCTTTTACAACTTATTGGTTCACTGAGTTGTTAAATTTAAGGGCCAGTAGGTAAATGGTAAATGGAGCTTCAGTCAGTCTGTCTAATATCCTTCAACCCATTAAAATGACATAAAATTATTTTCCAGTTTCAAATGAATGTTTTAATATCTGAGAATTGTGAGAATTAGTATATGTGTTGCAAAAGTAGAAAAGCTGTTAAAATATGGAAAAGGTCTTGGGATCTATTTTCATGTTTGTTGTTGTTGTTGTTGTTTTTTGCAAATGAGAATATGTAATTCTAGCAAACAAAAAGATTTATGAGTGTACATAAAGTCTGATATCCCTAGTACACAGCTCCATCTGAAATTAGTGATTTCTGTCTCTGAAAATTCAAGCCTTGACCCTTTTGTTTTACTGCTCCAAAGCCGTCACTAGTAAATATAGTGTAAGTTCAGATGAGAGCTTTTATGCTCTTCCCACAGGCCTTGTCATTTTGTTCCAGCACTGGTCTTTTCCTCATTGTTTTGTATTGGTTTTCTGTGTCCCCTGGTAGATACTAGCTCAGAATAACACCTCAGAGAAAGAAATTTAATGGGCCTTGTCATGTAGTTTGTTCTACAGATACATGCACTCTCTTAACATGAGCAAATGTTCATCCTCTTACTAAAACTATTGGCTGGTATGCTTCTTAAATATCTGCAGATAATATTTTACTTTGATTTTCTGAGGAAATTAAGCTTATGGATTTCCATTATTTATTCATCTATCTATCTATCTATCTATCTATCTATCTATCTATCTATCTATCTATCTATCTATCTATCTATCTATCTATCTATCTATCTATCTATCTATCTATCTATCCATCTATTACCTTGTCCCTAATGCCTTCTCTTTGTTTAATTTATTGTTCAGGGTCAAATAAACTTGGCAACTGAAAAAGCCATTTTGAAATTAAATAGAATTCTGATCCTATAAACATTAGTCAGAGAGTACAGTTTCTGTTACTGCAAGGAGAGATGAAGTTGCTGTTTTCCTCTTCTGCTAGAGAGAACAAGTAATACAATCTATGCACCCTTCATATGCATACTTCACCTTCATCTTCTATGAGTCCAGCAGCTGGAGGAAGATTGGGTTCAACAAGCCAATAATAATATATATATTTGATGGAGAGCTGCATGTACTTAATTTGAACCTGTCTGTTTTCCAGCATTTTTGTTTTTATTCTCAGTTCAGAACTGGGTCATCAGGCAAATCAAAAGTCCTTTCTCACCATTCAGAAACCAGAAAAGTGTCCAGGCCCTTTTAAATCCTGAAAAGTGTTATTTTGTGTGTTATTTGCTAATAAAGAACTGCAGAATGAAGATTTGTTGTTTTGCATATTTATTCAAATATCATACATATGATATCATACAGATCATATCCATAGAATACATAGAACATGGGTGGGAGCAGATAGATCTCAGGTTATACTGTGTGCCAGCAATAGTGAGTTCCTAAAGGTCAAGTGTAGGGGTACCAACCCCATTTAATAGAAAAAAAAAAAAAACACAAAACTGTAGGCATATGGACACAAACTTTGATGTGCTGTCTGGTTATGATTCTAGAACAGTTTTTGAGATCTTCTTTTTATAAAGCCTTAGGAAATACTTTATTTCCTAAAGTTTGGGGGTTTTAGGTTTGGTTGTTTTGTTGGATTTTTTTTAAAAGTACACTTAAAGTTTCTGTACACAATTATAAAAGAAAATCAGATGGCTAGGAATATTTTACACATTTGCAAGCTGGAAACATATCAATTGATTAAATATTTTGTCATTGTTACAATACAAGCACTGGACAATGATAAATTATTATCTTGTAAGTATACTGAAAAACATGATCTTTTTCATGACATATGAAGTCATTCACATACTATTAAAGTAAATTAAAAAAAAAAAGAGAATTGTTAAGGATATTGAGATTTTATTAGTTTTGGAATATCTTATTTTATCAGTAAACTGTATTATTTTAGTAATTTTAAGGGATTTTTTTGTTAACAGCTCAATTTTAATAATAGAAAACCTAATGTGTATACACATAATTTGGGATTTTTCTCTATGCCAAATATTAAAAATCATATTCAAGTCCAGAATTGAATTTGTTTAACAGTGAAAACATGGACAAGAAACTTATTCCTTTTATTAGAAGGAAAAAGACTGCAATGCAGTAACTTTGAGCAGTATTCATGTTCCTCAGCTTCTTTCTTTTCAGTTCTGACGTATTTATATGTTCCTGCAATAGGGATCAAATCATCAGGGTTACATTCAACATTGTTTTATTGAAAATAAATTTGTATTGTCTCTCTGGCTCAACCAATTTGTGGATCTATGCAAGAAGAATAATTAAATCTTGCTGAGAAGTTCTCACTCCACAAAGTAAACCAAGCTACCTTTCCATGTGAAAAGATGGCTGAAGGAGGATCTTTCTGTTTAGATTATATAATTATCCACTGAAATTATTTTGTGATCCCTTTTAAGGTGTAGCTCTATAACCCGAAGAGTCCATAATAAATGCCTGTAGGAGGCTGAATTTGAACTAGCATTCTTGATTCAAAGCCTAAGTTGGAGATACATGTATGCAGTGAGTTGACCTTGGCTAGACAGTAGGTGCCCAACAACCTCTTCTATCACTCCCCTTCCCAGCCAGACAGGGGAGAGAGATTAAGATGAAAAATGATTCACATGTCGAGGTAAGGTGTTTTAGTATAGCAGAAGTGAAAGTTTGTGCACACACAAGCAAAGATAAAAAGAGTAAGTTTATTTACTGCTTCTCATCAGCAAGCAATGTTTGGCTACTTCTGGGGAAGCAAGGCTTCCAGGAGCGTGTGTAGCTTTTGCATCTGATCTGATGTCATATGATATGGGTTATCCCTTTGGTTGGTTTGAGTCAGTTGTCCTGGTCGTGTTCCCTCCCAGGATCTTGCCCACCCTTGATGCTGGGAAAGGATTGTTGAGAGGCAGTGCTGGTGCTGTGCCAGCCCTGCTCAGCAGTAGCCAAAACACTGGTATGTAATACCTTTCCAGCTACCAGTGAAAAGCACAGCACTGTGAGGGAAATGAACTCCATCTCAGTGAGGCCCAATACACTTGGGACTTTAGCCTCCCAGTTCCACAAACTAGGATTGAACTGTGTGAAATCATCTCTATAGAGCCCTACATTTCTTCCTACGTCCTAGCAAAGCAAGTTATATTCTGCTCTGCTGTATCTCGGTGGCCAGCAGGGGCAGGGAAGTTATTCTTCCCCCGTACTTGGCACTGGTTAGGCCACACCTTTAGTACTGTGCCCAGTTCTGGGCCCCTCAGTTTAAGAAAGATGTTGAGCTGCTGGAACGTGTCCAGAGAAGGGCAATGAGGATGGTGAAGGGACTGGAGAATAAGCCCAGTGAAGAACGGTTGAGGGAGCTGGATGTGTTTAGCCTGAAGAAGAGGAGGCTCAGGGATGACCTTATTGCTCTCTAGAACTTCCTGAAAGGAGGTTGTAGCCAGGTGGGGGTTGGTCTCTTCTCCCAGGCAACTAGTGACAGAACAAGAGGACACAGCCTCAAAGTGCAGAGGAGGTTTAGACTGGATGTTAAGAAAAAATTTTTCAAAGAAAGAGTGATTTCCCATTGAAATGAGCTACCCAGGGAGGTAGTGGAGTCATCATCCCTGGATGTGTTTAAGAAGAGACTGGATGAGGTACCTAGTGCCATGGTTTAGTGGATGGAATGTTAGGTAACAGGTTGGACCTTAGTGGCCTTTTCCAACCTTATTAATTCTGTGACTGTATTTTGCTCACCACTTTCATCGTGTTCTTACTCCTGAACAGAACCACAGAGTGCTGTAAAACGTCTGGGACCAGGGTGATCTTTGCCCTGTGTACATGGAAACTGCATGGAGATCCATACTTTAAGACTTTAGTGCTCCATAGAGGTTACACCTCCAGTTAATATTAACAGAATAACCACTAGTAACAAACCATGACTCCTTGTCTGATGTAAAGGATGAGGAATGAGTTTTAATACACCTTATTACATGTGCCACTTCAGCAAGGATAGTTGGTAGGAAATCTAAACAGAAAAAAGCTGGACCAGCACCCACATGTGAGATTCACATTCGCACTGCTTTTACCCAGGATGCTCTTATAGCAATAATGATATGTGTTCACACGTTTTTTCATAGCTGGCTGAAACCCACATCTAAAATGTTTAAAAATTAATTTAAAAAATAAATAAAAACAAAGGCAAAAGATAAATTTATAAAGGTAATTATCACAAATTATATGGCAAGTTTGTTCAAAGCACTGTGGTACACAGCCAGTGTGTCAGAGCCATATGACTAATTTTTATGTGTTCTGAGGAAAAAAGTAGTGTAGGATTCAAACTGCAGAGCTGTTGCTACCAGGATTTTATCTTACCAAGTGGTCTCAGCATTTCAATTCCATCTTCTCAAAACTAAAACGGAACTTGATCAAATGCCAAATTGATTTTAGAATTGCTTTTATGACTTATGAAAGCATTGCTCAATTTGGGATCCTCTGCTTATATTTATCTACAGTTCCATCTCTGCACTCAAAATCTGTGCTGCTGAGAATAGCTGGCCATTTAAATTAAAGGCGCATACATTTGTCTTTTCAGTGTATACTGCCAAAGCACTGATTTCTGGCTTTAGGATGAAATGCTTACTGAAACACAGCATAAATCTAATCCTATTTTATTTTTTGCTCTTATTTATTTTGCAATTATAGTAGGATTTTCTTGGATTTTTATTTAACTTTGTGTAATAGGTTTGAATATTGTTTTTTTTTCTCTGGGGAGGGGGGACATTTGGGTTGTTTGCCTGTTAAAGCATTAAAAAGGTTTTCTTTTGTGTTTTCCCTAAAATTCCTGGGAGTGGAGAACAGAGTGGGGTCGGCTGATCCTGGCTCCGGGGACCTCAGCAAGACCGAGGAGAGGTGCAGTGGGACTGGTTTGGGGCCAAGCTCCTTCCCGCAGTTTCCCGTGGTGCGGGTTCCCTCACCCAGTTGATCCTCCGGCCCCATGCACCTGCTGCTTCTTGCCGCTGCTAGGCATCCATTTGGGCACAGAGCTGTTCCGTTTCCCCACATACCAAAGTCCCAGCATCTCTGGGGTTTCTCCTGCTCGTCCTCTTGGCAGCTCTGCTCCCACTGCCCTGGGATTGCACTGTGGCTGGTGGCAGTGGAGGTGACTGGCCCCCGGACCTCAAGCACAGGGCAAGTTTGGCGGGAACCACCATCTTGCCTGTGGTGAAATCCCGGGCAGAGGGGTGGCGCCCAAAGCTGCCCACCAACAGGAAGATAGCCTTGCCTGGAAGAAGGCTTCAAGTTCACGCGATATCAGGAGCCCATAAAACCAGAACTCAGTAAGTCCGGGCTTTTGGTTGCTCGTCATGGTCCAGATAACATCAAGTGCCGTTCCTCCTGGTCCCTCCCGGCTCCCCTTACCATGCAGCATCATCGAGGCTCCAACAGTGGCACCAGGAGACCACCCAGCTGCAACAGTGTGGTATTTTTCCCTTTGGGTTCTTGGAGGGAGTGTGCTTCTCACTATTTTTATCTTTCAGAGGCTCTGAGACCGGGAGATACCATTTGAGGAGGCTTTCCCTTCCTTCCCTCTGCTCCTCAGCTCACCAGTCTGCTTGGAGAAGCAGTTTGTCATTTTGTTTGGTTTGTTTTTTTTTTAACTGCGTGACATTGTCGGGTGGTTATTTGTTGTATCAGTTTAGTGTCTAGTGGGATTCTATAATTCTATAGAGACCCATAGAAAATAAATGTTTGCTATTGCATCTCTATTCAGTTTTTCATCCCTGTTTCACCCCAATTGGTAAAACCATCACACTTTGCTAACAATGCTAAATGGTAGATGCTTTGTAAAAGCATTTCAAAAACCTTGTGTTCAAAAAATAAGGTTATATAACGAAAGAAGAAAGAAGGACACAGGGAAGGAAGGATGGATGGATGAACAGATGGAAGGAAGGAAGGGTTTTCTCCAGCTTCTTGGTATCTAGATGTCTTCCCACTGAAGTTAGTGTATTTAGTTGTAGTACAAGGAGAATTATGACAGTGTAGAGTTTTATGGAAATGTCTCTCAGAGAAAATATAGTTCCAGGACCACCCCAACTAGTACAAGCAAGCTTTCAGAGACAGATATTTCAAGTTGCCAAAAAAAAATCTAGGAAATTTGATTTACATGAGACTAGTTTGGACTGTTATGATAATGGTTCAATACATCCATGATGCGCAGAAATATTTTTTATTTTGATAACGAGGCTCACAATAATTATAATTTATTCTTGAAATCTCAGCATTTTCTGAAGATCTTCCTGAAAGTGGGCATGCTAGTTGGAGAAAAGAAAATATCAAAGTCTGAATTTGTGAAGTGCAGTCTATACAGCAATGAAATTGATTTAATAGTGTTCTTCCAGGAAGAGCAAACAAAAACCTCAGTCTGTATCCCAAGCTATTATTTTCTTCCTAACATTTGAATGAAATGCAAGGTATTCTCAGGAGAAACAACAAGGCAATTAGAAAGCATTTGGAAATAACTACATAGCTACCAAGAGACACAATTCCTGTCAGTAAAATCTGATTTCAAGAATGCTAAAAATTTACACAATATTCTCAACAGCAGAAACATATTTTCTTAGGTAAATAAAAGTCATAGTGATTTGCAGACATCCTGAAGCAAGATTAAGTGATGGAGTCTGAAACAGCATCTATTCCTCTCTCTTACAATTGCTGCCCAGATAGTTTCACCCTTTCTTAGATATGTTATTACGGAGGTGCCACCAGCTTTGCTGATGAGCTCAGCTTTGCCTACCAGAAGGTGCACTTTGGAGTCAGGTGGAACTTGCTTCTGTATAACACAGAGGGACAGCTCGCTCTTGCATCTCTCTCTCACAAACCACCACCTCAGCCTCTTTCTGCTAAAATCTTCCCACATAAAACAAAGTGAAATTTCTATCATTCAGGTTTGAAAAAACATTTTGTGAAGACCATGTACCAAAAGATTTTTGACAATGTCGTGTGTCAAGAAAGGAAACATTTCACAGACAGACGTCTAGGAATAGAAATATAACCTCATTTTCTCATGAGCCACCTACATAGAGTAGGAGGAAAGAAAACTGTTGCATTGCATCTGCAACGTCCTGTAAGAGAGAAGTATTTATTTAGCCTGGCAGTTCTGCCTTCTTGTCCTCTTGGAGGCCAAGTTGGCCAAATACAATTCTTCGCTATACATGGCTCTAGAAATTTCCTGAAGATGTGGAAGAACACAAATTACATGCTAACATCTTTATTTATTGTTTCAAAGTTCAAATGACAAATTATGCATCAGTTTTTCTATTAAGGTTTACTGTGTATGCTTAAATTATACTGGCTGAAAGTATAATAGCAACTAAAAAAGTGGCTATGATTCTTGATCTATTACAATGGACAGCCATTTAAAGCAGTGCGATTCATAGAGCTATTTTTACAGATGTGAAGGATGATTATGAAAAATAAGTCATAAATAGGACAACACGTGATCATTTGGAGTGTTAAAACAACAGGGTGTTTACTGAGATGGCTTAAATCCAGAAACAATACAAAGTTTCAAGTTATTCTTATCATTATATGAAGCTATTTAGCACATTTAAATATAGATGTACATTATATTCAACATTAAGAAAACAATACAAATTTAGATAATGCTAAATCTACTATATTAAAACATCTGTTCGGTGTATTATATTAGTCTCATAAAGCCAGTTATAAGTACATGAAATTTTCGGGTTTTATCTAGTGCCTGAAAATCTTTCTCTTCAGAAAATCAGAGCACAGACCTGCTAGTGATATCAGTCATACACTATTAATGGGTTCAACTGCATTACTGTGCTTTGATTTGTGTAAAAGTGTAACATTAGAGAAACCCTTTGGATGGAGTTCTGATACATCATTGATTACAGCGTTCTGGAGGTCACATTTATTAGACACTCAACACAGCTTAATGAACATTAATGATGATTGAAAACCTATGTAAGTGGTAGAAATAACTGTTGTCTTTAAGAATGGGTCTCAAGTACACTAAACATCTCTCAGTAGGGTAAGGAGGATACTCAGATTTTTCCCCACAAACTGAAATATAAATAGAATAACAAAATATTTTGTTTGGCTTGGTCTGTACAAACACTATCAGGTTCCTTCCAAGTAAATTTAAAACATTCATATGGCTTTCTAATTTCAGTTAGAGATTGACAAATGTCTTAAATAAGTATTTTCTAATTACAGCATTTTGTAAGAATTCTCTGGACAATCTAATTTTCCCCTTTTTTGATCAAGTTCTGAGTTTGAAACACGTGGAATGGTTCTGAAAGGTTCATTTGAAAGTTTTGGTAAACATCCAATTTCAAACACATTAAAACAATCTAATACCTATTCTGTATGGTACAAAAATTAGTATGAGATGATTTCAGTAGGTCAGTTGTGACTAACCATTATAACTTAAATAGCTGTAATAAGTACTTATCTGTGATACACTGAAATCTTCCATAGAATTAGAAACAAAGACATATACTGATTAAAATTTTTAATTCCTTCTTAATTTATCTGTGTCAAATAAACATAGACCAATTCTCCTGGCCCTGGCCAGACAGGGTTAATTTTTGTAGTAGCCAGGAGGGGGCATGACCAAGATCCCGAGGTTATTCTATACCACCTTACGTCATTTTCTGGAGACAGGAACAAGGTGCCCCTTTTGGATCATGGAGGATGGCAGAGGGAGAAGTTGGGTATTTTTGAGGGTTTCATGCAAGTCATTCATCTCTTTGTTGTACCCATTGTCATTAGCAGTATTGCTGTTACTGTTTGCTTTCTTATTTCATTACTGCTTTCAGTAAATTTTTCCTATCCCAATATGTGATCTATACCTCTTGTAACTCTAATTTTCCTCTCCAGCCCACTACAGGAGGGGGTGGAGAGGGGAGGGGAGGAGTGAGGGAGTGGCGCATGGTTTAGAATGTTTCAGTGGGAACAGCAAAATGGGGAATACCAATCCTAAACCATGACACCATAAAATAAATAAAACTCTTAATATAAAATGATTTTTTTTTTTGAGAGAGAGAGAGAGGGAAAGATGGGAGGGGTGCTGAAGATTTCTGCTCTATGAGAATGTACTTGTTTTTCCAGTACACTGAGGGAGTCAATTTTCTGTCCTGCAATCATACGGTAACCTCCATTAATAGTTAACGTAGCTGTTGATCTGCTAAGACAATATGAATTAAAGGAAATTAACAACTAATACAAACTGTCTACTAAATTATTAGTATTAATAAATTGTATATAATGATTAAAGGGTAGAAAAGTGTATCAAAAACCTACTTCAATAAAAGACTAAATAAGCTAAACTGGATCAGCAGTAAAACCAACTCAACACACCACCTGACAAAAATCAAACATTATATCGCTTGTTTCTGCAATATACTAAAATTAATTGATAGAAATTATTCTGATTTCAACACATTCACAAGCATAGAAAGTTATAAGCAGTAGGGTTAACACCAATCTAGAGCACCATAATGGCATTTCATAAAATGCAGAGTTATCTAAAAAACTGATGACCAAAAGCAGAACAGTTGCCTTTCAGTAATATCTTAATACGGAGGTTTTTCAAATACACAAATTTTAAAAGGACACCTGATATTAAAAGAGGAATGAAACGACATTGCCACCAACTCTAAAAGTTCTTTTTACAGTTTTCTAATTCATAACCATCCTTTAAAATGCCCTCAGTGGTCAAAGAGGTGTGCTCACAGCCGTGCCTGGATAATTATCAGATCTGAGCTATTCTAAGTCTGGGGTGAAGGTCTACCCCAAGATTTTTATTTTTTTTTTTCAGAAATCATTGTACTGCCTGCCTGCCTCTAAATGTAAGAATAGTTTAGCTTGGATATCCCCAGGATCATGATGTCATGTTTTCATCAATTTGGAAAAGAAACTTAAAATACATTAATTGCAATAATTCTGGAAGTTTGCTTAAATGTTTTGGTGATGAAATCGATAGCCCAGCTGAAGTGCATTTACACTAATGCACATAGTATGAGTAACACACAGGATGAGCTGGAAGCCATTGTGCAACACAAAAGCTGTGAGGTAGTCATCCCAGTAGGATGGTAGGATAACTTGCATGACTGGAGTGCTGCAATGGATGTCTATAACCTCTTCATAGGAGATAGCTGAGGAAAGTGAGGCAGTGGGGTGACTCTGTACACTAGGGAGTATTTCAACAGTGTAGAGCTCAAGGACAACGATGATAAGGTTGAGTGTTTATGGATGAGAATCAAGAGAAAGGTCAACAAGGCAGACATCCTTGTGGGAGTCTGTGAGCACACCAGGGATGGTGCCCCACTAGACCTGCTGTTTACAATCAGAGATGAAGTGATAGGAGATGTGGTGCTCACAGGCCATTTTAGGCACAGCAACCATGAAATGATAGACTTTCTAATTCTTGGTGAAGGAAGCGGGTCAACTCCCTTGGAGTTCCAGAGAGCACATCTTGGGCTCTTCAGGACACTGCTTCAGAGAGTCCCTTGGTATAAGTGTAGAAGACTTTTTTTGAAAGAATTATTCAAGGAGGGAAGAATTTATGTTGCTCAGGGAAGCTTTGCTGCCTGGGAAAGATCATATTCCATTTTAAACTCAGAAAAATAAGGCAAATGTGACTAGCCTGCAAACGACAAAGGAAATATAGATTATAGTAATTATTCACTTCATAATTTAAAAAGATTAAATAATTCCTGACCTTACATGACATTTAATTTGATCAGCACTATACGTTTTAATGTAGTAATGTTGTGATAAAGAGAAAATACTCTACCTCAATATCATGGTGAAAACTAATTCTGTTCTGAGCATGACTTTTGACTTAAAATGACATTTTAGTAATATCATGTCGTCTATATTACCTGCTCCCTGTTTTTTTTTAATTTTTCATGTATTCAGACATGATCCACGATCTGAATAATTGCATGTTTCACTATAGTCAAGGTAATAATATGGTTCATTATTACTACTCTTTGATCAAAATTAAGGCATTACAATGTGGACTTGCACTTTTTAAAGGAACGAAGGGGAAAGACTTTGTCCTATTACAAAATTACTTGCAATTAGCTAAGAAAAACATAGAAAAAACAAATTCTCATATTTATAGCATGTAAATTATAGCAAGTTGAATATAATAACAGAAAAAATACATCACACTCTCATTGTGTCAGCATTAAAAAAGAAAAAATTTTCTCAGCTAAATTTAATAAAGCTACCTTGGATCCTGCTAATAAATCAGACGAAGTAGTATTAGAGTATAACATAGGTTCCTGAGGGTTTATGCAGGGCATTGGACAGATTTTATATATTACTCAGAATTCCCTACTGCTAAAAATTATTCTTAAAATTCCTTCATGCATTTCACTTAGCATTAAATCACACACGACTGTTCAAGTTTCAGTTACACCTTTGGATTTCATTGTACTCATATCTAAAGTATAATTATTTCAGACATTTCTACTATTTCCCAAAAGGTGTTTCATAGAGCCATCTGATTCCAAGTATATATGTTTCGTCACATATCTGTTCTTAGCCTGAGCCTTTAGCACTGTCTAATAACCTTGTGGTCTACTGTTGATCTGCAAAAATAAGCTCCAATCAGGCATGTTCTCCCCTTAGATGGCACAGACCATACTTAGCTGTAAAACCCTAATCTTTTTTGCCATCTGCCACCTGAAAATAGCACGAACGCTTATCCAGTAGATTGCCCCAGTGCAGAGCCCTCAAGTTTTTAAAGATCATGACTAGCCTCTGAAGCACAAGTATTCATGCAGCCAATATCAGCCCCTTCAGAAATTGTGCCTACCCACACCCTTTTTCAACTTTCAAGCCTGACACTCGTATCGCACCCTGCACTGCAAGAGCTTGAGATGCTGTCAGGAGTACTAGAGAAGAAGCCAACGTTTAATTTGTGTATGCATAAAAATTCTGGCCTCAAGTTCTACTTCATGCAACAGCCTGCCTACCAATACAAAATCACTAGAGGTTGATTAATATATGTAATAGTTTCATGTCAGATATTTCGTTTCTAATTTATGCTATAACTTGACTACTGAGAATTCTGTATTGCAGAATATTTGAAGAGAGCCAACACATGTAAGTCCCTCTTGTTTCATAGTGCTATTTTTATACATAAAACATTTTCCTTCTAGGGACTAGAATGGAAGTTCACTCAGCCATAAGAAACTCCTTTTCCATTTTTTCCTTCCTTTACAGTGAAAAATTAAAAATGTTCTGTTCCCTGCCTGCTATCATTAATTAATCTAGCAGCACCATGAGCTTCATGCTAAAACAGAGACACTAATCAGATGCCTTGACTTGACTCTCAATTCCTTCTCAGATTAAAGCTACACTACTTTCAACATCTTTGAAGGCAGTATAAATCAAGTAGATTTTTATCTTAGTTTCAAACACTTTTTAACAAAGCATCAGTACAAAACCTCATCCCCATTTATTAGGGCTCCAATATATTGTTGAAAATCTCAGCTATGACTCCGGTTCAATGCAGAATTTTTCATGACTGCATGACCTCTCAGAAGAACACAGAATCAAATGCCATCCTTTTTACACATTATCATCAAAAACTCTGGCAAGTCACAACTTTTCATGGCTGATATATGAAACAAAAAGAACACTGTTGTTTAGATATTTGTTTTGCCTGTAGGCATATGATTATATTCCAATCAAAGCAGAACTTTCAGTTCACAAATTCATTTAGATCAAAATTGACAAAGGATTTGCATGGACTCTTATGATGAAGGAGTGCAGGATTTTGCATATCAGGTTCACAGGATGTCTCAGTGTGACTCATCAAGATTATGTGAAGACAACAGGATTCCTCAGCTGCTGCAGCAGCTCTTTAGAACTTGCAGCCTGACTAATGAAAGTTACTGAAACCCTAGCATAGTTGAAGGAGGGACCTAATACTTGAAAGTAACTGGCCACGTAAGTTGGATGTTTTTGTTATGTATTTGTGGAGTGTGCTGTCTCCTTACATAAGTCAAAGACACTCTACTTCTTTCCTTACTTTGAGGCCTTTGTCAGAAGAGTCCTTACGCAAACCAAGAAGTCAGATGAAACTCAAGCAAAAATCCATTTTGAGCTTTTCTACCTAGACTAGCAGCTGAACCTAAACCATTATTTTGAACTTAAACCACCTAATCATGCAGTACCTTTACAAGAAAAATCCCTTGTCTGTAGATAAGAATAATTTATTTTACACAAATGCAATAATTTTTATATATATATATATATATATAAAATGTTGAATGAGGCATATTTTAATTACAAATGCTTAGAGAAACTAAATTTGACCTTAAAAACAATATCAGAAGTTCTTTTTCTTTTCTTAAAATGCGTGCTCATATTTTGAGACATTTTGCAATTTGACCAGATATGAATTAGAAAGAATTCATCCTTGCTAGTAAATCATAGTAATTATGTGGAAACCTGACATCTTACCATCTGGAAGAAACAATATCCATGAGAGGACTCTTACCTTTTGTCTGCTTTACAAAGTAATCTGGAGGAATATATGTATATCTGTGACCTGAGCAGCCGGCACTGAGGACCTGGCATTGACTGCCCATACTTTAAAACACTAAAACCTACTTCAGATCAGCCTAGATCAGAACAAAATGCCCCACGAAAGTGGGAGCACACTAGGTGCATAAGAATAGGGATTCATTTGCCAGTTTATTTTCACCAGAAGGGATTCAAGTCTGTGTACTTGAAATCTATTTCTTTATTTTGCCCAAAATAAGATGGACAGAGGTAGGACATTTACTTCTCCTGGTCCTAACTCTAGAGCTACTGCAGGTGCATCCACTACTTACTAAGGTAAGTGTTTTAGCTGTTCCTTCTGTTCTCCTTTGGCACATGATCAACTAGCATTTATGCTCCACTGTCATGAATACTCGCTCCTGAAGTGTAAAGCATCACAGACCTCAGACGAGACATAAATATTCAGTAAGGAGGAATTGTACCTACCTAAAATAAACTTGAATTATTTTTTATTTTTTTTTTAAGAAATAGAGAATAGGGAGAGATCTTTAATTCTGACTCTTCAGTGTTGGAAGACTTGGCTTTGCTGGTGGCAGATGGGTCTTGAAAACAACATTCGAAACCACTAGTGTGTTCTGCCCTGTCTGCCCGCTGGCTA
This sequence comes from Serilophus lunatus, assembly GCA_013399895.1. Taxonomy (NCBI): domain Eukaryota; kingdom Metazoa; phylum Chordata; class Aves; order Passeriformes; family Eurylaimidae; genus Serilophus; species Serilophus lunatus. Next base: position 61,073 of record VXBA01003430.1, on the reverse strand, counting down.
ACTGTGTTGTAAATAAATGTCTTTGTGTACATTTCTGCTTCTTCTTTCATATGCGTAAAATTTGATTGATGGGGTTTAGTGTAACCTCCTTTTTCATTGAAATAGTCTTTCTTTCTCAAAGCAGCATTTTAGCTCCTGTACTCATTTGTGTCACATGCCTTGGAGAGTTGAAGGCAAGAGGAAGTGGTGAGGCACACACGCAAGTATATGACACAACTCCTACAGAAAAGTGGGAAATGAGGTTACAGTCTCTTTGTAACTCTAGCTCTAGGCAGGTGGACCTTTCCCTTTCTTAACATTGTTTTCTAGTATAAATCACATACTGCATTGGAATAGCATACTGCAATCTTTCTCAGATGTGTTGGTATGTACTTGACAGCCATAGAGCTGAGTGAAACAATTTGCTAAATGAAGTAGATGGGAATATAGTTTTATATTTAATAATCAGCAGAGTGCTTCTTAAGGCAGAAAATAACAGCACAAAAAAACTGTGATGACATGCAAGTAATTTGTCTGCCTGCAGAAAAAATCATTGCACTTAATGCAATAAATAAACTAATTCAGTTCTTATTATGGCCTAAAACTTACAGAATTTTTGGTTAATTTAATTAATACTGAACAAATAGCCTACACAAGGGTAAATCACATCACAGAAAAGCAATACTAACTGGAAATTATTAACCTATTTGCAGATGCTTACTTAAAATCTTTAAAATGTTTTTGGTAAAAAAATAGGATAAACAGAACTGTCTCTTGTGTCTATTGTGATTTATCAGTGTCCTAGTTTCAGCCAAAGGCAGGGTTAATTTATCACAATAGCCATGAGGGGGAGGAGCCTGGAGCAGTGTGGATGTGTCTGCATTGTTATTCTATACATCCTCATTGCTGTGGGATAGAAGTGATTCTCACTTTTGAGAAGGGGCATGGCTTGCAGTTGAGAAGAAAAGGTGTCAGGCAGAAAGCCTGATGCCATTTTGTTCTTTTCCTGGCACCAAGTCAGCCAATGAATATTTTTTTTGCATGTAAATCACTCTCTTTTTGTATGCCCGTTTTCTTATTTTGTTGCTGTTTCCAGTCAGTTGTTCTTATCTGAACTCAGGATCTCTGCCTTTTGTATCTCCCACAAGAAGCAGTCCTTGCTTTTTGCTTTAGTGGGAGCACTAAACCACAACAATCAGGAATTTGGAATCTGAGTTCCTACATGACCTACATGATTCTTTCAATGACATGTCTTGCTACTAAAAACTTCACAGAATATCGCATAAGACTCTTGAGTTGGAAGACATCCGCAAGAATCATTGACTCTTAAGTTAATGGCTGATCAAAGCCATGGCCTTGGTGTTATTAGTACCATCCTCTAACCAGTTGAGCTAATCTCAGGGTAATTGCTTGAATCTGCTCTTATACCTGGCCACTGGTAGATTTGGTACCAGTCTTGAAAAAACTATAGGAATCCTTGAAAATTTCGTATCAGCTATATTGCATTTATATGATTATTAAACTAGTTTTCAGTTGCCAAACTGTTCTTAACAAGTAAGGAGCTTGTTTTGTTTTGCACTGAACAGACCAATGGGGCTCAGCGAAGAGCAAGATTGCCTTTTTTGGAGTGGACTGGAGGAGTCACACAGGGCAGAGATTCGGAAGAATATTTAAGGAGACGACTCACTCGCCTCGCCCCTCTTCTGGCCTGGGAACTCGCAGAGAGAAGCAGCGCTGCCAGCCTCTGTGCTTTTCTGCCATCTTGGAGTCAACGTGTGCTTAGCTGTGCTGCTGCTCTTCCCTCCCCACGGCCATCAGCGCCTCCTGCCACCTCCTTCAGATTAACTGAACTTTTTCGGACATTGAAATGAGAAATAAGTATTTTTTGTTGTTGTTTGTTCATTTGTGGAGCTGGTGTGGGTGGGGGTGTTGGTGGATGGTTTTGGGGGTTTTAGGAGGTGGTTATTGGACTTTCCTCAGGGGCGTTCTTTTTGTTATTTTAATATTTTTTTAAGTTAATTTTCTTTTTTCCTTACCTCATAATAAATTCTTATCTTTTTTAATACCTCGGTATCCATGAATTATTAATNACTGAACTTTTTCGGACATTGAAATGAGAAATAAGTATTTTTTGTTGTTGTTTGTTCATTTGTGGAGCTGGTGTGGGTGGGGGTGTTGGTGGATGGTTTTGGGGGTTTTAGGAGGTGGTTATTGGACTTTCCTCAGGGGCGTTCTTTTTGTTATTTTAATATTTTTTAAGTTAATTTTCTTTTTTCCTTACCTCATAATAAATTCTTATCTTTTTTAATACCTCGGTATCCATGAATTATTAATCAGTAATTTGTCCATCAAACCAGGACAGACAGATATCCACAGGTTGAATATCTAAATAGATCAAATGTTTTTGACTAGGATATTGATATCTGTCTCCAAATACCACCAAATTTCTGCATGTTTCCACTAGACAAAGTCCTGCCAGTTGAAGAAACTTAGTGTTTTCATACACTGCTTGTATGTGCATCTATATGTCTATCTCCACAGGAATTCAGGGATCGAAATACTAGACATAAAACAGTGGAAACATAATTCAAAGATATACTGTGTCTTAGTTATGAAAAAATGCATGTAAGCGTGCTACATGTGAGTTATAAACTCTCTGTTTAAAGTAAGCACACACTTTGTTGAAAAAAGTTTTGCTAGCCTTTTTGTCATTTTGTTTAATCACTATACCACTACTTGGATCCATTTAAACATCTGTTGAACTTACTTTTATAGAATTACATATATACATACAGCTTTTTTTTT